>CM042675.1:51522692-52122692 GCA_023638005.1 Forsythia suspensa
CAAATAATACTTGCTACAATTCCTTAAAGAAAATACTCATACAATTCTTTAATGCATTTAGGACTTTGAATGAATATTTTTTTATCATTCTACTTAGTTAACATAATATCTATTAAAACAATTCAATACAATTAAGCACGTGTTTGTCAGTGCTTATAAGAATTTATAAGTTGATTAAATATTTTTTTTATCTACATATTTTGCATTAATTTGGTTTACCTCTTCTATTTTAATCGCTTTGAATTCACAACAATTGTGGCAACTCAAAAATTTAATTCTAATATTAATTATTTCCTTTGTCAACATGTATATTCCGAGCAATTATTGTTATTTTTCATTCTATTAATCATAATAATACAACATTTTTGTGCCTAAATAAGGTGTAATAAAATTTTAAAATAATATTTAATTTCCATTTATGTTTTCTTACTAATTAATTATTATAGAACTACTTGATGACTTGAAAAGAATTTTTAGAAATAGGAATATATTTTAGAGCGTATATACCCTCAATCAATTGAGTCTTGGGTCATAAATCTTCTTCTTTATGGTCTTAAAAATGGTTTAAAATATATTTATAATTTACAAAAGTTGAAATAAAAAAGGAATAACAAAATTATATAATCTTGATCTTCTCTTTTTAAAAGGTAACAAATACTTTTGTTTGGAATTTTAGATCCACTATCTAGGTACAACATTAAAATTTTATGTCCACAAACAGTAAAAAGAATATTTTTGGTCAAGCATGATGAGAAAAAAAGGATTGTTCAATAGAATAATTCTTTCTTTTCTCGATCTCTTTTTGAAGTAGAGGCATTCGCGTTCTTAATCTGGTAGGGGGCACAAAATCGAATATATTCAATTTTTTGTGCTTTGGTTTAATATTTGTTCTCATTTGATATCATCCATGATTATCATTTTGATTATATTTTAGGTTTGATTATATTTTAGGTTTCTAGGTAAGATTAAGGTTATTTCTATGTGTGTATTTATGCATGATTATCATTTCGATTATTTTTATTTGCATATAAATCTCTTTTATTTAATTAAATATGGTCATTCTATCTGTGGTATATGGATTTCTAGTTTAAAACTTAAACACATGGGAATAGCATAAGAGAATAAATCGAAGTGAAAACAACTAGTTATGAGAAATATTCAAATAGGCGGACTTAAAAGGTCTCTCATAAATTAATAAAAACGTAAGGGTAAAAATAGAAACTTTCATATTTTCGCAAGTCGTGCTCTCCTTTAGTTGTCTTAGAACATGCTTACTATAAATTATGCAAGTTTTTACAATATATAATAAATAAGATTTTAATTTTTTTTTTAAATACTAATCATATTGTCTATTCTTATTTTGTTAAAAATAAAAATAAATATACTTGTGCCAATTATTACTATAACAAATAATATTTACTGTATCAAATATATAGGAGTAATCCACTCAAACAAAAAATTAAAGAATAATGATAATAAGTGATTGAGCTCGACATTTTTTTATATAAATTATTGAGCGTAAAAACATTTAAAGAGAAAATAAATTTATCCATATTTTAATTGTTGATAGGAAACAAATTGAAAGTGACTTGTGATCAAAAGGCAAACAAATTTAAGAAATCAATAGAATCAATACACCATGACCATAATTTTCTATAAAATATTAGTCAAAATGGAAGAATTATAAGTATAATATTCAACACCTACTTGATTTTTTTTTAATAAAGAGGGAAGAATTATTTTGAAAAGAGCTTTTGTAATATAGAAATGGACAAATGTCAAATATATGACCATTCAAATCAAATCAACCATTTTGTCCACACATATGGAATATGCTCTATACCTTGCACAATGTAGATGGGTTAAATTTAAATATTTAAAATAATTTGAAAGGACTAGATTGAATTTATATTTCATAATGATAACTTATTTAATCGATTGAAAATTAAGGGATTTTGGCGCAATTAATTCCTAATCTTATTCCTTTGTGCATTTTTTATCTTTAATTTTTAAATATTAGAAGAGAAGTCACAGACACGTGCTTTTAAGGGTCCAAATGATCTTTTTGGACAAATTCTGTCAAAACCGTGCACTTCACATTCTTTTTATTGCGAGGACAAATCTATCAAACTTAAATGAAATAAAAAATATTTTTGACGCAATTGGTTCCTAACAAAATTTAAGGGAAGAAAATTAAAACAAAATATTCTTCCCCCCACCTCGCCCCACCCCAGCCACCAACACACTACTGTGGCCACTGCAACCAAATGGCAGATTCAAATCCCCCCTAAAATGGCAGATTCATGGGGGATTTCACCCCCTAAATTTTGCTGCCAACGAATGGATGCTAGTGTGTGGTGGGGAGTGGGAATGGGATCGTGGGAATGAGGATGGGGTAGTCGGAAGAAAATTATTGCTTTTTATTTTTTATTTTTGTGCTTTTTAAATTTGTTTTTATTAGGGACCAATTATGCAAAATCCTTTTTATTTTAGGTTTGACAAATTTTCCTCTGCAATAAAACGTATGTAAACTCCATGTGAAAAACTAACGGCATTTTGTAATACAATCTGCTCAAAATAACTATTTGGGCACTTAAAGGCTAAAGGTACAAGTTTGGGAATTTTCTATCAAAACTTAAATTGTTAGAGACTAAAAATGCACAATAGATAAAGATCAAGACTATTTGAACGAAAATCTCAAAATATAATAATTATTTTTTAAATTATTATCGGTATATAATAATTGCATTCAAGATGCTCTTAGTTTAAGACAATAATAAATGAGCATCTCCAATACAACAATTTTTATAGACTTACGTCTCTATGCATTATTTAAAACAATTTTTATAAATATAGACAAAAACTTTAAGAAATTATGTTTCGAATATAAAAATTTAAGTTGTTCAATTGAAACGTATACATTTAAATTTTGCCTTCCAAATATCAACGACTTAAACATTTACATCTAGTAAACCGCACAAGAATTAACAAATAATAACATCGAGAGAAGATGTCTCTAAATTTGAAAAACCTGAAGTTCGACTTTCCCATTTAATCACACTTTACGTTTTTTAAAATATTGATATTTTCATAGTATTTACTGAAAAATCACATTTCTAACTTTCATTCTTCTTGTTTTATCAAATTAAAAAAAAAAAAAAAAAATTTAAGATAATAATTATTCAAGGAAAAAAAATTCTAATTAAATGTCAGTACTCATCTATCAAATCAAAATTTGTTCATGAACGCTTTTATTTGTCAACTAAAAATAACAAAAAAGAAGACATGAAACTACTAAGCATTAATCTGTACCAAATTCAAACAGGGAAAATAGCAGCAGAGGTCCCCCTACATTTGACCTATATTGCAATTTGCTCCCCAAATATTATATATCCAACAAAAGAAACCCTAACAAAATGTCATCTATCAAAACTTCCTGTACAAACAAAGGGCAAAAATGGAGCCGGTTCGTAACAAAACGGCGCCGCCGGATGCTGCCACTTTTTCATAACCACCACTGGCTTCTCCGCTGCCACAGGCTCCTTATTACCACTATTACAAGCAGACTTGATCTCAGCCGGCAAACTGTTTGACGTGGGTGATTGAACCAACGGTGATAAAAGCGGTATTGGCACGTTCCAATCCGTCACCGGATTTATCTGAATCGACGCCGGTGCCCTTTTCTGCAACCGGGTGGGCTGTTGCTGCTGATGCCGCCGCCGGATTTCCGAATTCTTCTTCAAATTCTCTGCCATATGTGGGAAAGTGACGGAAATTTTGATGTGGGTTTTTTATTTTTGAGTAGAAAAAAGTAAATAGATTTGATGGTGAAAAGGGAAGAAATGGAGATGGAGGGTTAAAAGACAGCCCAAAATGGGTATATAAATAAGCGGCATGTGGATTGCACGTTGCGTAGGTAATCAGAAATCAATATTCAGTCAAAGGTTGTTAAGAAGAGAGAAGAGAGAGAGAGAGAGAGAGACAGAGAGTTCGTGTTTATGTTTCTTGACTCGGCTTGATTCGGCTATTTAGGATTTTCTTGAGCTGGTTGTGGAAAGGATTGTAATAATTTTTTTTTTTTTGTGGGTTAAATCATTTTGACCATAAATTTTTCACCCTTGATATAAAATACACTTGCATTGATTAACAATACTATCACTTGATATCGTTGATCTCAAAATTTGTACAAATCTACTTTTTAGTAGGTGCCTTGCCAGTTTTTTGTCTACATATACGTTACCTGCACACTTAGATATCGTGAACAAATATCATTGCATCTAAGAGGATCTAGCAATCGTTTGTATTTTGATGTTCAAATCAATTGTCGAAAAATAAGACATAACAGAGATTGGGTGTGAGTAGGGATGACAAAAAAATTCATCATTGACCCGCCCCGTTAGTAATCTAGGCAGGGACGATGATCATGGTCCCCACCCCGAATTTTTTTATTATTATTTTTTAAAATTTAAATTATATTTAAAAATAAAAATTAATTAAATGTGGCGGTAAATGTGGATTGTTCAATTCCCGCCCAGCCCTCAAAAAATTCCCGATGGGGGTGGGGATTGTAATGGTCGTTCCGGCCCTGGCCTACTCTGTTGCCATCCCTAAGTGTGAGAGAGACAAATAAGTGGAGCTTTGGCTATAGATTAGTTTTGCTTACTTTTTCCTTGAACCAAACGTGGGTATTTATAGATAAATTTAGGTTAAATTAGGTTTATGATGGTGCTAACCTAATTTAACAAGTACCACTCAAACTTTATGATGTGTTGTTGTCCTCATTGTGATTTCTTTTTCTTAAAACGGAACTATCTAACTCTAAGTGATAGTGAACCCTTGGGTATTTTCAATTATTATTTCAAATCTCTTATGATCACATAAGTTTTTTGGGGTGGATATTTATGAACTCATATGGCTATTTCCTTATCGAATAAATTCTCGTGGATCCACGCTCCAATCGCCAAATCTCAACAACAAACACTCGTTCACCGAACCTATTGATGTTTGCCACTTATATTTGGTCATGTAGAAGGTCCACTTCAAGGCGAGGTTTGGCAAAATGTTCATCCTCGTGTGAAGATCCTGCAAGGTGTAGGGTTGTACTGCCATAAGTGCAAAGTTGATGAAATATGTTGCGCATTAATGTTAGGCGAGGCGCGTAGGAATCGAACAAAGCCTCCATGTGGTAGGAGGGCAGTTGCCTACATGGTGCCTACTTCCTAAGTGTATATATCCAATTCTTGATTGAAAGGAATTCCTAGAGAAAAGATTATTGGGTAGGGAAGTCACTCAATATCTCTACTATGCCTTGGACGACCTCGAAACTACGGAGCAAGGGATCCTTTCTTTAGTTCCTCCTCTAGAAGCCCATCAAAGGTGAACCAAGACCAGGTGTAGGTCGCAATCCGCAGAAGTAACTTCAATTGGTAAGAGCGTGGTAAAGAGCAAAAATTTATGAAAGAAACAGCTCTTGATCGAGGTTTTTCAATATCGTAAGATGGAGGAAGCATGAGATAAATATCCTTTTGCCTTTAGTACGTAGGCGTAGTGGACTCCAAGCGAGTCAAAGGTGTAACAAATATTGTATTCTAAGATTTTGGTAGGATCGACAAACAATAAACTTTTATATCATATATCTCTGTTTGTTGTTGAAATTTATGATTATTGTTTAAAATCAAACTGACAACAAAGTTTTATGATTGTTGTTTAAATCAAATTTGCAAATAATTAACCAGAGTTCCAATTTATTGATCAAATATTTGGAATTTACGAGAATTAAATCCAAACAATTCTTTACTAACACAATAGGTGAATAAAAGGTTATGGTCAATGTTGACAAAAGAAATTGGCGGGATTTTTTTACAATTTGTAACAAATGTGCAATTGATGCGACTAAGACAAACCTTTAATATCATATCGCTGATATGACATTAGTATGAACATATATTTTGTCTTCAATGTGTTTTTGAGGAGTAACAATTACTCTGCCACCATTACTATAGAGATATGAACGGTTGTATTAGTTCGAGATCCCTAAAATGATTCTCACATACGAGATGTTGTTGGTAGGTAAATTTTCATTCTCTTTCAATCATATGTCTGATCAGATATTTATCAACTTCTCTTAAAAACACATCATTTTTAGGAATTTTAGATCGTCTTGTGATCCACTCCTTACGTCCCAAAAAGATGGACTTATATTTTTCTACAAATTAAAAAATGTAATTATTGTAATTGTAACTATAAATTTTACTAACATTTTTCCTAATATACTCTTATATTAATATCATTACTCTATTAATGATACTTCATATTTTGTTGATAATAAGATATATTAGAGAATTTAGAAATCAAATATATTCTTAACAAAGAAAGTGATTTATAATTTGAGACGAATGAAAAAAAAAAAAAAATCTATCTTTTGAAATAGAGTGAGTAATTTATGTACATCAATTATTGTCAATATTTCTACTCTGGAAAGAGAGAAAAAAAAAAATCCATTAGCCAATCTATATGGCTAACGAAGCTGCTAACATTTACTATATAGCGCAGCGCCGAGCCGAGTAATCCAACTAAAGCAACAATTACTTTACAACCGAATTACTCATATTTCCGTTAATTGCTTTGACCAAACTAAATATGATGCCTATTTTTAACGGATCCCTGTTAAAACCCAATATACAGCTAAGTTTCCGTCAATGAAGTACACAGATTTGAAACGGACGTCAACTTCACGTTATTCAAGTAATCAGTGATCAATTAATATTTTTTTGGATGAGATCAAGCGGCTGAGATTCTAGAACGTGGCAACTTCGGATCCTCTCATAAACAATACATGTTAGGTTGAGATTTGCATCTTATCAATAATGTCTTGCTGTTTTCCATAAAAAAAAATATTCATAAATTTTCGGGTCATTTTCGTTGTTATAAGAATCGGGCAAGAAACAACCAGAAAAAATCGAAATTTATTGATATGTCAAATCATTAGTAAAAAAGAGAAATTTTGAAATCCGAACTGTTAACACTCAAAATCGACTAACTTATTTTAAAAAAACGAAATATTTAAATTGATATTTAAAACACGGATCATTTTCAATTCAAATAATAGAACTAACAATTTTATAATGTTTGTAATCAACTATTTGAGGTCGAAGTAGTCGACACACCGATACCTTTATCCTTTTATACTCTTTGTTCTATTACAAGTTTTCCAAGAAAAGAATTGAAAGAAAATTGTGGCTTTAGCCTTTAAGAAAGTGCCATTTTCATTAGGGAGTAAAATGATTAAATCTAGATTTTTTAGAGGTTAAAAGTGAAATTTTCATAAACTTGAATGACTAAAGGTGCAATAAGCAGTCAAAGTTTCATCCGATTTGGACAGTCAAATATACTAAAGAATAAAGTGTGCTGAACCAGTTTTGGAAAAAGAATATGTGATAAGATTTGTGCACACTTAAAACAAGAGGGCATAAATGAAAGAAAGATTCAATCAACATATTTTTTCTTTTTCTCTAGAACTTGGAATTTATAAAAGTAGAGGTGGTCAATAGGCTATGCAAAAAAGTCATGGGCTATCTAATAATTTCAAACCTTAAGATTTGTAGTCGTGTGCGTCGGTGGTCGTTGTCTGCTTTTTGAAAAAAATATTATTGAGATCATGTTTACTATGTTTAAAAGTTACTTTTTAAAAAATAAATTAAAATTTACTTTTAATGTCCTAGGCCTTGACAGGGAATAAGTTGCTTACTTTCTTTAATTTGTTCGTAACGATGTTTTAGCGGCCGCAACATATTGAGAAATGAAAAATAACAAATGCAATGAAATGTGCAAAAAAAGCATGTGTATGGGCAAACGTCAAGGGAGGAAGGGTTTCAAGATGTCGTGAAATGAAGAGGTTCACGGTTCACCACTCTCTCTCACTAACATATAAATTTATTTTATTTTTTCTTAAAATACGACACATTAAATTATGTACGAAGATGAAGGTAAGACTTAGAACATAGACTACCTGTTCTTGTACTAAATTAAATAAATTCATTTAAAAATTTATATTGTGGCAAGACAAATGCCAAGTCAGACCAATGAGACAAGTACAAGAGTTATTTGCTTAGAAGATCTAAAATAAATTTGTTAATTCAATTATTAGTGTTATATGTTAAGTAAGAGTTAAATTTATTTCTCTATTAGATGTATTAATATATTAGAACATCTCCGATACAATAGTGGATTGCATTAAAAAGTGTGTTACGTCAGCTCAAATTGCTTATATGACAAGAAAAAAAGTAGAGGATGTACCGTCCACATGTGGACGATATGCTAGACATCCTCCATTTATTTAATGTCTATCGAAATGTGTGCTAGGCCTAATTTATTTAATTTTTTATAATTTATCTCCATCAAAACGTGTGTTAATAATTTTTTATTTAATTTTTTAAATTTATCTACCAATATCTCTCGTACATATTGACCGCAATTTTTTCAAACTACAATTCCATTGGAGATGTTATTCTCTATTTTATGTGTCACCTATTCAACAATCAACATTGTTGCATTGGGGATGCTCTTAGCTAAGAGCATTTATTATTATCATAAGTTAAACTTTAATTAATTGACGTGACATTTAATCACTTTTTATTTTTTTATTTTTTCCAATCTCATATATATCAGTAAATATATATATTGAGAATGTCAAAATTAACACATCCAATGCAAATATTCTTAACTAATTCAATCGGCTACGCATAAATAAGGTGGTTATATTCACACTATAATTTGTTACAAGTACATTACATTTTAATTGTACTTAAGGTCTTCAATCTTTGTTCAATGTTTTAATTATGTTCTTAATCGTCAAATTCTTATATTCAACTTTCATTAATTAGCACATTTAATCTTTAATTATAGTATCTATCAAGATATTTTGTTTACGTATTTTGAAATGAAAAAAATATTTTGTCGTACTTTTGTTTTTTTTTTAAATTGTACTTACGATCCTCAATCTTTGTTCAATGTTGTAATTATATTCTTAACTTATCTTCGTCAAATTCTTATATTGAACTTTCATTAATTAGCACATTTCATTTTTAATTATAGTATTTGTCAAGATATTTTGTTTACGTATTTTGTAATGAGAAAAAATATTTTGTCGTACTTTTTTTTTTTAAATATGATGGACAAATAAGAAAAGCACACAATTTCAACAAACATTTTGACGAAAATCATTATCAGACACAAGATGTGCCAATTAATGAAAAGTTAAGAGATTTTGGCGCAAATGGTCCTTAATGTATGCACTCAGTGCGGTTTTGGTCCATAACCTTTCATTTTTGGCTAAGAGGTCCTAACTTATGCATTTGGTTGCAAAACTGGTCCATATGGACGGAATCCGTCCAATTGTGCCGTTAGCCATTAATTTGTTTTGGAATTTTGGGGCAAAAGGTCTATAACCTTTACCTTTAGTGTGGAATTGATCCCTAACGTTTATTTTTGGCATACATGCCCCTAACTATATATTTTTGGGTGAAATTGGTCTTTATGAGATGAAAAAGACAAATATGTCCTTAATTAATTAAAAGAAATTGTATGTGGATTCCTAATCATTACAAAATGTGCAAATAGGTCCAATACTTTTATTTTTTATAAAAAATTAAGGAAAATTAATGGATTTTTTTTTTTGAAATTAACACTTTAATAATAAACATGTCAAATAAAATTATCATTTTTATTATTAAGTACTTATATTATTTAAAATTTAAAATTTTATTTTATTGTTGTATAAAAAATAACTTTGTCACAAACTTGATGAACAACTACTTTTATTTAATTGAGTTATATGTTAATTAACTACAAATATTAGAGATCCAACTATATTTTTCATATTTTAATTTATCATTTTATTTTGGTTCAAAAATAAAACACATAATGTGTAAATTAACTTTATTAGTATTTTTATGTTAAATGTTAATAAAATAAAATCTGGTAAATAAAAATACTAATGTTTATCAGTCACTACCACCTGCCATCATGCTGCTGCCAAAATATTAAATCTGGTAAATAAAATAATTTGGAACGTAAGCATTCAAAAAAAACAAAAATACTCAATAGTATGTACACACTCCATTGAGAAAATTATATACCCACAATCACACGACATGTCAAATAAAAATTATACACGACATGTCAAATAAAAATAAAATTTTTATTACATTTTTATTAAATAAAAATTATTACATAACTTGAACTAATCTTATTACATTTTTATTTAATGTAAAAATATTAATAAAAGTTAATTTACACATTATGTATTTTATTTTTGAACGAAAATAAAACGATAAATTAAAATATGAAGAATATAGTTAGATTTCTAATATTTGTAATTAATAAACATATAACTCAATTAAATAAAAGTATTTGTACATAAAGTTTGTGACAAAGTTATTTTTTATACAACAATAAAATAAAATTTTAAATTTTAAATAATACAATTACTTAATAATAAAAATAATAATTTTATTTGACATGTTTATCACTAAAGTGTTAATTCCAAAAAAAAACCTCATTGATTTTATTTATTTTTTTATAAAAAATAAAAGTATTGGACCTATTTGCACATTTTGTAATGATTAGGAATCCACATACAATTTCTTTTAATTAACTAAGGGTATATTTGTTTTTTTATCCCATACAAATCAATTTCGCACCAGAATACATAAGTTAGGGACATGTATACAAAAAATAAACATTACATTTGCGCCAAAATTTCAAAACAAATTAATGTCTAACGGCACAATTGGACGGATTCGGTCCATAGAGACCAGTTTTGCAACCAAATGCATAGGTTAGGGACTTCTTAACTAAAAATGAAAGGTCAGGGATCAAAACCGCACAGAGTGCATACATTAAGGACTATTTGCGCCAAAATCCCAAAAGTTAAAGATAAAATTGTGATTAAAAAAAAAAAAAAAAAAAAAAAGGAACAAGAGTGCTATAATATTCAAATATTAAGGACGTTAAGTGTAATTAAAATGTGATGCAAACAATAGAAAGTGTTGTTTGAAAATAATACCCGCATAAATATTGATTATTTTGGTTTACTAAAAATATAATTAATTTAAATCTTTTAGTAAATTAGTAACACGAGTAGCAATAAAATATTTATATAGTCAATTCTAAATTTATTAAGAGTTAGATTTAATTCATTTTTGTTGTTATTGTCTAACACTGTAAAAAAAAATAATGGTACGTGAAATTAGTACAAGTTTGAATCGTTGTTTCTTTAGTGGCGAATTGTGTTAAAATGATATAAAAACTTAATCTCTGAATTTATTATTTATATTTATTTTTAACATGTGTTGCGGGTATAATAAATTTATTTTTTATTAAAAACTTGACTTATATTATTTTATAAAAATGAATAATTTAAAAAAAATTTCTCGAAACATTCACTTTTATATAACATTAAACAGCTTCGCTTTAAAGTTTATACTTGTAAGAGCATTCAACATTGATTATCGATTAATCCTAATCTTTGTTCATGACAACAATAAAGATGTGTAATCAATTAAATGTTGTTGTTATCGTAATTTAATTAGTATAAGATATTTATTTCATAATTTAGTACTGAATGTATATAATAATAGTAGCATAGTTCTATGTCGCTTATTTTTCATCTTAGATTATGAAATACTTAATCTCACGATAAGCTGAAATTAAAGCAAAGTGTTTTATTATTCAATCTAACATTCCTTTTATTATTTTCTTCTAAAAAATATTGAGTATAAAAGACCAATTTCATATTAAAACGAACATAAATTATAAATTAAAGAATTTCTGAACTACAGAATAGGAGGGTCGGCCAAGCGAGCCAACCCTATGCAATTTCCACAAATTATGTCGGCCATATGTCTTGATAGCCATACAGCACTAGCCTAACTAGGGCTAACGTGGCATATTTAGCCAACCGACCCTTTTAAACTTTCCAAAGAGCCCACAAGCTATTCTTATAGATAGCCATACTGCTTCCAGTTCCCATCATTTACCGATGTGGGATTCTTAAAACTCTCCCCATAAGCGCACACAACACAATCACTTAAGTTGGGCCTGGGATTGTGTCCCAAAACAGGTTAATCAACCGCTAGTATCTTCAACGAGACGAGACGAGACGTAGTTGCACAAACATTCCCAATCTAGGTTCTTAGCTAATCGCATATTGCGTGTGGATTGCGTGCCGCCCGTTGTTAGAAACATAGGGGTTATGGAAACTCGATCTTTTCTCAAGCAAAAATCTAAATTTGACATGAAAAACTATGTAAAACTAAAGATGAGTTGATTTTGTCTTTGATCTTGGAAATTATTCGATACAGAATGATTATTAAAACAGAGTTGACAACCGAGACATGTTCAACTCGGAATACAAGCCTGGAATCATTTGAAAGGACAGACTTTTTCAGGGTAAACAAACGATTTTTACAGAGCCAATGGGAGCACGCATATTTCCACATTTTGATTGAATGTCGCTGAAAGTCGCTAGAATATTACACCAGGAAAGACACCAACCAGTCCTACCAATTCTGGAAAACCAAAACATTAATCCCAGTTTCCACATTCGCCTTGAGTTACAGACTTCGAGAGCCACCACGAGCTTCATGAACCTGAAAGAAGTGGGTTCATTTCACACGCAAGTGAGCATGCGAACTTGATGGGCGTATCAACACAGCATTTCTCTAAATTCTTCGTAAAATCTTCACCAGGAGTTGCTTAAGAAGATCAGGAAAACAGTATTCCGATTCTGTCAGGCACTTAAAAAGATCAGGAAAACAGCTGAAAAAAATGAACCTCTTTTGTGGGGGGAATGAAATACAAGATGACTGTTAAAAGAATTTCCTTTCAATCATCAATATCTATTATTTTTTATGGGATACCTTAAACATTATAAATTATCCAGAGTAAGATAAATTTCAGAAACTATCCAGTCTTCGCTTTTATCACAAAAAACTATAAACAAGTGCTTTTAAACTCCATCAAAAGTTTAATAACAAACTAAGTATTAAGTCTGGAATTAGGCAGATTTGAAGCTGCGTTAACAACATTGAACTTCATAACACCATCCAGAAATGCAATTATTGAGTTAGCCAACAAAAATCGGTAATCTGCTCAAAACCTTCCTTATAACTCCGCAATACTCTATGACAGAAGTAAAAGTGCAAGAATTTACCTGTTATGAATTTATGTAGCACATTGATTGTGCTTGGAGAAAATAAGAGTCTCTGTACTTTCTTCCACTTCCTATGTGAATCCCGTTTCGGATCCAGTCCTCGCGATGTATCCAGGCATCACGTGTAAAATCAAGGATGCCAAGTATCTGCAACAAGAATACATGGAGAACGACTACATTAAACCCTGTGCAGATCCATAACATGGATGACTTGGCAGTCAAGTACTCTTCTGCTTAAATTCAATATCATGACTAAAAAACTTCTCTCTGGGAGATTGTTTAGATAATAAATCAGTTTGACTGAACACACCGTTCTACGAAAGAAGCGATTATTCCAATTTAATGCTAATATACTAGAGTTCAACAAAATTGATTCATTTGTGTAAAAGAATGAAGCGATTTTCCTTGGAATTTCATGGTGCTATTTTCAATGATAAGGTTACAATGTCACTTCACGCAAACAACATAAACGCAGTTGGAAAAATTAGAAGGAACCATGTGCGGCGTATCAAACCACGGGGAGGGAAAATTTGAAAATTCCATCAAGGATAATAATAATAAATGGGGAGGAAGATATGCACAAACAGAAGGGAAATTTTGGGATTTGCAACCAATTTCATTTTTAGAATGAAATCTAGGTGCTTTGGTTTTAATAAGCTGCTGATATTTTATTATCTATGATTTATAGTATCATCCATAATCCATGGCCCCTAGTTTATTTTTGATGACGTTACTCACTTGATTAGGAAGACTGTTAATTGATCTACAATAAGCTTTACTGGTTAAAGATCCTATATCCTTTACATTCTTATGTAGAGTCTAGACCTTATTTTAGTAGGATAAACCTTTTGCGTGCCTCTATAAGTACTTGTGTAATCTAATTATTTCAATAGAGTTGGTTATGATGAAAAAAATTGATATTGTGTGATGAGTTTTTCCCTTGTGGCAGTTTTTTTTTTTTCTCCTCATCCTATAACTTCTTCGCTTCTTTTTTCTTCTTCTTGAATAACAATTATTACTCTTTTCTGTCCAACGATTCCAGCACTCAAAATCCTTCTTCCAATCATAAAATCAGTACTTCATAAAACCAATGCCTTCAACAGCTCGATTTCCTAAAAATTACAGTTCTCGGGTTTCGTTCATCAACCCCAGAATATTCTTTCAATCTACTTTTATTCTAAAATCCTTGCCCATTGATTTCCAATATTTAAACCCATCTTGGCCCATTATTTTTCTATTTTTCAGCAACTTAAATTCTGAAGTCTAGCCTAAAAAGTCATTATTCCGCTGCATATTGTAGGAGAATATTTAAAACACACTTGTCCTACATCAATAAACATCATTGGACTTAAAATTTCAGAGATGAGTATGCTTCCGCGAGAGCTGATACCACATCAGTCAGATAGTTGAAATCAAAATGTATATCCTCAATTCTTCTGACACACACACACTCCAATAATGTACTATTTCATACAGATGGAAGTAGTTTAAGTATTTTTGGCATTCTTTATTACTATTTAGTGACTCTACAGACTTGCCCGTGTTCTTCTTCACACTAAGAAAAAGACAAAAAATTCACCTAAATCTGTTATTTATCTTTATATATTTTGCTTCTTCTTTCAAGAGAAGGCAATTCCGAATCGCACCTCGCATTCATCGTATATATATCTAAAACCAGAATATAAGGAAATACTTGGTTGGCACATTGAGCAAACAAAGTCATTGTGTAAAGAAAATACTTACTGCTCCACCTTTCCATGGTACAAAAGTCGGATTTGTTCTTGATTGCAAAACCTGTTAAGGTTACAGAAATCATATTAGGTCAATTATCTAACAGCCAAAAAGAAAGAATTTTAAAGTTGGAGTACAATAAAACAACATAAATACAAGAAAGAAAAAACAAAACTACAGCAAGACATGCACACACACACACAGAAAAAAAGTACTCAGCTTTTTTTCAACAATATAAACATTGTCAAAAAATAAGAGCAGCAATCTGAGTAAACAAAAAAAGGGCCAAAAAATTGATAAAAGAAGTACAATATCATGATCGAGGATAGGAGGTTTCAATTTATTTATTTATAATTCTTTTGCTCACTGATTTCTTAGCTTTTATGGAATCACTTAAATATCTCGTCCAAAAATTTTGACAGCCAATTTGAATATGATGAAATTGGTGTGAAGGTGGGTAACACAGAACAGCAGCTTGTCATTGAAGCAAGCGAAGCTACCTTTAGAGCAAAATTTTGAACTCAGTATCCAAACAGTCACCAGCTATCTAGAAATTCATATTAACACAAAAGGCATCAATACCGTAATAGCTCATAATATACGAAGCAAAAGCTGACCAACCTCTACAGTATCTATAGCTTCGTGTGAAGGAATTGCATGCAATACTCTGCAAGAAAAAAAAGGTTGAAAGAAAGAAAGAGAAATTAATATAATTCAGTCAATTTATACGACAGTATTCCCTAATCCCATTTAAATAATTAATTTCATGCTTATCAAAAAGGTACGTGGTGAAAATATGCTGGAAAAGGGAATCAAGTATCAAAATATTTAAATGAACTTTGGACAGGTTCAACAATTGTCATTTGCATATATTCATCCAATTCATTACATTAACACAAGAAAACATCATTTTTAAGCTATAAAAATACAAACCTCTCTTCCACAGCAGGAACAAGTCCCTCAGTCAAAGCTACTCCACCTATCTGAAAAACTAAATCATGTCATATATTCCATCAACTTAATAAAAATAAAATAAAAATAAAATGTTCTGTACTTAAGCAGAGTGTTGAAGAGAGCTTATGGTGGAGGGTAAAACTCACCAGTTGCATGCTACAAAACAACTTTCTCTGTAGGTCTATACGCCCTGACATTTTGGAATCCAAATAAGTCAAACAGAAGCTAATCAACTGTGCAACACTTGGAGCGTAATTGATATTAAAATCTACCTGTTGAAAGAATACTCTTCGTAATAGCATCTGCAAGACCAATATTATCCTCTTTCTTTGGCTTTGTTTGAAATATTGGGTAGTTTTCCCACGTAGGGAAATATCCACTGCTGCCAGGGAAGTAACCATCAGACACGTCAGTTCTTCTAGGAAAGTCCCAAGTCTCTTCCAGCATATCCTCATAATCACTAAACCTGGGAAGAAAAGAAATTTTGTTCCAGAGATGGAGAAGTGGATCAGAAGAATTATATAAAAAAATCTACAAAATAGAAACATGAAACTCACCAAGATCGAGGTGGTGGAGGATACACATCTGGAACCAAAATCATCGGGTAGAACAAACCCATAGGAGGAACCTGTTTCAAGAAATTATCAGAAATCTATTGCACTACACCCTAAGGCACTTAAAACAAATTTTTTTTTCCTGATTACCTATAAAACAAAGAAGTTTTAAGAGTTCCTATTTCTTCATAACATAATATATTTCTGTTTATAGACGTGAGTAAGATGGTCAAGTAAAAGTTTGGGCATCTAATAAATGATAGAGGACTTCAGGTTTCACCATTTTTTTGTGAACAGTAACAAAACTAATTTAGCACCACCAGCCATCTGCCGCTATTCAACTGAAAAACGTGATCTGAAGGAAATATCTGGTGCTACTAAAGAAATTACCCATAACCAGCACATATTTGGGGAAGAAACTCCTATGATATTCAACTTAAAATCATTTAAATTGAGCATCGCTTGAGTAGACTCAACAATAAACTACCAAAACCAAGATTCAGGTATCATAAAAGGCCATTGAAATGGTGTTGATACACATACATTAAGAGCAGTCAGTCTTGTCTTGTGAAAGCCAGGTGGAACGCTGTCTTCGTATGAATGAACTACAGCAGCAGCTTCAACTTCCCCCTCCTGAACATAAACAAATACTTGACTATATATTTCTTTATATTAATAACCTACAAAAGATATGTAGATTCAAATCTGTATTGTTATGTTATAATCAGTAAGTGCTCCGGAAGATGACCAATTGAATGCATTTGAAGTCTATTTCACAAGGAAAATGGCACCATGTCCTAGATAAATTATCTATATGAAAGTATTCAGCCAGAGTTTTCTTCAGCTACAACTATTTTTCCAGAGCAGTTAAGATAAACAAGTGTCTACAAATATCTAATTTGTAAAGGACGTCACCTCTGTTTTTACTCATGAGATCCACAAGGGAAACAATGGTGAACTTACTTTGATCTGGCAGAAGGACTCTTTAAGTCTGTTCAGCATCAGCAAGTCAATGGGCTTTGTCACAGCATCAGTACGAATTGGAGGCCATGTTTGATGATGTCTCTGAGTCCAGAGCAGACATCGAGATATATCCTGTAACCATACATTTATCTATTCTTATGGAACACGGCTTTGCACCATATGATGATTTTAAACACGTGTGTATTATTGAGACTTTGAATGCTAAAGTAAGCAACCAAAACCAAGAAACAAACTTAAAGTTCAAATTACAGTTGGCCGCTCTGTATATGGATTTCAAGAATGAAGAAGTGACAAAAAGAAAGAGAAAATGGAAAAGAAATGAAGTAATGCCTACAAATTACATGAACTGATGTGAAGTTGATAAAAGATTTAATCTTGGAAACAATATATCAGTGTTCAAGTACAAAATGCAAATCTGCATCCTTTTGGAGTGAAAATGGCAGATATCTTCCAAAAGACGGGGTTCAATTACACCTGATAATGCTAAAAAGTATGTTTAATAGAGCTCCTTCCATTTCGGCACTCTTTTGGCATAAAAATAATAGAGTTGAAAATCTGAAACCACAACCTCACCTCTCCACCATAACGTAAAGTAATCTGTGTCGAAGGTAGAGTCACTCCATCCTGAACATAAAATAATGGAGAGAAATAAGGTAATTCATATAAAAAGTAAGTATTATATGTCAATATCAGGTGAATTAGTTATGATAAAAATGTATTATGTGTTTGCTCATGTGTGATTTTACCACATGCCAGGAGCAAATTTCATCTCCAAGAACTATACGGACCTTAAGGAAACCGAACCACAGAGGTACTATCTCGATACTTGTGCCAAAATACAATGGTCTCAAAGGAGAAGAGTGAAAGAAGAGGTCATGGAAATGGCAGAAGATGGCTATATCAGAATAATGGGCACTGGATGCAGTTATTATCCTGCTAGTCCTGAAAATGTTGATCGTAACAAAGAGGCCAGAACTCTGGGACAAGCTAACAACCTACAGTTCCTTTTTGATGGTAGGGGAGCAAGTACCGGAAACAACGTGATCATGCTAACAGCACTACAGGTGAAAGCATGGATAAGAGAACAAACTGAATGTTAACAACACGTCCCAATTGTGACCTCAGGTATTGTTTTGGAGCCTATATGAAAATTGAAGTCCTCTCAACAGCCAGTACAGAACTGCACAGGTTATGGGAATAACAACACACCTCAATACAGGTTATGGGAATAACAACGTGATCATGCTAACAGCACTACGGGTGAAAGCATGGATAAGAGAACAAACTGAATGTTAACAACATGTCCCAATTGTGACCTCAAGTATTGTTTTGGAGCCTATATGAAAATTGAAGTCCTCTCAACAGCCAGAACAGAACTGCACAGGTTATGGGAATAACAACACCCCTGGATACAGGTTATGGGAATAACAACGTGATCATGCTAACAGCACTATGGGTGAAAGCATGGATAAGAGAACAAACTGAATGTTAACAACACGTCCCATATTGTGACCTCAGGTATTGTTTTGGAGCCTATATGAAAATTGAAGACCTCTCAACAGCCAGTACAGAACTGCACAGGTTATGGGAATAACAACACACCTCGATGCAGATCACTGATGTCACCTGGGCACCTATATTCACAACACATGCAGTTGATAAGCCATTCCCAAAAACTGCAGCAAGACCTTCCTGCATAATACAGGATAGAAAGAAAGGTAAATCATACATGGGACGGTGAGAGTAAATTGCATGCATACTGTATTGTTAAGTATTAATGAAAAAACTATAGGAAGAAGTAGAATGAAAGCTAATATTGTGACACTGCAAGTAACATCAACAAGAGTGGATAGCTTCTAACCGGAATTAAGAAACTTGCAAACATCTTAAAACAATCTGGAGCTTGTGATGAAATATTCACAGGAAAATATTACCTGGTGAGCTACTGCTGTGCTGAAACACAAATCCCGCAACACGATAGATAGTACTTCCTTTATTTCTGGTCACAACAATAAAATATATGATAACATGTCAAGCTCACATGATACATTCAAATATTTGGTCACATGTCAGTGCTCAATGTAAAAATAGAATATAAGAATTGAAGAAAGAAATCTAATTCAACTATAAACGCATTTGGCAATGAGAGAGGGGAGGGGGCTCAGCATAATTATCCTTGATATGGAACACGCACAGACGATTAGCCCATGACTTCTCAAGTTTTCAATCTCATTGTTGGCACAAATAAGAAAGACTTTCATTGGTGAACACAAGGTACTCTTCCTCGGAGTGTGCAATCTTTCAATTTTTAGTACAAGTCAAACATGGGAAGCACTATATTGTATTAATCATAAGTAAGCACTAAGACATGCTCCGGTTATTTATATGCATATAATTACAGTCACTACACTAGAACATACCATATCCTCGAGACTGATAAGAAGCAACATAAAGCTTTCCAGATGGAGCCAGTGCAGGGCAAACAAGGACAACAAAGCATTCCATCATGAATGAAGAAAGCCTTCAAATTTTAATAAGATACTAAGAGTTAAAATAAAAAATGGTGTGCCTAATCAGTTAGACCACACTCACCCTTTTTGTTGTTCCTTTTTTCATAAATTTTTGGGTAACACTCACTTCAAGCATTACAAGATAGCCTCGACTGCTTGAACTAAAGCTACAAGTGACCACCATTCAATGAAAACAGTATTCTGCTTGACAGAAGGAGTTTTCAGAAACAAACAGACAAGATGTTCGAATTCAACTTTTCATCAGGACAGAAAACCCTATATTCTACTACAATTGGAGCTTCAACATGAAAGTTTCTGCTTTCAAGGAGGTAAAGCAAGGAAGTCTTCTCGATGAATAAACAATTACCATTTTGCAGCACAGATCATCTCTCTCATCATACATTCATGATATGCACAACTGATGAACTTCAGGTAAAGTATAAGAACATTAGCTTCACAATTTTAACTCAGTGGAAGAATGTTGTCAATTCAGAAAAATTACGAGAATTTCAATGCCATAAGAGTCAAACAGATGGTGATATAGAAGGAAGTTGAGTTAAATAGATCTGTAAGTAAACGTGTCTGCAGATACTCAGCTATCTAACCTCCACTTGACTCCTGGGCCAAGCCAGTTTTTTTTCTTTATTTTCAAAGTCACAAAAATTAGGTAACTAGCATTGTGTAATTTGACAACTGATCGACAATGAGAAGTGATATACAAGAGCAATATGGTGTAATTACCGCGATTATCAAATGTCTCGGGGACAACAAGAATTGCTGAATACTTATTTCTTTCACCATGAGGGATGTGCAGTTTCTCAATCAAAACCCAATCCCAAATAGCATGCAGGTCTTCAAGCACCTGCAAAATAAATAAAAAGTAACGGAGATGCATTAGCTGGGTGCATGCAAAAAAACCCAAAAACACATTTTTCGACCAATCAAGATGGTAAAAAAGATATTCTTTTGCATCATCATGTAAAGTGAATATGGCAACATTTTCAAGAAAAATTCAGGCTTTATGTGTTGAAAATGACAATTTCAAGATCATGACCTGCCCTTCCCCTCCACAATCAATGGCGAAAAAGAAATTCTCATCTCGTGCACAAGAGTGTTCATAAAAATCATAACAGTATAAATCATGGAAACAGTTGACAAATATCAAAGACATAGTACCTGCTGCATTGAATAATGTTGAGATATATTTAGGTGACCTCTGCGGATAGGTCGGCGCAAGCAATATGGTTCGTTTGGTGATATTCTTAGAGCTTCCTCACCACAAATATATTCCCTATGTTTACGTTCACTTGAACTGGGTTCCCCACTGTCATTACCTTCCTTCTGGACGGGAGACTCTTCGGATCCATCTTTGGTTGAGGAACTTCCTGCAACACCTCTGTTATTGGGATTTGAAATTTAATCCATGGGAAGCACCCAAAGTTGCATCAAACAGTATAATCAGAATAACGACCTAACAACATTAATCCAAAAGCATTGCCAAACATGAAGAGAGAAGATTGGTGCATAAGTGTCTCACATAAACAAACAAGAATGTCATTTGCCAGTTCATGTGGAAATTTTCAGGACAGTCCTATCTCGATCCAATAACAAATATTAACAATAGGATCCATAAGCTAAAAACTAAAGTCTACAGGTTGTAGAAATAGTATTGCATTTATTTCAGCAATTAAGTCCGAGGACACAATAATTACACTACAATGATGCAAAATGGGACCAATACAAACTTATGAGTCATTCACGGTGTATTTCACTCTCAGAGCAACTATTGTTTAATGGTTGGGTGCATTGCTCATGGTACACTTGCGGAATAAATATTATAAGAATATATATGAAATTTTAATTCATCTATCTAAAAAGATTTTAACCTCTTCACGAACCCAATAACCAGATGAAATTTTTTTCACCAATCAAAGGTCAATTTCCACAAGATAACATAAAGAAATCAGGATATTAAGATGGACGTGTGGCCTTACTAAAATGAATTAATAAAGAAATAACAATCTATGCCAACAAGTGAAGGCAGCACAATTCAAGATAAGCTAAGGAAAAGACAATTTAGATGATTGGGCATGTCATGAGTAAACTAAAAAAAGCTTTCATTCACGAGCAATGCAAACATGAAAAATAGAGGTTAGAAGTGGGAGGGAGTAGACCCTAACTTAACATGACCTAATGTGGTTGCCAAAAAAAAATGATTCATGCTGCTGGTCTAAAATATATTGGGAATGGAGATTAGTTTATTGTTATATCAAAACATAATAACCTCTTGTGACCATTGGCGGAGCCCAGGGGGCCTTGGGGGTCCCTAGGCCCCCAATTTTTTATTTTTCTTTTAAAATTTTTTATTAAAAAAATTATTTAGGAAACTCGTTATAACACCTCAAAATTTATTTATATTTTTATATTTAATTATACGAGCTAGATGAGTCAAATTGACGTTAAATAGAATTTTAATTAAATTGACATTTAAAAACGAAAATGAAATGAGAATATTAAATTCAATTCTAACAATCATCTTTGGCTTATTATTTTGAACTCGTCATTTAATATTTTTCAATCCGAAAGATGTGTAGTGAAGTTTGTTATGAATACTTTGAAACGGTACCAAAAACTTACACCGAATGAAGAAACATAGCTCGAAAATAAGCCGAAAGAAGTGGCACTAAAATATAAATTAAAAGTGAAAAATCGAATTATAAAATCAATTTCTAGTGGCTATCTTTGGCTTGTTATTTTCAATTTTTGGTTTAACGATCTTTTAATCCAAAGAATTCATTACGAAATTTTCCATGAATTATTTCAAATGGTATAAAGAACCTACTTCGACGAGTGAAAAAACAAAACCCAAAAATAAGTCGAAAGAAGTGATGTCAATTAAAAGATAAAATTCATATTATTATATTTATTTTAGCAGTCATTTTTGGCTTGTTATTTTGAATTTTTGTAACATTTTTCAATCAAAAGATGTCTTGCAAAATTTGCCGTGTACTTCGAAACGATATCAAGAACTTATCTCGACGAGTGAAGAACATAGTCCAAAAATAAGCCGAAAGATATGACGTCAAAATGAGAATTAGAAAATAAAAAATATAATTATTAAATTCATTTCAAATAGCAATCTTTGACTCGTTTTTTGAACTCGCCATTTAACGTATTTTCAATCTGAAAGATACGTTGCGCCACCAAAAAATTCCCTCTCCCCCAGAAAGAAAAATCCCTGGCTCCGCCACTACTCGTGGCACTACACCCAAATGATGAATTTTTTAACAATTTTCTACAGCAGAACCAGCAATTATAGGTTAAAAAACAAAACCTACATATGGTGTTAAAAGAAAACCTTGGCACAGGCAAGGGCTTGGAGAGGATCCAAAATATGACGTGTGGCTATTTGAGAATGATTTTATTGTATCATTGTTAGTCCAAATATGAGTACGGAAAGAGCCATATACCTTACCCCCAGTTTGACATTTTCAGAAAATTTGGACACTTTTAAAGTCCTAGTTTCAGTTGATCTTCGGAGAGAAAAGATTTACTTGGGAGGACAGCAAGAACATAGGAGATTCTTATGAGTGCTTTAAGAAATCTGGTACAAATACAATTCTGTTGCCAGAAATAACTATCAAGTTCTCACTAATGTATTAACACAACAAAAGGGCATTATATTGTCAGATAAGATTCTATATGACAGACATTCTTTCTGCCAATAATATCTAATATGATAAAATCAAGTATGACAATCACCATTCCACTTAAAGTGCTCAGCAGAATATGTTACAAAGTTCATAAAAAATTCTGTTTCATAATTGCCTAAATTACAATTAGTAATATTCATATCTAGAAAGTAGATGTAGCATTTAACAAACCGAAGTGCATGCTATTTAAGAAGACAAAATGTAATTGCAGACATGTGGAAGTGAAACTCACTAAAATCCTGATACCTGTTGTTAAAGAAGAAGGGTTGCTGGTCTCAAACACTTCAGTCCAAGGAATGACTGTCTCTTTTTTATTATTACCCTGAGGAGAAAATGCATCCACACGACCCATCTGCACCATATAATTACACATTCTTTATAATTAAAAAAATTCCCTGTTGATACAGTATTTTCTACCAAAAGCATTACCTTTTGAGGGAATTGAACGTTTGCCACCTCTTCATCTAGAAACCGAATTTTCAACAGCGACGCAATCTGATAAAATTAAGAAATAAATAATAAAAAGAATAAACATTGCGGAACTAACTCCCCAAAAAAAAAAAAAGAAATAATGATAATAATTCTACTAGGTGATAAGTTTTAAGAATGAACTGTGGTAATTTACTCTATTTCTCATATATATTTTTTGTTTTACTAACAATATCATAGGCCCTTTCACGCTCCATGTGCTGTGCCGTTGTGACCTGCGAATTAAGCAACTGCAAGAAAACAAAAAATTAAAAAAAGAAAGAAAGAAAGATACTTCAAGACAAAACTTGGGGAATTTGGAAAAGGAAGTGACCTGGTCTTGAACACTTCTTTTGGGGACTTGAGTTGTACGCCGAGCAATGCAATGCGGAACACTTAAGGGAGTGTCCTGTAGTGCCAGTCCTATTCTTATGTTTGCTGAACCTAGTTAATACAATGAAAAAAATTAAAAAATTAAAAAAGAAACCCATAATTTTACAATAATCGAATTGAACGTTAAGAATAAGAAACTGGGATTTGTGAATGCATATGTATAATTTAGGGGAATGTCCTGTTGTGCCAGTTCTATTCTTATATTTGCTGAACCTAGATTATACAAAAGAGAAATTAAAAGTTCAAAAAGATAAAAAAAAAAAAAAAGGAAAACCCAGAATTTGAAAATAATTGAATTGAACATTTAAAATAAGAAAGTGGACTCTGTGAATGCATATGCACAATTTAGGGGAATGTCCAACTGTGGCAATCCTATTCTTATGTTTGCTGAACCTGGAATTGATTTAGACGAAAGAAAAAAAATTCAAATTTCAAAAGAAACCTAGAATTTGAAAATAAGTAACTGGTTATATGTATATGAATATTAGGTGTACCTGGGTTGATGACGACGAGGTGGGAGCCACGTTCGGCGAGGAGTTGAGAGGGGACTACTGTTTTGAGGTAATCCTGGGTTCATCACATAATAATATAGATAACTCAATTATTACTTGATTTCTTACGCAAATGTTTTTCAGTATGAGTGCCTGTGTGTGAGAGAGGGAGAGAGGGATACCATAGCAGAGTATGAGCAATGGAGCAGTCAGCAATGGGGTTTCCTCCGTTTCACAATTACACCTTTATTCCAGTTTTATTGTCTAATGGAACTCTAAGTACACTTTGTTGGCAAAGCAAATACTGTACCTACTAGCATATATTGCTTAGCTGCGGAGGATTCGATCGTAAATTGCTGTAATGATTTACAGTATGTAGAATTTCGATTTTAATTTGATGAATTTTGCATAAGAGTACATAATAATATAGGAGAGAGATTTGGGATGAAGAATTGTTAATTTAGGGATGATAGATGTATACACAATTTTTTTGTTAGCAGCTGAGTAAACTTCTCTTATGCTGATAAATAAATGGGAAAATTGTTATTGAATTTTAGAATTTGATAAAAAAGATCACCATTTTGTTATTTTTTATTTTTTTGATATATTTGATTTTTTTTTATCTATTTTTCTTATTTTTTGGTTTTATGTTTATTTAAATGAGATGGCGATTTTATCATAAATGACTTACCATGCCTATTTTTTCAAACATTGGAATGTTCGGTGTTATTTTTAAAGGTTAGAGGTATATCTCTTACGTTTTTAAAAGATTGAGAACCAAATATGCAATTTTCCCTAAATAAAATAAATAGAGTTTGGTTATTGTATTTGTACACCAAGGCTCGTTTGGTTTGTGGATAAAATTATTTATCTGGATAAAAATGATATGGTTAAGAGTTATCGGGATTACATGTTTATTATTATTTTGTTTGGTTTAGCTAAGAATAAGATGAAAAAATCACTTTTAAAAAGTCAGTTTTGAATTTTTAAAAAAAACAATTATACCATTATTCTTAATTAAATAAAAAAAATTAAAAAAAAAAAAAATGAGTAAAGCAGCAGATGATGGTGGTGGTGGTGGCAGCGACGACAACGGCGGCGGCGGGCGATGGCCGGAGGATGGTGGCAGAGGCAGCGGCGGCAGGGATGTCAAAGAGCTCGGACAACCATTACCATCTCGCCCCGTTGGGTATTTTTAGAATGCGGAGTGGGAATCGGGAGTAGGCTGGACAGAAAATAAAAAATCCTCATTTACTGCCACTTAATTAATTAATTTTTAATACTATTTTTTATTTTTAAAATATAAATAAAAAATAAAATAAAAAGATATTCGGGACGGGTTCGAGGAATATGGAGCGGGGATGATCCCAGTCTCCGGCCTGATTACTAACGAGACATAGTCAGGGTATTTTGTCATCCCTAGGTAACGGGTGGGTAGCAACAATTATCTTAGATTATGGATTTTCAAAAATAGATTTTTTTTTTTAATATTATAAAAGATACATTCGTCTTTTAAAAAATAGTTAATTTCACCAATGATCACTGAAGTTACCTTCAAATTACAAAATAGTCATTGAAGTTCAAAAATTTCGGTGGTGGTCATTAAAGTTAGAAATCTTTTCACTAATGATCACTCCATTAAATTTCTAATTTAAAATGGTGATGTGACATGATGATATAGCATTTATTTATTGTATTGTAGTTCATATACTTTATATAATATTTACTTTAGTCCTATATTTCAATTAAGTCTTTCAAAAATTATATTTTAGGTCTTTAATATTTTACATATTTACACATTGGTCCTCATATTTTTAATTATCTTTCAGTTAAGTCCTCAAAATTACATCTTACGTCCTTCAACTTTTTACATCTTTACACTTTAGTCCCCAAATTTTTAATTATCTTTCAGTTAAGTCCTCTCAAAAATTGCATATTAGGTTCTTCAATTTTATACATCTTTACACTTTGGTCCTCAAATTTTCAATTATCTTTCAATTAAGTCCTCTAAAAAATTGCATCTTAGATCTTTCAACTTTATACATCTTCAAACTTTGATTTCCCAAATCTTTGATTTTAATAGCCAAAATAAGTACAATTTTAGTGGCCAAAATAAGTGCACTTTCGATTAAATCTTTGACTTTATACTCAAATTTTTACCTAAACGAACAAAATAATATTATAGGGTCTGACCACTAAAATGTCTACTTTTAGTGGTCAACTCTAAGTGATAAGTGCGAATTTTATACTTATTTTGACCACTAAATAGTTTATTATTTAATTATATTATTTTGTTCGTTTAGGTGAAAATTTGAGTGTAAAGTCAAGAATTTAATTGAAAGTACACTTATTTTGACCACTAAAATTGTACTTATTTGGTCACTAAAATCAAGGATCTGGGGGACCAAAGTTTAAAGATGTATAAAGTTGAAAGACCTAAGATGCAATTTTTTAGAGGACTTAACTGAAAGATAATTAAAAATTTGTAGACCAAAGTGTAAAAATATAAAAAATTGAAGGACCTAAGATGTAATTTTTAGAGGACTTAACTGAAAGATAGGTAAAAATTTGGGAACGAAAGTGTAAAGATGTAAAAGATTAAAGACCTAAGATACAATTTTAGAAAGACTTAATTGAAATATAGGGATTAAAGTAAATATTATATAAAGTACATAGACTACCATGCAATAAATATATGTCACATCACCATTTTAAATTAAAAATTTAATGGAGTGACCATTGGTGAAAGAATTTCAAACTTCAGTGACCATGTTGAAATTTTGAACTTCGACTTTGACTATTTTGTAATTTGAAGGTAACTTCAGTGACCATTGATGAAATTCGCCCTTTTAAAAATGAGTGAATCATTATCTGGGTAAAAAATTTTGTTCTCTTCTTTCTAAAGACAAAATTTATCTTCATTTTTTACTTAAATTGTTATGTGAATAAAAATTTATCCGAACATCACTTACACCCAAACAGGATAAGACAAATTTTATTCATTATCTTTAACATTTGTCCATATACCAAACATATCCCAAATCTTCTTTCTTTATTTTTTCCCCACTTCTAACAAAATTTTAAGAAATTTGGCGCATATGGTCCCTACTATTTATTTTCAATGTAAAAACGGTCTCTAATGTTTGTTTTTAGTACGAACATCCTTAACCTATGTATTTTGACGCGATGTTATTTTTTATTTGATGAAAAAGACTAACATGCTCTAAATTTTAATTATGAAAAAGCGTAGTTGAGTTCCTATCTTTTATAATGGCCATGATCTGCGCCCGCGGTGGGCGGCAATCGAACGTCTTGCCGCCATCGCCGCGCGCGTGGCAATGTCGCCCACTCTTGGGCGGCAGATCGATCCCCTCTTTATAAATAGTGCAAATGAGTTCGTTACTTTTATTTAATATTATTTAATTTAGCGTAATTATATATATATATAGTCGTGTCGATTAAATTTTTTATAAGAAAACAAAATTCAATTATGTGCTTTAAATATATATAATTGATATGTAATGTGAAAATTTTGAAAAAAATTAAGATAAATAAATAACAAAATAACATATATAATTTTATGATATTTAATCAATTTTATTATGTTTTTATTTAACATAAAAATACTAATAAAAATTAATTTATGAATTATGTGTTGTTTATTTTCAAATGATAACAAAACCATAAATTAAAATATGAAGAAATACAATTGGAAATATAATATTTAAATAAATATATTTGAGTATGAAATTTGTGACAAAGTTATTATTATTATTATTATTTTTGTTATAACAATAAAATAAAATTTTAAATTTTAAATAATAAAATTAATAATTTTATTTAACACGTTTGTTGATAATTATGAGATTAAATTTTAGTTATCTCATAATAGTTCGTAAAAATTTACATAACAATTTATGTATATTATCAATTTAGTCAATAAAATCTAGTTAGTTTTCTTTTTTTTTTTTTATAAAAATAAAAGTACCGGATATATTTGCTCATTTTACAAATGTTATGAACATAAGCGTGAACTGTAAAAAATTAAAGGGCATGTTGGTCTTTTTCAAATAATGATCAATTGTACACTAAATACATATGTTAGAGACGTTCGTATCAAAAATAAAAAATTAGAGATTATTTTTGTACTAATAACAATGGTGAGGGACGTGTGTACTAAATTCTCAAATTTTAATAACATGTTTAGTAGATGAGATAGGCGTGCGGACATACTAAATAGATAGAGGCGTGGCTCCTCCACTTAACTTTTAAAGTAAGGACGAAAAACTTGATTCTACTTTCAAATACTTCATCTTGCAATTTAGTCGAACCACGAAATCTTAAGGTTAGTGAATGTTTCTTTGGTGTTGAAATTTTAAATTAAATATTTATAAGTTGTAGGTTATGTAAAATGTGTAGATAGTAAATTGTCGATCCTACGAAATGTGTTGATAAAAGAAACATGTTGACCAGCTTAAATTGTAATTTAGACTTAGACAAACAAGCACTAGTAAATTAAAGTATTGTTGAAATTTGAAAACATAAATTCTAGCAAACGGAAACAAGATACTACAAAATCAACGAATTCATTAATTTTAAAAAGTAAAAACCAAATCTCAATATAAATAATCATATCCAAAAAAAAATAGTGAATTTAATCAACACTTCAACATGTCAAATTCATACGGAACACTTTAAATTTCTCTTTTTCTAACAAAATTCAATCATTCATGTTTCCATATCAATAAGAAACGAGAGATTAACAATGGTAAATTCCAAGTGCTAATTCTCTGAGAAAGCATACTTAGCTACTAATTGTTTTTGAAATACAAGAAGTAAAAGTTAAATTTAGAATACGCATTGTTTATTAAGTATTTATAAGTTGGTCAAATATTATTTTATTCACACATTTTGTAAGACCCCGAATTTTTATCTACTTTTTATCCACACATTCCGTAAAACTCACTACTTATAACATACAAAAATATTTGCCAAATATACTCAAATATGCCTAACTACATAGTACTTCACCCCATGAACAAGGGATTTTCCAATGTAGCTTGTAGACTAAAATTGACCGAAAGGAAAAACAGACTACAAAATACAACAACGGAGACATCAAGAATACACCGGTGTTTAAAGCTCACAGAGCTCAGTACAGCAGTCTCTTAAATATGCCTATGTTGTCTTTCTTTTCAAAGAATGTTCTTGTGTTGCCTCCTTGAGATAGAGTTCTCTTCATCCTCAAGAAAAATAACAATGCACCGATGAGAGACACACACTGCAAAGAAATGTAAATTAAGTTGTTGTGGTTCACACGTATCAAACAAGATGCAGAAAAAGTTTGTGCACGTGTGTTCGCAAGCTCGTGTAGTATTTCAAATTACATGAAGGAACTCGTGTAAGAGTCTGCAAAAATCCGGATCAACGATGTTATAGTTGGAGAAGTCGCACACAAGAACCGTGGTAAAAATTACGTAACATAGCTGCAAGATCCAGTAGAAAATCACAAGAATGAGTTTGGTAATAATGGGGTTCAGTTCCCTCAAAAATGAACAAAAAATATATATATGAAGCAGTGGCGAATCTAGGATTTAGAAGTCATGAAGGCCAAAAAAAAAATTTGAGGGAGGGGCTTTGTGGGGGTTCGGGGCGCGCTCAAATTTTCTCTTTTTTGGACAATCTAATCAATCTACAAGTAAAATATAATAACCAAATTTAATTTGCAAATTCACATAACAAATATCAATATACAAAACAACCAAACAATTATTCATCTATTGACCACCCATCTCCATTTCAAAACAAAAAGATATAGCAAAGTTCTGCGTAACATTAATGTATTATATTAAAAATATCATAAAGTTACTAATAAATTAGAAATATCTATTTCATTAAAAAAAGAGTAGTCTTTCACACTTGCTAAGATGATTTTTGTGAGACTTCAATTTGATGATTTTGTGATTTCTTCCACCATTTTTAATCTTCCATTTTTCGACATGAGAGACGCAAAAGGCTGAAGGAAATGGAGTTGGGAAAATAAAAAAAAAAGTGTAAAAGTTGTGGACCATTTAATAATAATAAAAAAAAAAATTGTCAAATGGGTGTGGGGCAAAATCCGCCACTGTATATGGGTACATATTAAAAGAGATACTAAATAGTACTAGACAATACAATCAACCAAATTAAGCTTGGTTTGGTATTGCTGTATTTTTAAGAGAATCAATTTTTGTTGTGCTGTAGAAAGAATAAGATAAATGTTTGGTAAATTCTTGTTTTATAATTGGAGTATGTTTCAAAATCAATATTTAAGTGTTTGGTAAACAAAAGTGATTTATTGTTGTGACTGTATAAAATTACTAAAATTGACATTGATTATAATAATATTATTTTGTATTATTATTATCATGACTAGTATTGTAAAATTCATTTTTACTTATATAACAATATGTAATATTATCAAATATTTTTTCAAGACAATGTATTTATCATAATTATTTTAAAATAAAAATAGTACACATCTATTAAATCTCAAAATTTATAAAATTTTAAAAATGAAAGTATAGTAATATTGTATAAAAATCAATTTAAATTAAATTTAAATTATTTGTGGAAATGTATTATAATTATAATACTAATAAATTCGTGATATAAAATGAATTACTTTAATTAATTAAGGTCCAATTAGTATTTTAATAATAGATAAATAAATAAAAGCTAAAAGCAGAATCTGAAAAGCTACCATTTTACTACTTCTCAAAATCTGCTACTTATAATCACTTTTTAAAAATTTGTCAAACGCCTAAAACAACTAAAACAACTTTTGATTGTTTGATAGTTGGACTCCAAAATCAATCACAAACGAACTCTTGGAGTGTTTATGATTCTCAAACCCTCTAATAATAAGCACGTATCAATTTATTCGCATCACAATGATAACATATTTAACTTGTATAATTTGAAAAACAATAATCTTGCATCCGAATATATATAGTGGTTATCTTTCAAATTCATCTAAACGGGGGATGGCTCTATAAGCCAGACAAATTAAATTTGGATTAAAGCTTAGCCAAACATGTCTTTTTCAAAATAAGCTTCATAGAAAAAAGTGTGTTCAAACTTCAAAAACATACACATACATGGAACCAAAGAGCACTCTGCCAAGAAACCAAAAGTAACCCATTGTTACTTTACACACAGTTTACTCTTTTTCACCTTGATGATTGGTAGCTCTCTCTGTTTGTCTTTATCTTGGCGTCATTATCGGCTTTAATTCTAATATTTAAGTATAGTTTAACTGTCTAATTGGCTGGAGGAGGACCCACTAGGCCACTACGGTTCGGTTCCTTTTCCTTCAATTACGAGCCGCGCTTGGTATGAGAATCTTGATCGGTGAATTTGACAACTGACAAGAAATGTTATTGACTTATAGATTTGTTAGAGCATCTCCAATGCAAACCATGGATTAAGAAAATACACATGCCACATCATCATATATCATCAAATAGATAATGTGTATTAAATTCACATCTCTAATGCACTATGTGGAGCACCATGTTGGACTGATGTGGCACAAAATAAAATAGAAGATGTAAGGTAGTATTTCTACATGTAGAAGTTCTGTGAGAATGATGAGTCAGCCATTATTTTAATTTTGAACTTAATTTAATTCACAAATAAATAATTTTGGACTTAAAATAAATGCCACATAATCACCATTATTGAATTGTAGAAAAAACCATTGGAGAAAACTTTTGACTTTCACCGTCTATTTATTCCACATTCATCTAGAGGTCCTTCTATTTAATTGTCACGTCAGCTACAATCCATAGCTTGCATTGGAGATGCTCTTAGACACTTCTTTTTCTTTCCATTTGTGTACTGTCACTCCCATTTTATGAATCAACTTGTGCTATTCAAAAACAGAGTTCTAAAAAGTGAGAAAAGGCTCTACATATAGAGATTAGCGAAGTCATGGAGAAAAGTGATCAATCCTATTTCAACTGTCTAATGCAGGTTTAAGTGTCAAAAGGCACGATTGGCATAGGCGACAAATGCGCGGGACTTTTTATTTTTAACTTTTAAGGTTAAATAAATTAATTAAATAAAAAATAATAATTATTAATAGTCTTTAAGTAATTAAAATAATTTATATGTTATTAAAAATAGGAAAATGCTTTATTTCGTCTAGGCACGCTTGACTATTAAAGTTTGATACTTGACTTTGTCGCTTTATCACATTTTATGTTTTTTTAAAAGAGCGAGTAATTTGTTTAAGATGCGTAAAAAGCTTAGGATTGAGGTATTTACTAATTTTATAAATGATCTCTTTTTAAATTGATATTTAAAAATTCCTTTTAACTTCAACAATTTTTTTTTTTAATGATATCTTCATCTCGTGTTTTATCACATATCCCTTTCCCTCATCATATCCCCCTCTCCATTATGTTCGTCCTTTTACCCTCCTTTTGTGTCCCAACACTTCTCGTGGCAATCTACCCCTCGCTACAAGAGCTTGGCTTGGAGAGAGGTAAAATAGCAGAATGTATCCGTTGGATTAATTTAGAAAATCGAGCATGTTTGGTAAAGATTTTTGTATATTATAAACAATGGATCTTACGAAATGTGTAGATAAAAGTTGTTGGTCCTAAAATATGTATTGATGAAAATGATGTTTGACTGACTTATAAGTACACACAAACATACTCGAAAAAATAACAAGCAAAGACTTTTACAAGAAAGTTGAACTTCGTGGGTAAAACCTCTCATGGGTATGAAGGTAAGCCATAAAAAAGGGAGATGAGGGATAAGGCGATGAAGAAGATTTCGAGAAAGTAAATTTTATTTTTAACAGGGTAAAAGATCGTCCAACTTATAACAAAGTCTAGTCATCAAAAATTTTCAAACCTAGTTCTTATTCGTTGCGACACCTATGACTGAATTTCGAATAACATTAGTCTATTTTCAATTGAAAATACATTCCGAACATGCAACTTAAGCAGATAAAATGTTTTGCTCATTTGGCTATACAACATTTCAATTTAACAGAAACAGTCAGCAATGTCATGGCCATGTAGCTTTGCAAGGAAGTTTGGAAAAAGATAATTAGTTGATAATTAAAATGAAACTTTGCCATAGTAGGGTAACCAATAGTTTGTTTTTTTTTTAAAACTCATTTTATGATGTTAAATTAAATTAGACATTTTTTTTATATAAAAATAAAAATGGTCATTTTCTATGTGATCATTGGAGCATCTCCAATGGAAGTGTGGATTTGTACTAAAATGCGTACCACATAATCCAAAAATATTTACGTGGCAAGAACTAGAGAATGTGACGGTATGATAAACATCTTTTAATTATTTTTTAATAATAAATCTCTATCAAAATGTGTGTTAAACTTATTTTATTTTATTTTTTATAATTTATCTCTATCGGAATGTATGCTAATTATATTTTATTTAATTGTTTATAATTTATCTACATTCTCTCTCTCTCTCTTATACAATTCCACCATGCTTTTTGCAATCCACAACTCCATTGAAGACGCTCTTCTATTTGTATCTATTTTAGTTGTCACATGTACAACAATCTATATCGACATTTTTGAAAATTTTGCCAGCTAACAATTTTAAAGAACATTTATACTAGACATGGAGTCTCGTGTGAAATAAATGAATGAAGAGTTTGAGTATTTATTGTCTCGGGCCAACATTTAGCATATTAAATTTGCTAATAAAATTCCACCTATATTTATAAATTACCATTAATAATAAATTAATCTATCCAATAATGCAATACACCTAACTAGTGGCGGATCTAAAATTTTTTAAGTCATGGGGCCAAAAAAAAAAATTTGAGGAGGAGGGGGTGGGGGCTTTGACGGGGTTCGGGGGACGAATGACCTTAATTTTTTTTTTTTTTCGGACAATCTAATCAATTTACAAGTAAAATATAATAATCAAATTTAATTTGCAAACTCACATCACAAATATCAATATACAAAGTAACCAAACAATCATTCAAAAAAAAATATATAGCGAAATTACGACGTAACATTAATGTATTATATTAAAAACATCGCAAAGTTACGAATAAATTAGAAATATCTATTTCATTAAATAAAAGAGTAGTCTTGCACACTTGCTAAGATGATTTTGTGAGACTTCAATTTGATGAATTTGTGATTTCTCCTACCATTTTTAATCTTCCATTTTTCGATAGTGAGAGGCCTAAAAGACGGAAGGAAATGGAGTTGGGAAAATAAAAAAAAGTGTAAAAAGCCAAATGTGGACCATTTTAATAAAAAAAAAAAGTAAAAAAAAAAAATTGTCAAATGAGGGTGGTGGCCATGGGGTCAATCCGCCACTGCACCTAACACAAATACTATTGGTAATTATATACTATATAAATATTACTACTTTTTTTTAATTGTACAATAAATATCTTCTATATATACTGAATATATCAACTAGTATTTTCGTGAACATATATAGACCAGACATGTCTTATAAGATAGTGATTGGCTTGAGAATGTCAATTTCGACATCCGTGCTCGTATGAGTTTTTTAAATAGATTGAATCCCTAGTTTAAGCATTTTGAATTTTAATATCCCATTAAAACTTCGAAATCCATCTTAAAATGTCATATTAGTAAGAAGAATACTCAACCTCTATATACGAATATTTTTTTATATTTATTTGACATGATATATTTACCATTAACACTGTTTCAATGTTGCTGATAATCTAAAAAGATCAGCTAAGTATCATCTGTTTGATCAATCAATCTCTTAATGACCAACTATTTAATACTACGTAAGCGTTTCAAATAGTAATTTTAGAGGATCAAATGCACATCAAAAAGTTGATTGTAAAGTGGAGATTTATGAATTATGATCACTTTTATTCTTTTTGGTATTTATATACAAATTAGTGAAGGGGGAAATAAAAATTACGTGCATCTAGTCTGCCTAAATATTGTCAAATATTGGCCATGAGGCAGCCATTGTTGAACAAACACTTTTATTTAAAGACAGAAGAATCCAACTGGAAATTGAGAAATAAATGTGACATTATATTTGTTGCAAGTCCATGTAAATAAATAATATTTTCAAGATCTGATCTACTTGATTTTAGGTAAATTACAGCTAGTGTCCCAACTTTTAACTTCGTTTTGACTTGATTCTCGAGATTTAATTATTGACATTCATCACCTCAACATTTTATATGATTAGCGTACCAATGTCCTCATATCTTTATATATATAATTAACGATCAATGCCGCCATGCGAGGCATTGGGCTAATTATATAAAATGTTGAGATGTTGGACGCTAAAATTTAATCTTGCGATGATACAAGTCTTAAATGAAGTCAAAAATGAAACACCAGGCTGCAATTTATCCTTGATTTTAATTATCAAGTGGACAAACATGCATGCTGCTTGTAGATATGCTTGATCATCAATGATAGATGTCTCGACGTCAAAAATAGTTTAAAAAACGTTGAATATAAATTATAAATAAATATTTATTTAATTTACCTGTATAATTAATATATATAGTAATTAATAATTAGACCTTCCTGTGGGTAGGTCAAGGAAAACATCCCTAGTGCTTTTTCTTTCAATAAAGTATAATGTAAATGCACAATTAAATTTCAAATCAATCGACTTTAATTTTATTGTCAACAAGGAAAAAAAAACAGACAAATGTCTTTGTGTAAAATAGACCAACCTTTGAATTAGTTTTGATTTTTTTATGAGATTCAAATTGCTAACAAACAATATTGGCCGCCTAAGAAGAACAATTAATCCTTTAATCAACCCTAGCATTTTTTTTTGGAAAATTGTATCATTAGTTTTTAATCTATTATTTGACTAACAAGTTGATCTAATCAGCCTTTCCTTTCATTATAGTTATACGCTTATGGTGTGTTTGATTTTGATTATAATTAGATTTTTTGTAAAAATTGATGAAATGTGTGGTTGAAATGTTGTAAAAAGTTGTGGTTTATGAAATAAGTGACTTAAATTAATTGTTGACTTTGACTTCAATTTTTTAACAAAATTTTTAATTAAAATCAAACAAGCTCTTAGTTTCTACAACAAAACCGTCCAAATCTTTGTTATATATTGTCACATGAAATTTGTAGAAACATATTTCACTTCAAATATTTTAGTAGTGGCTTATTTTGAAAAATAAAACTTAGTCCCGTGTGAAAAACACGTGATGATTCAATTGAGATTTGAATGATTTTCATCGTTAGAGACCAATTATGCAACATAATGCAAGATTGATAATCAACTTATTCGTTTTTAATGCAATTAGCCATTTCTATTATTTTTCCTTGCTTATTTTTGTTGATCTTGACCTAGTAGAAGTCTTTTTATATACTTTTTCTTTCCAAGTTTAGTAGTTTCATAGTAATTGCTCTTTTTTTTTTCTATGATAATGATTGGAAATTTGTTGAATTTTGTAATGCGAAAAGAAACAATTTAATTCAATCGTCATTGTCACGTTAACAATATTTCGAAAGGTATTTTGAAAGCTAGATACCACAATAATAATAAATACTAAATCCGATTAAATGTAAGGATATAAAATTTCTTACGTATCATTTAATTTTATTACATTGCCACAAAAACTAGTACAAAATACCAATAGTATTGCATAGCATTGCTCATTTTTAAATAGTTGAAATTGATCATGATAGATATCAAAATCAAACCAACACTTTCCCATATTCATTGCATTGTATTTTATCTTAATTTTATACTATGTATTAAAATATGGAAAAATTATAGCTGCGGTTCTCAATCTTTAGAGTCTTAGCACTTTTATTTCAATTTTTTTTCTTGGTATGTGTATCTTTAATGTTTCGTTTATTGGCAACCAACATCCTTACTAACAGACTCCATCCAAAATGGACGTTATATTGCATAAAAAAAAACATTTACCCTTCACATTAAATAAGGAAAAATGTAGTACATCGTTCTCAACCTTTGAGGTTTTGACACTTTTGTCGATAATATTTTTTTCCCTTAACAAACTTATCCCTCAACGTTTTGTTTATTTGCCGCTTTTGTCTTTTACGATAAAAAATATCTAAAAATCTGTTAAGTTGATAGAAAATACATATTTGTCCTTTCAATTAAATAAGCAAAACAAATAAAAAATACAGAAAAACGTTCAATATTTTTTACTTCTAGCTTGTTTAGCTAGCTTAAATTATAATTATAATTTAAGATGATCAAATTAGTCAAACATACTTTTTATCATCACATTTGTAGGATCACAATTTACTAATTTATTATTCACAAATTACATATGACCTACAATTTATAAGCACTTAAAAATTAATTTTAACACTACCAAACATACACTTCATCTTTTTCAGGCAAACATCCCACCAAAGTAATGCCACTTACCACTTACTCCCACAAGCTGTGGCCATTGCTAAAATTCACAACTAGTCCCACAAGTCATTGTCGCCACTGATGACTTGCGGGATTGGTGGTGGTTGCATGTGGTTGTGGATTTCGACAGTGGGCAGGCGTAGTGGGCAGGCCTTGTGGGTAAGTGGTTGTTACTTTTGGTTGGGTGGGGGAATATTTTGTGTGAAGAAGAAGATGTAAAAGTGTAAAACTATATTTAATTTTTTTTTTAGTAATTTATTTGTTTTTCTTATTTAATTAAGATGGCAAATATGTCTTTCTCTATCAACTTAATAGATTTTAAAACAAATTTTGTTTGTAAAGATAAAAGTCGTAAATAAACAATTTTTTTGATGATAAACGTGCGAAGAAAAAAGATTAGAAATAAAAGTGCCAAAATCCCAAATGTTGAAAAGAACAAGTGCACTTTTCTCTATTTAATGTATAGAGTAAATACGTTTTTTATGCAAATTTAACGTTCATTTGGGACATATTCAATTAATAATGACATTGGTCGCCAATAAGCGAAATGTTGAGGATACTCATTACAAAAAAAAAAAAAAAAAGAATAAAAGTGTCCAGCCTTCAAAAATTGAAGACCGCGACTGCATTTCTTTCTTAAAATATATTTAATCTGAAGTTCAGGATTTGGATCCTAAATTTAGCATTTGTTTGACTTAAAATTTGACTCAAAATTAATAATTAATTTTAACTACATATTTTTAGAATCTACAAATTTTATTAATTTTTAACTACATGTCTCATTAATTTTATCAAATTCTATTAATAAACTGACAAAACTAAACGGACTGACGGACAGTTAATAAAAAAACTACATTTTGTCAATTTGAAACCACCAAAACTACATGTAGTCTCTCAAGTACAGCGTTGATTAAACTGGCTACCTAGCTGCCACGTGTCATAAATGTAAGCAGGGGAATGTATTCTGATTGGTTGATTAGACGTGTTCTCGTATCTCATTACGTATCAATTGATAAAAGCGAGTACGCAACGTTTTCGTTATTCGCGCGAGTCTTACCATATACGGAATTCCATAACGAGCGCGTCGGTAAAACTTTACCGCCTATATGTCCTGTTGATTATTGAACTAAATTGCCGCCTTTTCGTGTTGTACTCAAAATAATGTACCACCAGCACAGCACAATGTACAACTTAAGTTGTATTTCCCCCTTCTTATGTGGTGATAAAAACCAAACCAAATTAAACCAAACTATTTTTACAGTTAATTTTAAAGATGTCAATCATCAATACATTTCTCTCTCTTTCTTTTTTCTAAAAAACTAATAATAGTTTACCACATTTACACAATAAACATTGTTGCATTTAAAATATTTTTTGATATAATGTCAATATCTTTTGCCACATATACATATTAGACATTGTTGCATTGGAGATGTTCTAATGACTTTAGTATTGCATTGTAGTTTGCTTATTTTGTAAATGTGTAAGAGTATGTTTGTGTGTGCCTATAAACACTTATAAGTTGATCAAACATTTATTTTCATTCCTTTGCATTTCTTAAGGCCACAACTTTTATCAACTTTTTTATCTACACATTTTGTAGGACCTATTAATTATAATGTACAAAAATCTTTACCAAATATATTCCAAGTAAGTAGAAATAATTTATTTTTAATTAAAAAAAAAAAAAGCGATTCGATTCAGTTTAAACAATTTTTTAAACATTGAAATTCAAACCAAATCATTTTAAATCGTTCAATTTGATTTGAAACCAAAACGTTGATGACCACGTGACCCAAACTAATGATTTCGAACCACACATTCGATTTGATTTGAGATTTTCTGATTTTTTTGTGTATATCCCTAGTTTAGAGCATGTTTGGCCGGGTTTTTTTAACTTTTTTTTTCCACTCATTTTCAATCATATATTTCATAAGACTCACAATTTTTATCAACTTTTCAACTACACACTTTATCAACTTTTTTCAAAATCTCTTAAAAAAATTACTTTAAAACTCTACTAAACAGTCACTTAGACTTAGAATTGTATCCATTTGTGCCTTACAATACTATTCTATCCGAATCAAGAGAATGGAAAGATAAAGGCATCAATTGTTCAATCTCAAAAAACATTCGAAGAAATACAAAATTCTTTTACATTTCAAATTTTCGTGAAGTCGAGGACAATCATTGTAAGATCTTAAAAAATGTCCGAACAAGTAAACATATTTTGTGACTATTATTTTATAACGGTCAAGTTACAATATATGTTTCATAGTGCTGAAATTATTTTTTAATTATTTATATTATAAGTTGTAGGTAAATTTGTAGGTAAAAAGTAGATTATAAATTGTAAATTTTATAAAATATATTGATAAAAAATATATTTAACTAACTAAAATTATAATTTAAATATTCACAAACAAAATCATCGATACCAACACTTTTAATGCTTCGAACACTAGACATGAACCATTTCTTAACCCACAACGTACAACTCATAAATGCACCTTCAAACTCAAATTTTACTTCAACAACAGAAAATTCACTTAAGTTAAAATCCTAAAATAATCTCATTGTTTACTCCAAGTATAAATACCCCTTTATCAAAAAAAAAAAAAAAAAAAAAAGTATAAATACCCCCATTATTCTTGCTCGAATGCGAAGCCTCTAGTTTATCTCGCCCGTTTGAATCTCTGTCTTTTATATTCCCTAAATCTAGACAGAGAAAATAACTCTGTTTAGAGAGAGAGAGAGAGAGAGAGAGAGATTTGGGCTCTGTCCGTACAACGATGGCCTTCATATCATTTCTCAATGTTGAGGATACTCATTACAAAAAAAAAAAAAAAAGAATAAAAGTGTCCAGACTTCAAAAATTGAAGACCCATTGTTGCATTTCTTTCTTAAAATATATTTAATCTGAAGTTCATAATTTGGGTCCTAAATTTAGCATTTGTTTGACTTAAAAATTTGACTCAAAATTAATAATTAATTTTAACTACATATTTTTTAGAATCTACAAATTTTATTAATTTTTAACTACATGTCTCATTAATTTTTATCAAATTCTATTAATAAACTGACAAAACTAAACGGACTGACGGACAGTTAATAAAAAAACTACATTTTGTCAATTTGAAACCACCAAAACTACATGTAGTCTCTCAAGTACAGCGTTGATTAAACTGGCTACTAGCTGCCACGTGTCATAAATGTAAGCAGGGGAATGTATTCTGATTGGTTGATTAGACGTGTTCTCGTATCTCGTTACGTATCAATTGATAAAAGCGAGTACGCAACGTTTTCGATATTCGCGCGAGTCTTAACATATACGGAATTCCATAACGAGCGCGTCGGTAAAACTATACCGCCTATATGTCCTGTTGATTATTGAACTAAATTGCCGCCTTTTCGTGTTGTACTCAAAATCATGTACCACCAGCACAGCACAATGTACAACTTAAAGTTGTATTTTCCCCCTTCTTATGTGATCGATAAAAACCAAATCAAACCAAATTCCAAACCAAACTATTTTTACAGTTAATTTTAAAGATGTCAATCATCAATACATTTCTCTCTTTCTTTTTTCTAAAAACTAATAATAGTTTATCCACATTTACACAATAAACATTGTTACATTTAAAATATTTTTTGATATAATGTCAATATCTTTTCACACATATACATATTGTATATTGTTGCATTGGAGATGTTTCTAACGACTTTAGTATTGCATTGTAGTTTGCTTATTTTGTAAATATGTAAGAGTATGTTTGTGTGTGCCTTATAAACACTTATAAGTCGGTCAAACATTTATTTTCATTCACACATTTCTTAAGGCCACAACTTTTATCAATTTTTTATCTACACATTTTGTAGGACCCTATTAATTATAATATACAAAAATCTTTACCAAATATATTCCAAGTAAGTAGAAATAATTTATTTTTAATTAAAAAAAAAATAAAAGCGATTCGATTCGGTTTAAATAATTTTTAAACATTGAAATTCAAACCAAATCATTTTTAAATCGTTCAATTTGATTTGAAACCAAAACGTTGACGGGTCCATATGGACCCAAACTAATGATTTCAAATCCACACGTTCGATTCGATTTGAGATTTTAAGATTTTTTTGTGCATCCCTAGTTTAGAGCATGTTTGGCCAGGTTTTTTTATTTTTTTTTTCCCGCTTATTTTCAATCACATATTTCATGAGACTCACAACTTTTATCAACTTTTCAACCACACACTTTATCAAAAAATCTTTCAAAAAATTACTTTAAACTCTACTTATAGACTTAGAATTGTATCCATTTGTGCCTTACAATACTATTCTATCCGAATCAAGAGCATGGAAAGATAAAGGCATCAATTGTTCGATCTCAAAAAACATTCGAAGAAATACAAAATTCTTTTACATTTCAAATTTTCGTGAAGTCGAGGACAATCATTGTAAGATCTTAAAAAATGTCCGAACAAGTAAACATATTTTGTGACTATTATTTTATAACGGTCAAGTTACAATATATGTTTTATAGTCTTTGAAATTATTTTTAATTATTTATATTATAAGTTGTAGAGAATTTGTAGATAAAAAGTAGATTATAAATTGTAAATTTTATAAAATATATTGATAAAAATATATTTAACTAACTAAAATTATAATTTAAATATTCACAAACAAAATCATCGATACCAACACTTTTAATGCTTCGAACACTAGACATGAACCATTTCTTAACCCACAACGTACAACTCATAAATGCACCTTCAAACTCAAATTTTACTTCAACAACAGAAAATTCACTTAAGTTAAAATCCTAAAATAATCTCATTGTTTACTCCAAGTATAAATACCCCTTTATCAAAAAAAAAAAAAAAAAGTATAAATACCCCCACTATTCTTGCTCGAATGCGAAGCCTCTAGTTTATCTCGCCCGTTTGAATCTCTGTCTTTTATATTCCCTAAATCTAGACAGAGAAAATAACTCTGTTTAGAGAGAGAGAGAGAGAGAGAGAGAGAGAGATTTGGGCTCTGTCCGTACAACGATGGCCTTCATATCATTTCTCGGTCGAGTGCTCTTCGTCTCTGTCTTCATTCTCTCCGCGTACCAAGAGTAAGAATATCGAATTTACTCCCCAGATCTGCGTTTTTTTTAACACTTACTGTGTGTATATTTTCGGGTTTATATGCACTTTTATGTACGAAACTTTTTTGGATCTTTGATTTTTATGTTGTTTATGTGGATGGTTGTGAAGTAAATGTGAGTTTTGATTTATCGACTTTTTGAGTGGGAGACAAGTGTGCTATTGTGTAAAATTGGATCTAATGATTGTTGAATTTTTTTGCTATTAAACACGTACAGGTTAAGACCGCAATCTAGATTTGGTTTTCCTGAACTTCCAAATCGTTTTTTTTTTTTTTTTGCTTCGTGCAATAATAATGTTCGGATTATTGTAGATTATTGTGACGTTTACGTGATATTTGAACTGTGTTATTGCGTACAATTGGATCTAATGAGTTCTGGAATGTTTTTGCTGTTAAGCACATACCATTTAAGACTGCAATCTAGATTTGGTTTTCGTGGATTAAACCAATTTGTTTCCTTTCACGCAATAAAAATACTACTTGAGTGATGAGATTAGGGGCTGCTTGTTAGATGTTGTTACTGTTCTAAAAATCCCGCCTAAGCTTTGCTTATGCGTGAGTCACGGCCTCCGCGCCTTGTCCTTATCTCGCACTTAGGCCAAAGTTTGAAGTTTGGCCTTCATGCCTCTAGGCTTTACACTTTTGGAACATTAGATGTTGCTGGTTTTAGTTGAAATTTCCCATTTTTCTCTTTTAAAATTTTGGTTATTATAATTTTTCAATTACTTTTTTTACAAATTTTTTACACGAAATGTGTGAGATAAAAATGATCTGCATTTGTTGACATTTTTTCAGTAATGGTGCCATGGTAAAGAGGAATCAGAATATCTGATATTTTTTACTATTTTGGATCTTTACTGAAGCATTGTTGTTCTTGAGCTACTTAAATTTTATATAGACTTATAATCTTTTGAATAAATTGAATGGATTTCAACCGATGCACGTGATTGCAGTACTATAAAACTAGACAAATAGGTTAAGGAGATCTTGTATAAAAATTAGAGGACATCGCACTTACAATCTCCAGTTCTGTCTACATTCAATTTTCATGTATTTGGATGGGATAATCTTTGGAGCCCCAAATGTTACAAAAATTAAAGGTTGGAGATCCAATTGCCACGGAATATTAGATCGGGTCCAAGTGTTCATTTAAGTATAGGATGGGAACCTTGTAGGTGCAATTTTTCCCTAAAAAATTATCTATACTTTTATATTGTGCTTAAGGTTGCAAGATTTGGTAATATGGTTCATAGGATTGTTTTCTTCAATGTCTTTTGGTTTATGAAAAAAAGGAATGTTCCTTTATTTGTTTTTTCACTTTTTGAGTTACTCTTGTCCAGTTAAATTATCAAGAGCTATACCACTCCAGTAACTATATATATTACACTTGAACTCCGGATTTATTATCTGTGGCTATTTTATATCTTTAGGGTCTTGTAATTTTTGTTAGTCACGTCTTCAGTATAATAAACAAAATAGGCAGTTCTTTTCCTTACCTTTCTGATTGTCTGCTGATAATATTCTGTTTGGATATTCTTTTTATGCTCTGGTGCTGTTAGTTGTTTCAGGGGTGGGAAGGTCAAGTTCATTGGCGGGTTAATTTGCTTGCAACTATAAGTCTATGCTTCTTTTGGTTATGCCAGTAGTAAATTGTTGATTAACGTATTAACTATGGCAAATTACTTGAAGTCTTAATAAATAATAACTTGGACGCGTCGATGCGATAATGTAAACATTGTAAGTGGTTATTTGATCATGGAAACATTCATGGTTTCCTGGTGTTATATTTTAAGGTTGCTGGAATCGTACCAAATATTCACATGTTCATTTCACATATGCATTAATGCAAATTTGTGCAAGGTCCTTCAATTTTGTTTTACTTGTGAGTTTGTTTAAGTTGATTAGTTACCTTTTGTGGTTTATAATTTTATTTGTAAATGACACGCGAAGAAGGTTTTGCATCTGGACCTCTGATCTATATTCGGACATAACATCTATGCGGAATACTGAACATATTTTGTATGCTTCCATTTTAATCCGTATGTTTCCATTGTCAGGTACAATGAATTCGGTGTTGATGGTGGCCCAGCGGCAAAGTCTTTAAGGCCAAAATTCAATGTTTTCTCAAAGCATGTCACAACCCACACTGGATTCCAGGTGCCACACGTTGAAGTAAGTAATCCTTTTCTTATTTTTGCTTAATTTTACATAGGAAGTCAATTTGGTTGCAGTGTCATGCTTTCGAAGATACAATTTCAGTAACTGAAGATTTCTCATTCTCAGATGAAACTCTTGGTTTTGGGTGCCATCATAATGAAGGGGCTTGGAAGCCTGTTGTTCATCTTTGGAAGCTCACTTGGAGCTTTCATCCTGGTATGTCTAGAGCTTGTTTCCTTAGCTTAAAAGTTACTCTTTTGCCAAACATGTTCAAGGTTCTTTAAAAGTTTGTGTTTTGAAATTTCATTACAAAATCTTACTCTGTTAAAGTATTACCCAATATGCTGTTAGTCCAGGTTTTCTTTCTTACTCTTTTAATGAAGTTTTTCACTCTTTCCTCTCCCACAGCTTCTGCACCAGGCAATTGCAGCACCCATCTTATATGACTTCTACAACTACGATGCTGACAAGAAAGAGTTTGCACAACTCTTTGTCAAGTTTACCCAGAATCTGGCATTGCTCGGGGCACTGCTCTTTTTCATTGGCATGAAGAACTCAATGCCAAGGAGATCACCAAAGAAGAAGGCTCCTAAAGCGAAGACAAATTAAGATGACAGCGACTAGTTCAGTTTTGGTTGTTACACTTCCAAGTTTTTTTAGCTTGTACCATTTGCTTCACTACTGTTACTTCATTTTCATGTCTTCTTTTTTGTTAACTCTCACTTAGGTGTGTTTCCTTTTGGATATTTTGAAAATTTCAGTTATATTCGGAAATTGATCATAGACGAGACTAGATTGGACCTATTTCTCTTATTTTTGTTCTGGGTTTACTTGCTTTTGTTTGGGAATTATTCTTTTATGCTTTTGCGTAGACAGGAAAAGAGCATGTTTGGGTTAGTTATAAGCAAATCTATCTTGTAAGATTTTTCTTCAAACATATAGCTTGAAACTTTTTATAAGTAAAATAAGACTAGTTTTGTTGGGCAATTTAGAAGTAAATTTCACTTACTTTCAACTAATGCCAAATGTGACATACGTTAATGGTAGGAGGCCAGAGCAACGGTCAAATGAATATGCAGCTGATTTTGGATGGATGGATAAAAGTGCCACCGATCCAAATGTTAAATATGTTTGTTAACCAGTTTTCCTTTGATCTAAGGGTCCAGGCAACCTGGCCTTCTTAGGGCCAGCTCGGCCGTGCCATTGGTCAGCTGGCCTCAACTTTACCGCTAGGCCGGGCTTGAACCTGCATTGATCTGCCTATATTCTTTTGAATAGGAATAAAAGACTGTAGAAATTTATCAAAAATACAGTGAATTGTCACAACAAGTTTTTCCGTCAATTTTGATAACAAGAATAGTTTACATTTTTATATGTTAGATTATTATTTCGATATTTAATCAAGCTGAGATTTACCCTTAACATATAAAGTCTTTATATCATGCATGTCATGCTAAAATTACCTAAACCAATATAAATTGAGTTGAGCCAAAAAAATAAAAGAAGGGGAAATGATATAAGGCATGGTGGCAAGTGCCGTCTTTGCAAGTGAAGCAGACAATCAGTATTAACTAATGTTCTAAAAGGCCCGTCTGGACTCTGCCTAGGCGCGTCTAAGCTCGATGCATTTGCAAAACGCGTTGCATTGAGGGTATGCACGTAAAACTGTGGTCAACTCTTTTTGTTGACCGCCTAGGCGTGAATAGACAAAAATATGCGAGAATAAATGCGATTAGGCGGGAATATGTGCGAATAATTGCACATAACACGCATTAGAGCAAGTAAGCATCTTTTTAAATTTATTTCCAGATTGAGCAAAAAAAAAAAACATTTTTTAAATCTACAAGAGGTGCTATAAATGCTCAAGATGAAATAAAGGAGCCGACGAAAATGATTTTGTATCGGATGACATGGAAGATGAATTAGATGAATAAAAAAGAGCTTGACTTAGAATTCGATAAAAAGAGTTAGACAATAGTTAAGTTTATGTTGGTATTTAATCAAATTGTAGAAAATTATTGAGTAATTTGTATTTATGTTTGTAGTAGTTGTAACTTATTAACTTTTGAAAACTATTATGCTAGGTTGTTATTTTATAATCTAATTGTATGCTATGATATTAAAATTTAGTCCCCACAATTTTAATTTTGAACCACGTTGAATGTGATATGTTTAACTATGATATATGTCTTAATATAAATCTAATTTTTCTTCATTCTAATTTTGAAAACTCATGTATTTTTATTAATTCTTTTGGCCCAGTGCTGTAATTTTCAGAACCTAAATCAAGATATTCTGCGCTATGTTGTTTAAAAACTAAAAATTGAGCATTAAAAAATTAAAATTGAAAACGTATTTTGACGTCCTGAGGCTTCGTGATAAATACGCTTAAGCCTACAATTCTTGATGTTTCACTTCATCGCATCGTCACACATTACGAAATTTAGAACCTCACTATTAACTACACATGGTATGCCTTATGGCCCCTATCCTTCAATTTGCACTTAGCCTCTTTCTTCTACAGTCTGGCTGTTATGGAGGCGGCTGCCAATTGCCAAAAGAGATATTCTATAAAAGCCCATTTCAATAATTAAATGGGACCACAATATGAAAATAGAACTGATTATCCTTCACTAGCATTTCATCATCTTAAAAGTCAACAGTTGCTTCATTTGACTACGTTATACCTGCTAAAAATATCTATCTCAATAGATAGATGTATAAATTTTGGCCACAACTCACACGCATACCTGTTTGATCGACTGAACTGCTTCAGATTCAAGAAAAGGATATGGAGGTCGCTGGATATGATCGTGCCGGAGAATTAAAAGCTTTCGACGATGCTAAAACCGGTGTCAAAGGACTTGTTGATGCTAGAGTTGAAAAGATCCCACAAATTTTTGTTTTACCCAGTGATAATGTCGAAGAAGTAAGTGATACAAACGGGGCAGATTTTAGTATTCCTGTAATAGACCTTGAAGCCATTGAAAATGATTCAATTGGGCGCGAGATGATTGTGGAGAAGATTCGCAATGCATCAGAAACTTGGGGCTTTTTTCAGGTGGTTAATCATGGGATTCCAGTTAGTGTACTGGAGGAGATGCTTCGTGGCGTACGTAGGTTCTTTGAGCAAGAAACTGAAGTGAAGAAACAATTCTATACGCGTGATGTTACGAGAAAAGTTGTGTATAATAGCAACTTTGATTTGTATAGTTCACCGGCAGCTAATTGGAGGGACACATTTTTCTGCTTTATGGCTCCAAATCCTCCCAAACCAGAAGAATTGCCAGATGCATGCAGGTTACTTCTACTTGCAGCTGTAGGTTTTTCATCATGAATAAGAAAAAAGGTTATATTTGTGTCTGTCTAGCGAAAAACCGAACCCCTAAATAGTCCTTGATATATACAGGAAATTAGACCAATCTTTCTTTTTTTCAATTCTTGTTTACCCTTCAACTATTAAAGCACTTCCAAATCATTCAATTAAATGTTATTTCTTGCACTCATGTAGCCAAGACTATGGAGAAATCTGTTGCAACTAAAATTAATACTTTGTATTCGATGGTCTACCATTCCATTGCTAACTTCACCATACATGATTTGCAGAGACATACAGATTGAATATTCGAAACATGTATTGAAGTTGGGGTTTCGACTATTTGGCCTACTTTCTGAGGCTCTTGGACTTGAACGTAGTCGCCTGACGGACATGGACTGTGCAAAAGGGCTTACATTTGTGTGCCATTACTATCCAGCGTGTCCAGAACCAGAATTGACCTTAGGAGCAAGCAAACATACTGACGATGGCTTTCTCACAGTGGTTTTGCAAGACCAAATTGGAGGCCTTCAGGTTTTTATTAAAGACAAGTGGATTAATATTCCTCCAGTGCCTGGTGCTCTTGTGGTAAATATTGGAGACCTTCTACAGGCAAGTTGATCACTCTGCACATCCTTTTAACATTGTTATTTTTGCCCTTCAATTTGCCTATAAATTGTAACAGCTTAAGGGATCTATTTTCTTTTGTGGAGCCTAATTATACGTACACTGTTAGGATTAGAGCAATAAATAAAGGGCGAAAAATAAAGAATACAAGAATTTATACATGTTTGCCTCAATGTGAGAATACGGGCGTCTTCAGCCGTTGCAGTATCTTCACTATAATAAATGATGATTTTTGTTTACAACATCAGTTCTATATATAACAACCCAATGAAGTTTTAGGAATAATGAAATTCTAAGGCAATCCAGTGAAAGTTCCTAGTTAATAATGAAATTCTAGGGCAATCTAATTATAAAGGCAAAATCTAAAAAACACTCTTACTTAAAGTCGATTTGTGATCAGCTCTGCGTAGTTCAACAAATTAGGCTTTACTATACTTATCCTAGGCCACGGATCGACCTTTGCGTAAGGTTGACAAGGGCAGTAGGCCTCTCTGCTTTGGGTTCGTTGGAGGCAGCTTCTTAGGCAAATTTTTTAGGTGTATTTTGGGTTTAGTATTAATTTAGGCAAGATATATTTCAGACTCTATATTAGGTTGGCTCTAATATTCCTACATATACAGATAATTATTTAAGGGGACCCTTCTTTAGTGAGACACAAGCTCAGAGGCGTAAGATCATCATTATAATCTTCTTTGTCAGATCATCATTATAATCTTCTTTGTCATAGTGAAAACCTGTAGCTACGAGTGGATGTAGCTCTCACATTGAAGACAACCGCTATAAATCTGTGTGTTTATCTATTTGTGTTTCTGATTTCGTTTAACTTAATATTGCTCTCATAGTAGGATTAACACTTAATCCCAAACAAGATGATATAGATCGAAAAAATGAATAATATTAATTATTTCTTTGATCTAACTCTGTTCGTTATCGGATTTTCATTCAGCTTATATCAAACGATAAATTCAAAAGTGTTGAGCACAGAGTACTTGCGAATCACAAAGGCCCAAGAGCATCAGTGGCATGCTTTTTCAGCACATCTCTAGCACCATCTTCCAAACTATATGGACCAATTGAGGAGTTGATATCGGAGGATAATCCACCAAAATACAGAGAAACCACGGTGCAGGAGTTTGTTTCCTACTCATATTCTAAAGGTCTTGATGGGACTTCCCCCTTACTGCATTTCAGGATCTAAATTTGGCTGTTGGAATAGCATGAATCAATGATGGATGCACTTTACTTCTTTGAAATGTAATGTTCGTATCATGAGGAAAATATACATTTAAAAGTAACTTCTTTGATGCACTTTTTCATTTAAGTTTTACCTGAATTATTGCTATTATGTTAGCCATTATTGCAAAGTAACTGACACTTTGCTGGTGTTAAAAGTTTACAGGGATCTTTGTGTCAGCTTCTCTTCCAACAAATAATTTGAAAAACAAGATCCAATTACTGAGTTTGGATTTCACTCGGACGGTTAAGTTGGACTTCATGACAGTAGTGGAATAACGAGTTTAGTGTGTTGTGCAGTGTTTTAAAACCAGAAAACCAGGGTGAAAATTGAAAAATTCGTTGGGTTTTTGTAAAATAACGATGACTTAAACCCATTAACCCGATGGGTCGTTGCTGATTGAAAATTTTCAAATTTTATTTAGGCTTTGAATAGTTCTTTATCAATTTAGGCTTTAACTTTTACTTTTTTATATTTGACAGGAGTTGACCTGACGTTTCAACCGCCGAGTTAGCGGTTCTCGGCGGTTGAACCAGTGACCCTATAAATATTAGTAGCACGTCTGTCCAAGTGTAACTCTATAAATATGAGTTGAACTACTAGCATAATTAATTTGCTTCTAATTCTTTTCAAGTGTTATTCTCAACATGATATTAGAGCATAGAGTACAAGGAATCAATTCTCGATTCCAAACCAGCTGTGCAACTTCTTCAGTGGTCGCTGCCTAACTTCGGTCATTGACAACGACACCTTGGTAGCTACTGTGTCAAAACACCCGCAACCACCATCTTTTCCTCCTCCAATCTATCTCCAAACTCACATCTCACTCAAATCTTTGCTCAAGCTCCTCTGAAATTGACCAATACTAATTAGTAATTACCCTTCTTGGTGCTTACAATTCCTTCATAGATGGTTCTTATCTACTACCCAAATTAATGGTGCAGTCTCCTCAAATCCTGATTTTGCCCTATGGATTCAAGACGACCAATTGATTCTAAATACAATTGTCGCATCTCTGTCTACTAATATTATCCCGTAACGTTCATTGCCTCATCCAAATCATCGCATGGAAGAATTATTCAACTTAAAAGCCAATTATCCAATCTCACCAAACCATCCAGTGCATTCACCAAATATCTTCAGGCTGTCAAAATTAAAGCAGACGAGCTTGCACTCATCGATTTCCCCATTCATTACTTTTTGCGTAAATTTAAAAGGCTCCAATTCATAAGAATGAGACGATCTCGGTGAATAAGTCAAAAGAGAGAGAAGTAGACCAAAACTGACATGTTGTTGTTACTAAGGATCTAGTTGCTTTAGATCTTCCTTAAGATCTACCAATGAAATGAACGGAATGGGAAAAAAGAATTCCTATACCCGATCCCTTACTTATTGGAAACAAGCTTAATAATACGAAGCAGTTATTGACAGCAAAATGATACTTTCACTCTTTAATAGGTTTATTTGGACTATTTCAACGTCTAGTGAAACCACACTGTTGCTAGTTCATTGAACGGCCATACATTAGTCAGAGAAAGTAGATTTGCAGTCACTGTCAGTGTTTCATTCAGCAATTTTGGTTCTATACATTGTTTGAAGTCAATGATTCCACTTTCTTGCTTATGGTATTTTGTCTATTTTTTTGTTTATATTTTTTTTTGGGGTGTTGACTTCAGAAGGCGAGGCAGCAGAAAAGTTTGAACATATCTCTTCATTTGAATATTTTGGAGTGAAAGTAATATCCTCCCATTGTTTACTTTCTTTGATCATGAAATCCACCAGCACCAGCCCAACTGAAGTTGCATCTGAGGAGGAGCAAAACTATGACAAAATAAGTGATTTGAAAGCTTTTGATGAGACGAAAGCCGGTGTTAAGGGACTAGTTGATGCCGGAATCACCAAGGTCCCTCGGATTTTCTTTTCACCAGCGGATGAATTCGACAAGGTTTCTGATCTTGGAAAGAATGAATTCTATGTTCCTGTTGTAGATCTTGATGGCATTGACAAAGATCCTATTTTGCGCAAAAATACTGTTGACATAGTCCGGGATGCATCAGAGACATGGGGTTTCTTCCAGGTGATCAATCATGGGATCCCGGATACTGTTTTGGAAGAAATGTTAGACGGGGTGAGGAGGTTCTATGAACAAGATACAGAGGTCAAAAAAGAATGGTAGACACGAGATGGCTCGAAAACTGTTGTGTATAACAGCAATTTTGATTTATACAGGGCAGAATCGGCTAACTGGAGGGACTCAACTTATTGCAATATGGCTCCCAACCCTCCGAGTCCAGATGAACTGCCAAAATCATGCAGGTATATTTTGTGTAATCAATTTCTAGTTATTGACTAAGCCCAGTCCCTACTTCGAAGAGCAATAATAATCAGAAAAACAATAAGAAAACACGGTGCATAATTTATGAATTTCCTGCAGAGACATTCTGGTTGAGTACTCCAGGAAAGTCAGAGAATTGGGGCGCTTTCTATTCGAATTATTATCTGAGGCACTTAATCTTAATCCAAGCCATCTGATTGACATGAATTGTGCCAAGGGGCTCGCCATATTGTACCATTACTATCCAGCATGCCCCGAGCCCGAACTGACCTTAGGAGCTAGCAAGCACGCTGACTACGACTTCCTCACCGTGTTGCTTCAAGACCATATTGGAGGCCTTCAAGTCTTGTATCAGAACCAATGGGTTGACATTCCCCCTGTCCCTGGAGCTCTAGTTGTTAACATTGGAGATCTTCTACAGGTGCGTCTTTATCTAGCATACCGACTTTTTTCTTTATTTTTTATTTTTACTTAATGCTACCAGATCCACTAAATATAGTTCTGAACCTCCCGTTGACCCATCCTATTTGATGCTGATTGTGGGGCATTCAATGCCACTTGATGTAGACTAGAAACAAGAGTTCAATGTTATCTCAAGCCTCACACACCAAAAAAAGCTGGCATCCTGAAATTAACCAGAGAATTGTGCTAACTACTGTTATATGGTGATTATTTCAGCTGATATCAAACGACAAGTTCAAGAGCAGCCAACATAGAGTACTAGCAAACAACGTCGGACCAAGGGTATCGGTGGCAAGTTTCTTTACTACTGGTTTGATGCCATCATCAAAGATTTACGAACCTATTAAGGAGTTGTTATCACAAGATAATCCTCCAAAATATAAGGAAACTACTGTGAGAGAGTACTCTTTACACTACAATGCAAAAGGGCTAGGAGGGACTTCTGCCTTGTTGGATTTCAGGCTATAAACTTGGCTATTGTCCATCCCAATTGTAATCATAAGCGATGCTTTGTACAGTAGACTTGACATACTTTGCTGTGGAACATCAGACTATACACAACCCATTAATCTTCTGCACTTTCTTCCCCCAGTAAATCCCAGGAATACAAATTAGATGGAATTTCTGTCAATTTTGTATACCTCTTATTTCATACTGAAGCAATTGGTGGATTGTAACTCTCTAGTGATAACTAGCTAAAATTGAACTAGACTTCCATATTATGTTACAATGATAACGAATAAGCAAAATATTCAAGAAATCTAGATGTTGAGTTTGGCTCACTCTATAATTAAATGCATTCAAGAAATTTTAATTTTCAATACTCATATATTGACTGTATTAATAGTATTTAAAAAAATAGAGAAAAATGGAGGAAAATCATATATTAAATAGGAAGAAAGCATGTCAAAATAAAATATAGAAAAAAATAATAAATAGAAATAAAATGAAGTGTTAAAAATAAAGATGCTGAATTAGTATTCAATTTAAGTGCCTCATAAGTAGAGGTCTTGAGTTCGAATCACTGGAGTCGCGAAAAAAATTCGTGATGGGGTAAGAGGGCTCAGGCCCTCTCAAAGTGGATAGTATGGATGAGTGAGGCTGGGGTTAAGATCTCGACTAGAGGGATCCCGATCGTCACAAAAAAACACACCCTCTTACCCACTCACAGATTTCTTTCGCGTTCCCAGTGATTCGAACCCAAGACTTGTGAGGGAAGGGTGAAAAGAACCTCCATCGAGGAGTAAAATAGAACATGAAACCGTAAGCTCCTACTTCAAAAATGCAAAAGATACTCTTTATAAATAGAGTCTCTTGGAAGTGATCTAAGCACAAAGAGTAGAATCGACTGATTGGCCAAGATGTAACACAAGAGAGGTTCGTCTATTTTACCTGTCACGTAGACTGTAATAGATGGAATGCATTGGAGATGCTCTTATAGACGGACTTCTAGACGGAGTGAGTCAACAAATTTAATTTTAGACGGAGTGCATTTGAGATGAATTTTAATTTGACTGTCTATTATATATACGTAGTCTTGGCATAGATTGAAAGTCATACAGTTTTTTCATCGTATAAAGCTATGATGTGCATGTAATCATTAGAGATACTCTTGTTGTACCCATTTTCCAAGTTGGCAGACCCAACAGTGAGACCCATGTGAAAATCCCTCACTAATTTTTTCTGACAACCACTCACCCATCCCATCTCATCCCATACCATCCCATCCCATCCCATCCGAGTTTTTATTACTTCTCTCACCAACCCATGTGGTGCAGTAAATTGTAATTGTTTGGCCATTTTCATCCTCATTTGTCTTCCCTAATTGACTTCCTTATTTGGGTATTTTCATTTTATCACCATTTTCGTGTGTAGTATGTGCTGAAGGTATGTAGATGATGTTATTCACTGTTATTTCTCGTCACGTTATTTTTGGAGATTAATTAAAGCTTTCTGTAAATTTTTGTTTTTGTTGTAGGTTATAATATACTTGTTTTTGGTGCATACAGTACATGTATATATATTTTGTATAAATAATTTACCATGTGGATATATTTTTTGTTAAATATTCATACAGGATAGGAACCCTTTTATGGCTGGTAGATGTTATTTTTTTATAAATATTTCTTTGTATATGTCAATCTTATTTTTTGTAAATATGTTACCCCGCGGATATACTTTTTGTTAAATATTCATCATCACCTGTTGCATTTGTATGTATTAGACTTTTTTTTTTTTTTTTTTTTTTTTTATATATATTAGAATTTGGTTGATTCAGCTGCTAAACGTGTAAATATGTTTGTTAAATATATTAGAATTTATTTACTACGGTTATTTTTTTTATTAATTAATTAATTAATTATTATTATTATTATTATTATTTTTTAGTATATGTTATATTTGCATTCTAATTTACTACCTGAATAAGAGTGGGAGTAGAAGTCGTGATGTGACACAGCTTGTTTGTGATCCCAATGTCGAAAGGGCCAAAGGGTGCGAGAAACGATATAAGTCGTCGAAGGAAAAATCAACGTCCACATCAAACAAACATTGTAGGGTTTGTCATAGACGGGGGCATGACAAGAGAACATGTCCATTCCGAAGACATGACTGGTAATTCATTAACTCATATTCGGTTCATCTCTTGTTATGTTGCTTTATTTTATCTCTCTTGTAATCTCTATCCAGTGCAAATGTGCTAGATGCATCTTATATCCCAGATAATGACTACAATGTCACGCAAGGAGATGGAGGAGACGCACAAGGTCATGAAGGAGACGATGGAACATATACGAGTGTTGCTAGCAGTTATCCCTGTAGTGGTGGTGGATTTTTTTTTAGACCAAATTCACGTGTGGCTGTTTTTTTGTTGTTAATTCATTTGTATTAAATGGTATTTCGTGGAATTTAAACTGGCATTTTATAGTTTTGAGCCTTTATTGTAACGTAAGAGATGCCGTTTATTTTAAACACTACTCAAAATTTATCGAGTATCTTGGACAATTGAATTACAATAAAAAGTAATGGAACTCAAGCTACTGGATACAACACCAAATTTTTGTTTTTTTGTTTTTCATATAATTACAACTCAATTTAAAAAAAAAAAAAATTTTCAATGATTATTCATGATTGAAACATTTTCATATACATTAGCCAAATCTGAAAGGAGATGGTTATTTATTTTTGGAATAATTGCATAAAAGGTCTCTAACTTTTCAAAATTCCTAACTTAAAAAAATAGCACCACACATCCTAACGTATGAAAAACTTGGCATTGTAGATCTTTTATGACAGAATTGCCATTCCTTCTAAATAAACAAATAAACAAAAAACATGAAAAAAGAAAAACATGATTAAAAACTAACCAAATGTACTCAAAAAAGATAAAAAGTAAGAAATATATCCCAAAAAATAAAAAGTAAGAAAAATGTCATCTTTTCCAAAAACCAAAAATCCCATCAAATTTCTCTCTCACACACACACACATTGCATCTACAAAAGGCTCTTGACCTAGAATCATGACCAATTAAATCAATAATCAAAGGCAAATTCGGTGTCACGGAAGATTCAAAACCCAACCACTATTTTGAAACGGAATCCCACATTGATTTGCCGGACCAAAAATTGAGTTTCGACTTGGCGACACCAGAGGAGACCCAGTCGTCAAAGAAGACGGGGGAGAATGCTGAGACCTAGTGAAACAATTCTTGACAATCTTCATCTTCATCAAACGGTCACGAATGGGAAAACTCGCGCAAAACCCTAACAATCGCCACCATCTCATCTAAACTCTCCTCCGCCCCCTCCTCATCGAAGCCGTATACGGGCGACGCGGGCGCATCATCAGGACACTTAATCCCCAACATTTCCTTCAATTTCTTCTCCAACATCCCACTATTCCTCAAAGAGTTCAATACAACCAATCCTCCGATCAGCTTTTTGTTGAAACATATTTGTGGTACTGTTCCACTATCTGTCCTTTCGATTAACTCCTTTTCTCTCGAGGGATACACGTCGATATTGATCTCAACAAAATTCATATTCTTTCCGTGAAAAAATGATCTCACTGCAGTGCAGTCTCTGCAATTCGATTGTGAGAAAAAGATTGGGGGACCTTTCATGCAATTATCTATTTATTTTTTAATCTCGAGAATTCAATTGAACAATTGCCCAAACCCGCCACCCCACCCCCTGGGTATGATTTTTTGCAAAAATGGTGATAAAATGAAAATACCCAAATGAGGAAGAGAAGGGCCAAACAATTACAATTTACCAAAGTTCTAAAATGAGTAATGCGCGGTCAGGCGGCGAGGTCACGCATTGAGCCTTGGTGCGTCTAAGCATGGCAATGCGCGGCCGATGCGCAAAATTAAACGATGCGGGGAGAAGCGACAAGAACAGGCATCAAGCTTAGGCAATTTAGAAGTAAATTTCACTTACTTTCAACTAATGCCAAATGTGACATACGTTAATGGTAGGAGGCGAGAGCAACGGTCAAATGAATGTGCAACTGATTTTGGATGGATGGATAAAAGTGCCACCGATCCAAATGTTAAATATGTTTGTTAACGGTTTTCCTTTGATCTAAGGGTCCGAGCAACTGGCCTTCTTAGAACCCGACTCGGTAGTGCCATTGGTCACCGGCCTCAACTTTACCTAGCTAGGTGGCTTGAACTCGCATTGATCTCGCTATATTCTTTTAGAATAGGAATAAAAGATCAGAAATTTATCAAAATACGGTGAATTGTCACAACAAGTTTTTCCGTCAATTTTGATAACAAGAATAGTTTACATTTTTATATGTTAGATTATTATTTCGATATTTAATCAAGCTGAGATTTACCCTTAACATATAAAGTCTTTATATCATGCATGTCATGCTAAAATTACCTAAACCAATATAAATTGAGTTGAGCCAAAAAAATAAAAGAAGGGGAAATGATATAAGGCATGGTGGCAAGTGCCGTCTCTGCAAGTGAAGCAGACAATCAATATTAACTAATGTTCTAAAAGGCCCGTCTGGACTCTGCCTAGGCGCGTCTAAGCTCGATGCATTTGCAAACGCTGCGTTGCATTGAGGGTATGCACGCGAAAAGCGTGGTCAACTCTTTTTGTTGACCCCTAGGCGTGAATAGACAAAAATATGCGAGAATAAATGCGATTAGGCGGGAATATGTGCGAATAATTGCACATAACACGCATTAGAGCAAGTAAGCATCTTTTTAAATTTATTTCCAGATTGAGCAAAAAAAAAAAACATTTTTTAAATCTACAAGAGGTGCTAGAAATGCTCAAGATGAAATAAGGGAGCCCGACAAAAATGATTTTGTATCGGATGACATGGAAGATGAATTAGATGAATAAAAAGAGCTTGACTTATAATTCGATAAAGAGTTAGACAAGAGTTAAGCTATGTTGGTATTTAATCAAATTGTAGAAAATTATTGAGTAATTTGTATTTATGTTTGTGGTAGTTGTAACTTATTAACTTTTGAAAACTATTATGCTAGGTTGTTATTTTATAATCTAATTGTATGCTATGATATTAAAATTAGTCCTACAATTTTAATTTTGAACCACGTTGAATGTGATATGTTTAACTATGATATATGTCTTAATATAAATCTAATTTTTCTTCATTCTAATTTTGAAAACTCATGTATTTTTTATTAATTCTTTGGAAACTAGGTCTATAATTTTGTAACCTAAATCAGTATATTCTAAGCTATGTTGTTAAAATCTAAAAATTGAGCATTAAAAAAAATTAAAATTCGAAAACGTATTTTGACGTCTAGGCTTCGCATAAATACACTTAAGCCTACAATTCTTGATGCTTCACTTCATCGCATCGTCACACATTACGAAATTTAGAACCTCACTATTAACTACACATGGTATGCCTTATGGCCCCTATCCTTCAATTTGCACTTAGCCTCTTTCTTCTACAGTCTGGCTGTTATGGAGGCGGCTGCCAATTGCCAAAAGAGATATTCTATAAAAGCCCATTTCAATAATTAAATGGGACCACAATATGAAAATAGAACTGATTATCCTTCACTAGCATTTCATCATCTTAAAAGTCAACAGTTGCTTCATTTGACTACGTTATACCTGCTAAAAATATCTATCTCAATAGATAGACTGTATAAATTTTGGCCACAACTCACACGCATACCTGTTTGATCGACTGAACTGCTTCAGATTCAAGAAAAGGATATGGAGGTCGCTGGATATGATCGTGCCGGAGAATTAAAAGCTTTCGACGATGCTAAAACCGGTGTCAAAGGACTTGTTGATGCTAGAGTTGAAAAGATCCCACAAATTTTTGTTTTACCCAGTGATAATGTCGAAGAAGTAAGTGATACAAACAGGGCAGATTTTAGTATTCCTGTAATAGACCTTGAAGCCATTGAAAATGATCCAATCGGGCACGAGAAGATTGTGGAGAAGATTCGGGATGCATCAGAAACTTGGGGCTTTTTTCAGGTGGTTAATCATGGGATTCCAGTTAGTGTGCTGGAGGAGATGCTTCGTGGCGTACGTAGGTTTTTTGAGCAAGAAACTGAAGTGAAGAAACAATTCTATACGCGTGATGTTACGAGAAAAGTTGTGTATAATAGCAACTTTGATTTGTATAGTTCACCGGCAGCTAATTGGAGGGACACATTTTTCTGCTTTATGGCTCCAAATCCTCCCAAACCAGAAGAATTGCCAGATGCATGCAGGTTACTTCTACTTGCAGCTGTAGGTTTTTCATCATGAATAAGAAAAAAAGTTACATTTGTGTCTGTCTAGCGAAAAACCGAACCCCTAAATAGTCCTTGATATATACAGGAAATTAGACCAATCTTTCTTTTTTTCAATTCTTGTTTACCCTTCAACTATTAAAGCACTTCCAAATCATTCAATTAAATGTTATTTCTTGCACTCATGTAGCCAAGACTATGGAGAAATCTGTTGCAACTAAAATTAATACTTTGTATTCGATGGTCTACCATTCCATTGCTAACTTCACCATACATGATTTGCAGAGACATACAGATTGAATATTCGAAACATGTATTGAGGTTGGGGTTTCGACTATTTGGCCTACTTTCTGAGGCTCTTGGACTTGAACGTAGTCGCCTGACGGACATGGACTGTGCAAAAGGGCTTACATTTGTGTGCCATTACTATCCAGCGTGTCCAGAACCAGAATTGACCTTAGGAGCAAGCAAACATACTGACGATGGCTTTCTCACAGTGGTTTTGCAAGACCAAATTGGAGGCCTTCAGGTTTTTATTAAAGACAAGTGGATTAATATTCCTCCAGTGCCTGGTGCTCTTGTGGTAAATATTGGAGACCTTCTACAGGCAAGTTGATCATTCTGCACATCCTTTTAACAATGTTATTTTTGCCCTTCAATTTGCCTATAAATTGTAACAGCTTAAGGGATCTATTTTCTTTTGTGGAGCCTAATTATACATACAGTACACTGTTAGGATTAGAGCAATAAATAAAGGGCGAAAAATAAAAAATACAAGAATTTATACATGTTTGCCTCAATGTGAGAATACGGGCGTCTTCAGCCGTTGCAGTATCTTCACTATAATAAATGATGATTTTTGTTTACAACATCAGTTCTATATATAACAACCCAATGAAGGTTTAGGAATAATGAAATTTTAAGGCAATCCAGTGAAAGTTCCCTAGTTAATAATGAAATTTTAGGGCAATTTAATTATAAAGGCAAAATCTTGAAAACACTCTTACTTAAAGTCGATTCGCGATCAACTCTGCGTAGCGCAACAAATACTTATCCTCTAGGCCACGGATCGACCTTTGCGTAAGGTTGACAAGGGCAGTAGGCCTCTCTGCTTTGGGTTTGTTGGAGGCAGCTTCTTAGGCAAATTTTTTAGGTGTATTTTGGGTTTAGTATTAATTTAGGCAAGATATACTTCAGACTCTATATTAGGTTGGCTCTAATATTCCTACATATACAGATAATTATTTAAGGGGACCCTTCTTTAGTGAGACACAAGCTCAGAGGTGTAAGATCATCATTATAATCTTCTTTGTCATAGTGAAAACCTGTAGCTACGAGTGGATGTAGCTCTCACATTGAAGACAACCGCTATAAATCTGTGTGTTAATCTGTTTGTGTTTCTGATTTCGTTTAACTTAATATTGCTCTCATAGTAGGATTAGCACTTAATCCCAAACAAGATGATATAGATCGAAAAAATGAATAATATTAATTATTTCTTTGATCTAACTCTGTTCGTTATCGGATTTTCTTTCAGCTTATATCAAACGATAAATTCAAAAGTGTTGAGCAGAGAGTACTTGCGAATCACAAAGGCCCAAGAGCATCAGTGGCATGCTTTTTCAGCACATCTCTAGCACCATCTTCCAAACTATATGGACCAATTGAGGAGTTGATATCGGAGGATAATCCACCAAAATACAGAGAAACAACGGTGCAGGAGTATGTTTCCTACTCATATTCGAAAGGTCTTGATGGGACTTCCCCTTACTGCATTTCAGGATCTAAATTTGGCTGTTGGAATTGCATGAATCAATGATGGATGCACTTTACTTCTTTGAAATGTAATGTTTGTATCACGAGGAAATATACATTAGTGAGTCATAATCTTTTTCATTTAAGTTTTACCTGAATTATTGCTATTATGTTAGCCATTATTGCAAAGTAACTGACACTTTGCTGGTGTAAAAAGTTTACAGGGATCTTTGTGTCAGCTTCTCTTCCAACATATAATTTGAAAAACAAGATCCAATTACTGAGTTTGGATTTCACTCGGACGGTTAAGTTGGGATTCATTACAGTAGAGGAATAACCAGTTTAGTGTGTCGTGCAGTGTTTTAAAACCAGAAAACCAGGGTGAAAGTCGAAAAATTCGTTGGGTTTTCGTAACATAACGATGACTTAAACCCATTAACCCGATCGGTCATCGCTGATTGAAAATTTTCAAATTTTATTTAGGCTTTGAATAGTTCTTTATCATTTTAGGCTTTAACTTTAACTTTTTTATATTTGACGAGAGTTGAACCACTAACCCAGTGACCCTATAAATATGAGTAGTAGCACGTTTGTCCAAGTGTCACTCTATAAATATGAGTTGAAATACTAGCATAATTAAGTTGCTTCTAATTCTTTTCAAGTGTTATTCTCAACTTGATATTAGAGAATAACTCTGACAGGAATCAATTCTCAATTCCAAACCAACTGAGCAACTTCTTCAGTGGTTGCCGCCTAACTTTGGTCATCGACAACGAAACTTGGCAGCTACCGCTGTCAAAACACCTGCAACCACCATCTTTTCCTCCTCCAATCTATCTCCAAACTCACATCTCACTCAAATATTTGCTCAAGCTCCTCTTGAAATTGACCAATACTAATTAGTAATTACCCTTCTTGGTGCTTACAATTCCTTCATAGATGGTTCTTATCTACTACCCAAATTAATGGTGCAGTCTCCTCAAATCCTGATTTTGACCTATTGATTCAACACGACCAATTGATTCTAAATACAATTGTCGCATACCTGTCTACTACTATTATCCCGTACCATTCATTGCCTCATCCAAATCATCGCGTGGAAGAATTATTCAACTTAAAAGCCAATTATCCAATCTCACCAAACCATCCAGTGCATTCTCCGAATATCTTCAGGCTGTCAAAATTAAAGCAGACGAGCTTGCACTCATCGATTTCCCAATTCATTACATTTTGCGTAAATTTAAAAGGCTCCAATTCATAAGAATGAGACGATCTTGGTAAATAAGTCAAAAGAGAGAGAGGTAGATCAAAATTGACATGTTGTAGTTCTTAAGATCTAGTTGCTTTACATTTTCTTGAAGATCTACCAATGAAATGAACGGAATGGGAAAAAAGAATTCATATACCCGATCCCTAACTTATTGGAAACAAGCTTAATAATACGAAGCAGTTATTGACAGCAAAATGATATTTTCACTCTTTAATAGGTTTATTTGGACTATTTCAACGTCTAGTGAAACCACACTGTTGCTAGTTCATTGAACCATACATTAGTCAGAGAAGTAGATTTGCAGTCACTGTCAGTGTTTCATTCAGCAATTTTGGTGTTATACATTGTTTGAAGTCAATGATTCCACTTTTCTTGCTTATGGTATTTTGTCTATTTTTTGCTTATATTTTTTTTTGGGGTGTTGACTTCAGAAGGCGGGCAGCAGAAAAGTTTGAACATATCTCTTCATTTGAATATTTTCCATTGTTTATTGTTTACTTTGATCATGAAATCCACCAGCACCAGCCCAACTGAAGTTGCATCTGAGGAGGAGCAAAACTATGACAAAATAAGTGATTTGAAAGCTTTTGATGAGACGAAAGCCGGTGTTAAGGGACTAGTTGATGCCGGAATCACCAAGGTCCCTCGGATTTTCTTTTCACCAGCGGATGAATTCGACAAGGTTTCTGATCTTGGAAAGAATGAATTCTATGTTCCTGTTGTAGATCTTGATGGCATTGACAAAGATACTATTTTGCGCAAAAATATTGTTGACATAGTCCGGGATGCATCAGAGACATGGGGTTTCTTCCAGGTGATCAATCATGGGATCCCGGATACTGTTTTGGAAGAAATGTTAGACGGGGTGAGGAGGTTCTATGAACAAGATACAGAGGTAAAAAAAGAATGGTACACACGGATGGCTCGAAAACTGTTGTGTATAACAGCAATTTTGATTTATACAGGGCAGAATCAGCTAACTGGAGGGACACAACTTATTGCAATATGGCTCCCAACCCTCCGAGTCCAGATGAACTGCCAAAATCATGCAGGTATATTTTGTGTAATCAATTTCTAGTCATTGATTAAGCCCAGAAAAACAATAATAATCCCTAATCAAAAGATCAATAATAACCAACCCTTCGAAGATCAATAATAATCAGAAAAACAATGAGAAAACATGGTGCGTAATTTATGAATTTCCCGCAGAGACATTCTGGTTGAGTACTCCAGGAAAGTCAGAGAATTGGGGCGCTTTCTCTTCGAATTATTATCTGAGGCACTTAATCTTAATCCAAGCCATCTGATTGCCATGAATTGTGCCGAGGGACTCGCCATATTGTACCATTACTATCCAGCATGCCCCGAGCCCGAACTGACCTTAGGAGCTAGCAAGCACGCTGACTACGACTTCCTCACCGTGTTGCTTCAAGACCATATTGGAGGCCTTCAAGTCTTGTATCAGAACCAATGGGTTGACATTCCCCCTGTCCCTGGAGCTCTAGTTGTTAACATTGGAGATCTTCTACAGGTGCGTCTTTATCTAGCATACCGACTTTTTTCTTTATTTTTTATTTTTACTTAATGCTACCAGATCCACTAAATATAGTTCCAAACCTCCCGTTGACCCATCCTATTTGATGCTGATTGTGGGGCATTCAATGTCACTTGATGTAGACTAGAAACAAGAGTTTAATGTTATCTCAAGCCTCACACACCAAAAAAAGCTGGCATCCTGAAATTAACCAGAGAATTGTGCTAACTACTGTTATATGGTGATTATTTCAGCTGATATCAAACGACAAGTTCAAGAGCAGCCAACATAGAGTACTAGCAAACAACGTCGGGCCAAGGGTATCGGTGGCAAGTTTCTTTACCACTGGTTTGATGCCATCATCAAAGATTTACGGACCTATTAAAGAGTTGTTATCACAAGATAATCCTCCAAAATATAAGGAAACTACTGTGAGAGAGTACTCTTTACACTACAATGCAAAAGGGCTAGGAGGGACTTCTGCCTTGTTGGATTTCAGGCTATTAAACTTGGCTATTGTCCATCCCAATTGTAAACATAAGTGATGCTTTGTACAGTAGACTTGACATACTTTGCTGTGGAACATCAGAAATTCTGATTATATGCAGTGTAATTTTGTAACTTCTCGTTTACTTATTTCTTTTTCTTCTTTAATATTGTCCATTGCTCTACAAACCATCTTACCAAACACACACAATTATGTCACCAAACTAAGAATTAGTACCATCCAACTATACACAACCCATTAATCTTCTGCACTTTCTTCCTCCAGGAAATCCCAGGAATACAAATAAGAAATTTGGAATTTCTGTCAATTTTGTTTACCTCTTATTTCATACTGATGCAATTGGTGGATTGTAACTCTCTAGTGATAACTAGCTAAAATTGAACTAGACATGCATATTATGTTACAATGATAACGAATAAGCAAAATATTCAAGAAATCTAGATGTTGAGTTTGGCTCTTTCTATAATTAAATACATTCAAGAAATTTTAATTTTCAATACTTATATATTGATTGTATTAAATAGTATATAAAAAAATAGAAAAATGGAGGAAAATCATATATTAAGTAGAAATGAAGCATGTCAAAATAAAATATAGAAAAAAAATAATAAATAGAAATAAAATGAAGTGTTAAAAATAAAGAGGCTGAACGAGTATTTAATTTAAGTGCCTCATAAGTAGAGGTATTGGGATCGAATCACCTGGAACGCAGAAAAAAGAAATTCATGAGGGGTAAGAGGGCTCTGGGTCCTCTCAAAAATGTAGTATGGATGAGTGCGGTGGGGTTAAGATCCCTACTAGAGGGATCCCAATCGTCACAAAAAAACACATCATCTTACCCCCTCACGAATTTCTTTCGCGTCCCCAGTGATTCGAATCCAAGACCCGTGAGGGAAGGGTGAAAAGAACCCCCATCGAGGATTGAAATAGAACATGAAACCGTAAGCTCCTAATTCAAAAATGCAAAAGACACTCTTTATAAATAGAGTTTCTTGGAAGTGCTCTAAGCACAAAGAGTAGAATCGACTTATTGGCCAAGATGCAACACAAGATAGGTCCATCTATTTTACCTGTCACGTAGACTGCAATAAACGGAATGCATTGGAGATGTTCTTATAGACGGACTTCTAAATGGAGTGAGTTAGCAAATTTAATTTTAGACGGAGTGCATTTGAGATGAATTTTAATTTGACCTGCCTCATTCTATAGACGTAGTAGCGTAGGATTGGAAGTAAAAGTTACAGTTTATTTGTCATATTCAGCTACGATAGGCGAGTGTATTAAACAATCTTTCTTGTTGTACCCATTTTCCAAGTTGGCAGACCCAACAAGTAGACCCAACAGTGAGACCCATTTGAAAATCAAAACTTAAATACAGAGTCCCACACCAATTTTTTTTTTGACAACCACTCACCCATCCCATCCCAGCTTTTATTAGTTCTCTCACCAAGCCATGTGGTGCAGTAAATTGTAATGAAAAGAAAAGATTTTGGAAAAAACCCACCTATTTTTGCAAGAAAATATTTTCTTCCTCATTTGTCTTCCCAATTTTCCATCGATGTGACAAAATTTTTCATGGATTAAACATTTTTCATGGAAAATTCAAACACATAATTGGGTAATTTTTCATTTTCATTTTATCACCATTTTCGTGTGTAGAATGTGCTGAAGGTATGTAGATGATGTTATTCACCGTTATTTCTCGTCACGTTATTTTTGGAGATTAATTAAAGCTTTCTGTAAATTTTTGTTTTTGTTGTAGGTTATAATATACTTTTTTTATTTTTACATGTACATATTTTTGGATAAATAATTTACCATGTGGATATATTTTTTGTTAAATATTCATACAGTATAGGAACCCTTTTATGGTTGGTAGATGTTATTTTTTTATAAATATTTCTTTGTATATGTCAATCTTATTTTTTGTAAATAAGTTACCTCGCGGATATACTTTTTGTTAAATATTCATCATCACCTGTTGCATTTGTATATATTAGATTTTTTTTTTTTTTTGTATATATTAGAATTTGGTTGATTGAGCTGCTAAACGTGTAAATATGTTTGTTAAATATATTAGGATTTATTTACTACGGTAATTTTATTTTTAATTTTTTATTATTTGTTATATTTGCATTCTAATTTACTACTTGAAATCTTGAATAAGAGTGGGAGTAGAAGTCGTGATGTGACACAGCTTGTTTGTGATCCCAATGCCATAAGGGCCAAAGAGTGCGGGAAACGATACAAGTCGTCGAAGGAAAAATCAACGTCCACATCAAACAAACATCGTAGGGTTTGTCATAGACAAGGGCATGACATGAGAACATGTCCATACGGAAAATGCTTGTTCAACCAAAAGATGGACCAAAACTTGACAACTATTGATAAATTATCAAATATATCATTTGAAAAGACATATTTGAAAATTTGAATTGTGTCTTTTCAAATGACATATTAGACATTTTATCTATGGTTGTCCAACTTTTAGTCTAACTTGTGGTCATTGTAGCATTACTCTCCAAAGACATGATTGGTAATTCATTAACTCATATTCGGTTAATCTCTTACTATGTTGCTTTATTTTATTTCTCTTGTAATCTCTATGTAGTGCAAATGTGCTAGATGCATCTTATATCCCAGTTAATGATCTACAATGTCACGCAAGGAGATGGAGGAGACGCACAAGGTCATGAAGGAGACGATGGAATGTCACGCAAGGAGATGGAGGAGACGACAAGGTCATGAAGGAGACGATGGAACATATACGAGTGTTGCTAGCGATTATCCCCCGTAGTGGTGGTGGATTTTTTTTTAGACCAAATTCACGTGTGGCTGTTTTTTTGTTGTTAATTCATTTGTAGTAAATGGTATTTCGTGGAATTTAAACTGGCATTTTATAGTTTTGAGCCTATATTGTAACGTAAGAGATGCCGTTTATTTTAAACACTACTCAAAATTTATCGAGTATCTTGGACAATTGAATTACAATAAAAAGTAATGGAACTCAAGCTACTGGATACAACACCAAATTTTTGTTTTTTTGTTTTTCATATAATTACAACTCAATTTAAAAAAAAAAAAATTTTCAATGATTATTCATGATTGAAACATTTTCATATACATTAGCCAAATCTGAAAGGAGATGGTTATTTATTTTTGGAATAATTGCATAAAAGGTCTCTAACTTTTCAAAATTCCTAACTTAAAAAAATAGCACCACACATCCTAACGTATGAAAAACTTCTAAATAAACAAATAAACAAAAAACATGAAAAAAGAAAAACATGATTGAAAACTAACCAAATGTACTCAAAAAAGATTAAAAGTAAGAAATATATCCCAAAAAATAAAAAGTAAGAAAAATGTCATCTTTCCAAAACCAAAAATCCCATCAAATTCTCTCTTTCACACAACACACATTGCATCTACAAAAGGCTCTTGACCTAGAATCATGACCAATTAAATCAATAATCAAAGGCAAATTCAGTGTCACGGAAGATTCAAAACCCAACCACTATTTTGAATCTAGAATCCCCACATTGATTCAGCCAGACCAAAAATTGAGTTTCGACTTGGCGACACCAGAGGAGACCCAGTCGTCGAAGAAGACGGGGGAGAGTACAGACCTAGTGAAACAATTCTTGACAATCTTCATCTTCATCAAACGGTCACGAATGGGCGCCTACGCCATAAAACCCAACAATCGCCACCATCTCATCTAAACTCTCCTCCGCCCCTCCTCATCGAAGCCGTATCACACGGTGATGCGCAGGCGCATCATCGTGACACTTAATCCCCAACATTTCCTTCAATTTCTTCTCCAACATCCCACTATTCCTCAAAGAGTTCAATACAACCAATCTTCCGATCAGCTTTTTGTTGAAACATATTTGTGGTACTGTTCCACTATCTGTCCTTTCGATTAACTCCTTTTCTCTCGAGGGATACACGTCGATATTGATCTCAACAAAATTCAGATTCTTTCCGTGAAAAAATGATCTCACTGCAGTGCAGTCTCTGCAATTCGATCGTGAGAAAAAGATTGGGGGACCTTTCATGCAATTATCCATTTATTTTTTAATCTCGAGAATTCAATTGAACAATTGCCCAAACCCGCCACCCCACCCCCTGGGTATGATTTTTTGCAAAAATGGTGATAAAATGAAAATACCCAAATGAGGAAGAGAAGGGCCAAACAATTACAATTTACCAAGGTTCTAAAATGCGTAATGCGCGGTCAGGTGGCGAGGTCACGCATTGAGCCTAGGTGCGTCTAAGCATGGCAATGCTCGGCCGATGCGCAAAATTAAACGATGCGGGGAGAAGCGACAAGAACATGCATCAAGCTTAGGCGTGCCTAGGCGCACGCCTAGACGGGCATTTTAGAACACTGCATCACATGGGTTGATGAGAGAAGTAATAAAATCTGGGAGTGGGGTGGGTCAGAAAATTGCAAGAAAAATTGGTGTTGGACCGTGTATTTAAGTTTGATTTTCACATGGATCCCATTGTTGCCCATGTGGGTCTGCCAGCTTGAAAAATAGGTACCATAAGGCACCCACAAGATGCACCATATCGGTTCTGCTAAATCGACACCCTTTATATACAACTCTTGTATAGACATTCTTAGAGGCAATAACATGAAATTCTCTCTCAAGAATTGCATCAATTCCAAGTTTCTTGGGTTCAAAGCAAGAAAGAAGAATATAATTAAATGCCGTTTGAAAAGATTTAAGGGTTCAAGATTTATTTATTTTCTATTATTTCACACACGGTTATTATTTCTCTGCTAAATTCCTATGTGCTAAGACGAAGATGTAAACCATGTTTTGAATATTTAATTCCAGTTTTCCCTTTTTGACTTCAATTATATGTTTGATTGAATATTTGCTAATTATTTATTACGTTTAATTGATTGATCACCTTTTAAATGATTTCGTGACTTGTATTGTTTATAGGTTCAGCACATTTTAGCAAATATCGTGGAGTTTCATATGGGATGGAGATATACCGCTATACTCGATCTTTATTTGAATGTTATTTGAACTTTATGCATTTTATTGATCTATATGTCTCCATGTTTACAGATTTTTCTATTCTTTCTCGACTTGTTGTAGCGTTGGGCTTAACTAGAGCAACAAAGTGATTTTTTTTTTTTTTTGAATCTAATACGTTTTAAACTAAGTCATAGTAGAAAAAAAAATGAATTTTATGTGAGAGATGGAAGATTGTGTGAAAATGTAGTAGAGAAGTATTTATAGCCAAAAAACAGATTCTTTAAAAAATAAAAAGGGGAAATTGCCTACTATAGATAACTAATTAGGTCAAAATATTTTTTAAAATTGTGATTAAGTTATACTCTTCAATAATATTTTAAAATAATTCCAAATTAAAGTTTTTCATGGATGCTTTCTTCCACCTCCACAAACCTCCTCTGCCGCATACCCATATTCACATTTATTATACATGAATCTTATTGATCACTGTAATGGCGTTGGATTGGACGTTCAAACTCGATTTTGATGCCGAATTATAGTTTTTATTCAATCACTTCGTGGCCTATTTTTGCTTCCACCTGATGATTGATGATTGAGTTCCATCTGTTTTTCAGAAATTTCGAGAATTGTTTACTGAATTGTTGATTTTGAGGAATTGATTGATTTAGAATGACTGGAAATTTTTGGGTGACTTTTAATTTTGAGGAATTGATTGATTTTTGGGTGAATTTTAATTTTTGAGTTCCACCCGCTATTCTATTTTTAATAATAATCCTTCGTTACTTGTCTCTGGATTTTGATATCCAGAGGAAAACAGCAACTTACAAAGAAAAACCAATATTTGTATACCAATATCAGTATCCTCGAGTTGTCGCTGCGAAGTCTGACTGGAAGTAGAAAGTGAATTCTCGTGTTGTTGAGGATGCAATTGACCGGTTCACTATACATATTGTCTCAGAGTGGGTAACAAATCTCTGGTACTCTCGCATAACTCATGATAAAAAAGGCCCAGAAGAGCTTGTGCACATCGTGAATGGTGTACTTGGGGAGATTTCATATCATATGAGAAATGTTAATCTCATAGATCTTTTAACAAGGGATAATATTAATGTTGTATGCCGTCATCTAGAGCTTTTTCGCATAGCTAAGACAAAGGTTGAGCTAGAGGCGGCGGCGGAGTTGTGGTTGTGGTGTATAAGTGCATTGTTTGTGATGAGATGAGCGTATAAGCGAATGTTTAGAAAGTATATTGGTTGTGACCATGATTTGTTGCTGTAAATAGTAGCTTGAATTTCTGTAGGGATGAAAAAGTTTGATGTGGGCATGCTCTGATGAAAGTTGGCCATTAAATTATTCTTTGTGTTGTTAGTCATGTGTGTTGTTTGACACTGTATTATAGAAAATAGTATCACAGAAAAAAGTATCATAACAAAAATGGGCATAGAATTCGCATACATACTCAGAATTTTTATTATAACATTTTTCTGAATCGTTTCGACGAATTGGTCAAGACCAGTAGCTTTGCTACTGTTGACAATAGATTTTAGTCGTTTGAAATTATTTTTTTAGTTTAAAATAATAATCTTTAATTTTTCTTGTCTAAACAGTATCATATATACTAAAACAGTATCATAGATAAATGTATTTTAATATATCAGTATCATACATGACCTTAATAAAACAGTATCACATACACAAACTACAACATAATAAAATAACATTATCATAGATTAAATAATAGTATCATAGGTTGATACATTATCGTAATAAACAATATCAAAGATAAAAGTATGATATAAGTATACCATATTACTTTATCTAGATAAAACAGTATTATATAAATAACTAAGTAGATATGTTTTGATGTTTGAAATAATGATATTGTTCTTAAAATGATCGATTAGTAGTACAAGACAATTGATACTGTATGCATTCAATAACAATATCATAGATTGAAACAATATGATATGTTGAAACATTATAATAATAAAACAGTATCAAAGATAAAACTAAGTACAATATGTTTTTAATAGTTGAAGTAATGATACAATATCATATATAATACTTTATTTAGATAAAACAATATCATAGATATAAATAAGTAGAGATGTTTTACTGCTTGAAGTAATAATATTGTTCTTAAAATGCTCAATTAACAGTACAAGACCATTGATAATATATGCATTCAATAACAATATCATAGATTGAAACAATATCATATGTTGAAACATTATCATAACAAAACAGTATTAAAGATAAAAGTATAAATAAAACAGTATCATAGATAAAAAAGTATCATAAAAAACAGTATCACTGAATTAGTATTTTTTTGCAATTGCAGGAGTTTGTTGATCTTTTCGCGCTAAAATATGATTTTAATTGAATTAAGTTTTGACCATGTGACTTTAGAGCTCATAAGTACAACAACAGTGACCAACCTTTAATTTTCCAAATAAAAAACTATATTAGTATTTAGAAAGAAAGAGCTGTTGGGTCGAATATAGCTTAAAAGCTCTATTAATTTATGGTGTGTTTGATTTTGATTAAAATCAGATTTTTTAGAAAAGTTGATGAATTGTGTGGTTAAAAAGTTGTTGGTCCATAAAATGTGTGGTTAAAATTAATTGTTGACTTTGACTTTAGCTTTTTAGCAAAATTTTAAGGGTTAATTACACTAATAGTCCCCATTCTTTCAGGTTTGTAACGATTTCATCCCCATTCTTTTTTTTTAGCAGATATCATCCTCATTCTTCCATTTATTCTCATAGATGGTCCCCAAATCACTATTTTTCACTATTCTAACATTTCTATGACAATTTTACCCTTTGACTTAAATAAATTAAAATGATAGGAATAAAAAAATACAATAAAAATATTACAATTGAGCCCTTAATCTTTTTAAAAGTACAAATAAATCCTAAACTATTTTATTTTATTTAAATAAGTGTTCTTCTCAAACTCAAAAAAATCATCTTTACCCACCCACCCACCACCCCACCCCACCCACCGGCCATATTCGGTGGGCTCACCGGAACAATGGCCATGGAATTTTGCACCCCATGAACAAAAACAGGTACATCATTTTGAACTGGCTCGGGCTGAGGCTTAGGAAGGCGACCATGCCTTCTTCTGGACCCAGCAGAATTGAGATCAAAAGGGATATTAACAGTTCCTTCAACCCTTCTACTCGACCCATTCTTTTCCTTCAACCCCGTTATCACCGCTGTTATCATCCGCCCAAAATCAACAAAATAAAAAATGAACTTCCATCTGAGAATAAATGGAAGAATGTTCTCATCTTCCCTCCGGACTAACGCTTACGCCCTTCACATATTAAAAAATCGATCATCAAGGCGCTCATGCTTAATAACCTCTCCACGCAGGCCCCCACTGCCTCGCCGCGTGCCACTAGCGAGTTAGTGTTGATTACTCCGAACCGAGGTCGATGCGGAGGAGAGTGTGCATCATCATGCGGTATGCAGAACTTGAAAATCAGTAAAGGGAGTATAGCCCCGGGAAAAAGAACAAGTGGCAGAGGAAATAGCGGCAACTCCACTACATCGTCGGATTTTTTTTTTTTTTTTTGGGGGTTGGTATGGTATTTTTTGGAAAATGAGGAAGCTGAGTAGCGAAGGAGTTGGGTTCCATGGTGGCGGCGTGTGTGGGAGAATGACTGAGTAGTTAGCGGGATTTAAGAGAGATGTGGAAAATTATTGAAGAAGAAGAAGGCAAGAGTTGGGGCAAAGCCATTTTCCGAATTTCGATTGAAGCAAAGTGTATAAAGATAGCTTTAAGAAAGGGAAAATAGGAATTGAAGTTACTGGAATTGAAGTGTATAAAGAGAGCTTTTATTTGTACTTTTGAAAAGATTAAGGGTCTAATTGCAATGTTTTCATTGTATTTTTTTTTCTATTATTTTAATTTATTTAAGTCAAGGGGTAAAATTGTCATAGATATGTTAGAATAGTGAAAAATAGTGATTTGGGGACCCTCTGTGAGAATAAATGGAAGAATGGGGATGATATCTGCTAAAAAAAAAGAATGGGGATGAAATCGTTACAAACCTGAAAGAATGGGGACCATTAGTGTAATTAACCCAAATTTTAATTAAAAACAAACATGACCTTACTTTTAGCTCTTATTTTCTTTTAATAATCAGGCCCCTCAGGTGTCATCACGCTAGACAACCATCAAGGTCCATTCACTATGGCGGACCAACTCATGAACGGTCCGAACTAGGCTAGTTTCGATCTGATTTTTTTTAATGGAGTGGGTTGTTGGTCATTCGAAGCCCAGTGGCTTGGCCGATTTTGCACCACTAGTACTACAAGAAAAATTCTTATTTGTGATGATGATATCTTTTGCGACGACTAGTTAGCCGTTGTAAATAATCGCAGCAACTAAATCCTAAATGTGATGGATTATTTGTGACATTTCAAAGGTTTAGATCAATCACAATTCGTCACTATCGTGCTGCTTCCTTCATTGTCGGGTTCTATATATTAGTGGAGGTTGTTGAGAGGAGATGTTTTGTCCAGTGAAGATTGCTTCCAATAATAGGAAAATATTTAAAAAAATGGCTTTAAAACAAATCAAATCAATTCTCAAGCAACTATATCCTAATTTAAAACAAAGTCAACAGGGAAATAAAATCAAATCAAATCTCAAGCAATCGATCTGGTCAACTCTTCAAAAGGATCACAGAAATCAATATATCATAGATGTTAAGGTAAAATTCCACGTTATATAAGTATAAAAATACTAACAACGACTTCCTTTTAATAAGATTGACGTTTTAATACAGAAGTCTTAATATGGTATCAGAGTCCATTACATTTAAACGAATAAATCAATATGTCCAAAGCTCTAACAAGCATTTAAATTTCAAGATCGATGTGCTCAAACGAGTCACCGTCTTACAAAAATATGTTGAGGAACAAATTTCATATCTAACAAGATAGAATTTTTAATATGGAATCCCAATTCAAATGATAGATTAGTAACTTCAGTTTGATACCTTTGTCAAATAAAGTAGATTGACAGTCACTGTCAATGATAGTTGGGCTGGTTCATTCTCAATGTTTCTTTAATCAGCTGTAATGGTTATGTACATAACTATTTCCTTTGTTGCACAAAGTCGGACTTACTTTTATTTTCATATAGACATTTTTTTTAATATATCTTTGTATTAATATCATGGTAATACATATTTGTTAATAATAAGACATTAATTAGGGGGACAGTAGAAAACTAAAAAATCGACTATATTCTCAACAAGAAAAATAGACTGTAATTTAAAATAAATAAATAAAGAAAATAAACTTATCTTTGTGGGACGGAGGAAATATAAGTTAATAATTCCACTTATTTTGCGCATGGTATTTTTTTTTATAGATTGTTGACTTCGAAAAGTGGCAGCACAAAAGTAATGAAAATATTTTTTTTATTTAATATTTAGGAATGCTGGAAGGGTTCCTCACAGCTGTTGTTGCCTGTACATAACCATAACTTTTTTTGTTGAGTTTAATAATCTTACAAGGTTAAAATACAAAGAAAACTATTACATGTAAATTAGAAAATAAAACATCATCCCACAAAAGAAAATATTTTTCATAGATTGCCAAAAACAAGCTTAAAGTGGTTGTACCGTAGAATTCATTTTCCTTTTCCACGCTAAAATAAGAAAATATTTTCCTCGGATGTGATATTTTCTATGGAAAATAGTGCAATCAAACGGACCCTTATTGTCTTTAAACGTGAAAAATACAACATGAAAAAGAAAACATCTTGTTGCTCATTTATGTCGTTTGAAGTTATGAGCTCAGATTTGTGCGGAACACCGCTATCCCAACTCCTCTAACCAAAACAACAAGGACAAACATACCCTTATTTCAAATTCTTGTAAGATCTCATGTATCCAATATATCTAGTGGTCCACATTTGATCCAAACAAGCACAATCTATGACAAATCATTTTGCCCAATAGAATTGTGGCAATTAAGTGGATTGAGTGAACCATATTCCCACATTTTTTGTAAATGAATGTAATACCTTATACCTCCCCTTGTTTACTTTCTGTGAATTAAATTCCTTGAGCAAAGAAAAATGAAATCCACCAGCCTAACTGAAGTTGTGTCTGAAAATGAGCAAAACTATGACAGAATAAGTGAATTAAAAGCTTTTGATGAGACGAAAGCTGGTGTCAAGGGACTAGTTGATGCCGGGATCACCAAGGTTCCTCGGATTTTCTTTTCACCACCGGATGGATTTGACAAGGTTTCTAATCCCGTAAAGGCACAAGTCTGTATTCCTGTTATAGATCTAGATGGCATTGAAAATGATCCTATTTTGAACAAAAATATTGTGGACAAAGTACGGGTTGCATCAGAGACGTGGGGTTTCTTCCAGGTAATCAATCATGGGATCCCGGTTCGTGTTTTGGAGGAAATGTTAGACGGGGTACGAAGGTTCTATGAGGACGACACAGAGGACAAGAGAAAGTGGTACACACGAGATGGCCTGAAAACTGTTGTGTATAACAGCAATTTTGATCTATACAGTGGAGCATCAACTAACTGGAGGGACACAACTTACTGTACTATGGCTCCTAATCCTCCCAGTCTAGATGAACTACCAAAATCATGCAGGTATGTATATTAAGGCCTAATTTCTACTTTTGATAGCAAAAATAATCAGATAAACAATCAAAACACGAGCTTTTTCTCACATATGATTAGGCAGGCTCACACAATACAATATTTACGAATTTCCTGTAGGGACATTCTGGTTGAATACTCCAGAGAAGTAATGAAATTGGGTCGTTTTCTGCTTGAATTATTATCCGAGGCACTTAATCTTAATCCAAGCCATTTGAATGACATGGATTGCGCAGAGGGGCTTGCCATCTTGTACCATTACTATCCAGCATGCCCTGAGCCTGAACTAACCTTAGGAGCAACTAAGCATGCAGATTATGATTTCTTCACAGTTTTACTTCAAGACCATATTGGAGGTCTTCAAGTCCTTTATCAGAACCAATGGATCGACATTCCCCCGGTCCCTGGAGCTCTAGTTGTGAACGTTGGAGATCTTCTGCAGGCGCGCCTTTATCTAACATATATACTCATTTTTTTCCTTTTCATTTTTTAGGCCATCCCTCGTAGAATAGGAATGACTGTTTGTTTGTTTGTTCTGAATAGATTATGAATTGGTAATGAAAAACGATATAATGTTATATTGTGCTAACTTGTGTTATTTTTTTCATCAGCTGATATCAAATGACAAGTTCAAGAGCGGTATACACAGAGTATTAGCAAACAACGTCGGGCCAAGGGTATCTGTGGCAAGTTTCTTTACTACTGGTTTGATGCCATCATCGAAGCTCTATGGACCCATTAAGGAGTTACTATCAGAAGATAATCCTCCCAAATATCGGGAAACTACTCCGAGAGAATACTCTCTACGCTACAATGCAAAAGGCCTTGGAAGGACTTCTGCCTTGTCGGATTTCAAGCTCTAAACTTGGCTCTACATATAACATTATTTTTTAAGTGCTGAAATTATAAATTATTGGTGAATGAGTGGATAAAAAGTGAGTTGTAAGTTCTGGATCCTATGAAATGTGTTAATAAAAAATATGTTTGACCAAAAACTCCAACATGCGCTATATATTGTAGATTCCGCTTGAAATTCACTTGTGTTTACATAGTTTGGATTAATTAATGTTGATATATCTACCTTCTTTCCTCATCGAAATCACAAATATACGTATGAGATATAATTGGAATTTCTCTCAATTCATACTGATGCAATTGGTGGAGTATTGTCAATCTCGTATGAGTGTACTCAAGTGATAACCAATTACTTGCAGTCTAACACCTAAGATGTTATGTTATGGTAATAATGTAACAAACTAAGCTATATTTCCAATAGATTTTACATGGCCTATTTTCATTCTTGAAGCAAAATGAAACATTCCCATTCATTAAAATTGTCACGAACTTTGAACAACAGAAAATAGAGAATACAATATTTCCGACATACCTGTTGACACAATGATGCATCAACCAAGACATGGTGTAAAGGATAAATTTCACATCGGTTAAATACTGAAATATCAATAAATATATAAGGGTTTGGGCTACCTTTTTTAACAATGTTGACTTTTTTAGATGATACCCAAAGTCTTAATACATGGGATTTTATTATACACTCTAACCGGGGCATGAAAGGTTTTGTCATACCACATGACATTTTTCGTCACACAGTTGCAACACATTGTTAGATGTCATTTAATATGTTTTTAACTAATTGGTGAATTAAAGAATAAATTAAAATGAGTTTTAATTTATTTTTATGTTGATTGGATCAAGATAACATTTGTGTTATTTGTCATCGTAGACAGAAACATAATAGGTCACTCATGAGCTGTATGACTAATAAAATAATTGGCTCAATTAATTAATTGTGAGCCTCGTTATTTGGTTGAGCTTAACAAGCTCGATCCAACTAATTAACGCTTTGAAACTATACACATGTTAGGGTTAAAGAAAGATAACATTATTGCTAACACAACAAATTAAAGGCCAAAAGCTTTGAAACTTTGGTTGATCGATGTCCGAATTGCTATGTGCAAAAATTCAAATTTGAGCATATTATTACTTCTAGCAAGTAACAATTTTCTATACTTGTCAAGTTAAGAGCCCGTTTGGTAGAATTTATAAACCAGTTTATTTGACCAAAATAGTTTATTTGATAAAAAAATGGTTTATTTGAAATTTTTTTTTTGTCTTGGTAGCCTTCATTTTTTACCATTCTTGGTCAAATAAACTATTTTGATCAAATAAATTAGTTTATAATCTCTACCAAACGGGCACTAAACTTTAAAGTTGATAATTGATATGATTGATGAAAATTATTTTTTAAATTTTCGTTGTGTGCATGTATAGTTAATTCCCAACAAAAATATTAAACTGAATAGGTTGTGGGCTATACCCCAATATGCTTTAGCTAGCCTTTAGGCAAGCTTAATATGTTATAAACATGACATTATTGATGTAGCTAGATAAAACATCCTATCACGTACTAAAACCTAATGTCCATTTAGAGGAGAGAGAGATAAGGGCGAATTCATCACCCCCATCACCTAACACATTGTGTTCTTCGTGTGTTGAGATTCTTTGTGCAGTTGCTATTGTTGCCAAAGAAAGCTAAGGCGTTGACAACAAAGCTAAGGCGTTGACAACAATTGTAAAATGATAAATAATAATGAAAATTAAGGCTTTGTGATTTTACTTAAAAATTAATTAAAAAGTTGAAGTTGAAGATAAAATACAATTAATTATATTATAATCACATATTTCATAGAACCCACAACTTTTATTAAAATTTACAACAAAAAATATGAATTTTAGTAAATTCAAATGGGCACTAAAATAAAAACATGTTATAAACATTCCAAAGAATCTTTAAATTATACAATTTAATATAATATTTCATTGATATATTGACATGTAAGATAATTTAGATATATTTGGTATTCTAGTAAATTAATAATCATAATTTTAAAAGTCTCATTAAATACATATTTCAATTTCACGTGTAAGTTGATTCGTTGAATGTAGAATTTTTTAAAGAAGCTGATTAAAAAGACTGTTTTGTTAGTTAATAAGCACTTTTGAACTTTAACCAAACATCTATTAATATTTGAACCAAAACAACTCTTGTCTTCCATATTTTGAGCTTTGCAAAAGCCCTCTCGTAGACACTCTTAGTCATACTATATCTTCAATTAGACTATAAGAATTCAGTAACTAAGCACAAGGAGTAGTAGCAAAATACGACCCTTTACTCCAACGAAGTCAATACTCTCAACAAATTCCCAAAACAACCATGTAACCTATAGAAAGTAGAGAAGTGACACAACAAATAACAATTAATTTGTTCATGGATTTTCCATTCAAGAAAGCATTTTGTATCTACACGCACACACACACACACACATATATATATGAGATCAAGTCCTTCTAATCCATTAAATCATTGGTGGTAAAATAATTTGTGTTGTATATTGGTGCTCTTCAGATTGAAAATGAAACAACAAGTGTAATTTGAATCATTTTTATATAATTTGTATACTACACCAATACTAATTGATAGGGTTCGGTGACCCGAATTATGTTGGGCCAAACTCAAAAAGTTCGCGGTGTGACATATGTAGTAAAATTAAAACTATGAGAAAAAATTGGGGTCTGTGGTGGTAATGGAGAGATCAGGCACATGCGAGGCACAACCTCCGCGGTATGGGACATGTTCTAACAGGGCTATGATTCTTCTCGTACAAGTATGTATATATTGTTAGGATCAGAGCAATAAATAAAGGTGAAAATAAGGAACACAAGGATTTATACAGGTTCGCTTTAATGTGAAACTATGTCCTGTCTTCAGCCCTGCAATATTTTGACTATAATAAATGATGATTTTTGTTTACAACATTTCAATCCTATATATAACAACTCGATGAATGTTTTCTAATTGTAATGAAATTCTAAGTTAACCCAATGAAAGTTTCCTAATTATAATGAAATTTTAGGACAACCCAATAAAGATTTCCTAGTTATAATGAAATTTTAGGACAACCAATGAAGGTTTCTTAGTTATAATGAAATACTAGGTCAGCCTAATTATAAAGGCAAAATCTCAAAAATACCCTTACTTGAGCAAATAAAAATATTTTTGTCCTTTCGGGGGCACTGCCCCCGAGAGGGGGGCCGCATGCCAACCTTCCAACTCCCACTGCAACCTTATCGTGAAGGTTGATTCACGCCGAACGCGTTTCGCTACACACACACACACACACACACACACACACACACACACACACACACACACACACATATATATATATATTATATCATGTATTCTAGGATTAGTGCATCATCTTCTTTTTGTAACCATCTTTGACATAGTAGATTATTCTTTCTTCTGTCCGTGAGTTTTTCTCTCTGTTATAGGATTTTCCATGTAAATCTGTGTGTTCTTTTTTTGTTGCCTATTTTTTGTTCATATTATAACACTAATAATATTCGTTATAAGTAGAAAAGAGAATTTTAGTATATTTAAAAAGCCTTCAGAAAAGCCTCATCTTCTCTTGAAGAATGAAATTGCAGAAATTCAAGACAAATGCAACCTATATATTATTAATTATTCCATGAATGAAAAAAGAATACTTCTTCTAATTTAAAATGCATGTAAATACTCTATCGGCTGATCTTAAAGCAGATCCACAATCTACTTACGTAAAGGATCCTAAGACGCAGAAAAATTCAATGCAGTCCTTCCTCCAGCTTCCCATCATTACTCTCTGATAAAATTTTGAGTATGACCATCAAATGTTTGAGGCCATGCAGTTGAGGAAGGAGGCTCTTTCTCATTTTTTTGGGTATGATTAAGTCCAAATCCTCATGACAGGACAGCAACAATGCCTTCGAATTCTGTAATTTTTCGCCCAATCTTTTAGTTTTGGGTACCAAAGTATTGATGAACTATGACCAGTACATCCTAGATGAATTAATGAAACCTCAAGCATAGTAGCTAGGCTTGATGATATAACACGAATGAAAATGGTATCAATTTTCCATGATACTCTAATTTCGGGAGATTTGGAGCATCTATTTTAAACTCTACCAATGATTGACACCCAAACAAAACAAAATACTCAAGTTTTGGGGAAGCAATGTGCAACTTTTTGATGGTAGAACAATATCCTAATTGTAACTCTTCTAGGAGTGGATTTTGAAGAACAAGATTTTTCACCATATAATCCGTCACACGAGCTTCTATTAGTTTCAATGATCTCAAATTCCCCAACGACGATATCCAAATTTTGTTTCTTCCTCTTCTTCTTTCCCCCTCGTATGTAAAACATTTAAGATTTGGTGCATAGTCGATGAAAAGCATCATATCAGGGCACCGGTAAACATTCAATTCCACCAGTGTCTCCTTGGATATTCTAATTTTCATATTTCCATGAATCGATTCTTCATCCAATGATTGAAGATATAATTTTTTAACTATAGGACAGCCACAAATTATCTTTTCCACAGTTGAGGAACTTATCGACGAGTTTCTTAAAACAAGTTCTTGAAGAGAAGGAAGACTCGCAGAAACTGAAACTTCCTTGATAGAAAGGTGGGCAATCTCCAATTTCGTAATAGAATTTGCATTAAAGAGAGCACCAGACAATGCATAAGGAATCACATGATGGGTTATTTCTTCGTTTATAATGTCCAGTTCTTTCACGTTACTTATCAAAGCCAAAAATATCCAGTTCCAAGCGATAGGATTGTCGTACGAAAACATGTTCATGCATAGCCTAAGTTTGTCTATGGATATGTCATTGAAATACCTTTCTCGGCATATTAAAGTGTCTTCCATGAACATCAAAAATTTTGTTGGGGTCGAATAACTGCGAGTCCTGCTGACGAAGTACTCCCTATCAAAATTATACACAGGTGACGAATACCATAAGAATCTCCATCCCCTGGATAGAAAAATAGTCATTCCAGCATCTGCTGCTGAGAGAAACGACAAGACATGGTGACAGAGAGAATCTGGTAAGTCTGAAATCCTGTCAATGTTGTTTCTTGAGACTTTTTTGTGTGTCTCCATGTTTGATGAATTTTCTGATCCTTACTCGATTTGTTGAGCTTGATTGATCATTAATGGCGAGGCCTAACTAGGGCATCATATATACGTCTCTTTATACATGGAAGAGTCGATAAGGTTGGACCTAGGTAGACTTCAATTATAATTTAAACGGTTGTACAAGTTGAATTTTATAAAGATTACATACGTTAAAAAAAAAAAAAAATGAAAAGAAAAAAGAAAAAAAAAGAAAACAATATTTTAAAAACTTGTCCGGGCATTATATCATGTAATTAAAGTTTTTCCGTGTGAATAGGCTATTCCGATTCAATTATAATAGGATAATTATATTCACACAACACTTTTTTTTTTTTTTTTTACCACATTTTAATTATGTTTAATATATTTATTCTTTTAACATTATAGCACTCACGTCCCCAACTTTTTTTATCACATTTTTATCTTCAACTTTTTATTAATTAACACATCTTGTGTTTGATAACGGTTTCCGTAAAAAACATTTGTTAAGAATTCGTAAAAAGACTTATTTGTCTGTTATATTTTAAAAAAAAACAATAGATACAAAAGTATGATAAATTATTTTTTCCTCATTTCAAAGCACGTAAATAAAATATTCGACAAAAACTATCATCAATGATGAAATGTGCTAATTAATGAAAGTTGAAGATAAGAATTCGACGACAAAAAGTTAAGAACATAATTGCTATAATGAACAAAAGTTGAAGATCTTAAGTACAATTAAAATGTAGTGCACTTATAACAAAGTGTAGTGTAAATATAACCACTCATTATGATATTGACAAAATCAGTCTTTTTTCCAATCCCACCCACCCATGTTAGTCATTCAACACATTTTTTTTTTTTTGATTTTTTTGGGTTTGTTCCAAAATAGTGACCTCAGGTCATTGATATAACATACACAAATATAATGACTAACCTAAAATAAAAATATAAGGTCGGATGACTTTTTTGAAACAAATTAAAGATGAGTGATTAAATTGAAACAATGTCCAAACATTGGTGACTATTTGAGTTTTTTAAACGATAAATGTGAAAAGACCAATTTACCCCGAAGTTAAACAAGTAAAAGAATAGCCTCGTCCTTGCCAGCCCACCCTTGCATAAAAGAATAATATTAAGTCAAAATAAACTTTTTTATTGAAAATAAAATAAAATAATTGATCCAAAATGTTGACTTAAAAAAAAGGAAAAGAAATAGAAATTCAAACTTTAAATCTTATTCAATGCCAACTTTGTTAACTTTTAGTATTAGGATTAGAGTACTTTAATTCCTAAATTAATTAACTCAGTAAAATTATTACAGGTATGTAAAAATAAAATTACAGAAAATATAAATAATCAAGCAATACAAATATTAAAAGAACAGTTTTATTCGTAGCATCTTACAATTATATTGCATATAAACCGAATTAATCAAAATTAACATGACCTATTATTTTTCTAATTATCTTTATTAAACTACTCTAAAAATTGTTACTTTAGCGGGTCTTTTATTATTTACTTTGTTTTAAAGTTACTTTTATCAATTACGTTATCTAATCAAAGTCTGTCCCTATAAACAAATCTCATCTTCTTGTACTATTCTTAGACTCTACTGAAAGAAAAATGGTGGTCACAGAAAGTGGCAAAGTTCAGGCAGAGAACATGTCTGAGTATGATAGGAAAAGTGAAATCCAAGAATTTGATGATACACAAACTGGCGTAAAGGGTCTCCTGGAAAAAGGGGTGTCGAAAATTCCTCGTATATTTTTCCATGATCAGTATATACTTGAGAAGAAATCAGTATCTGGCATTCCCGAGTACACTATTCCAGTCATTGATTTTGAAGGCTTAAATAAAGATGCAGCCAAGCGTAAAGAAATCGTTGATAAAGTTAAAGATGCTTGTGAAAGTTGGGGCTTTTTCCGGATTATCAATCATGGGATTCAGTTAAGCATCATGGAGAAAGTAATTGAAGGAATAAGAGAATTTCATGAACTAGAAACTGAGGTGAAAAAACAGTATTATTCACGGGATGTTAAGAGGAAGATTAGTTTTAATAGCAATTTTGATTTACTCCAAGCACCTAGTGCGAACTGGAGGGACAGCATTTATTTTGTTATGGCTCCTGATCCTCCCGAACCTGAAGAAATACCTGAAGTGTGCAGGTATGTTACTATATGAGCAGGGCTAGATGCTTATTATTTTATTGTGTGTACTAAGTATATCGCTTCCTTGCGGTGGAATCCGACCGTAGAAGCTTGTTTGATGAAGAATCTTGAAGAGGAAGAAGATTGTGAAGAGAAATTTTAAGAATAGTGATGAGAAGAATTGAGAAAGAGAGATTTGAGGAGATGGTGATTTTTTTTTTTTGAAAAGCAGGATGTACATGCTTTTTTTTGTGTCAGTGGGGTGAAAACCTCCCTCACGATCGATGATTAGCCTATGTACTTATCCCCGATTGTAAATTTTTTAAGGGTATAATAGCTTATTATAGGTAGCTGGTTTTGGGTATGTAAGAGGCGTGAGAAAAATCTTGTAGTCTCCATCTCCGTTATAGTGACGAACTTGCGAAGAGCGGCAAGTAGATGTATTTTCACATTGAGGACGCACTGCATTGTATTCACTTTGCTTGTTCTCGAATTTCATTCTATTTACTATTGAACTCGTGAGAAGGGATCAAAGCTTAATCAGTAATGCAATACAATTTTATCTTGCAGAAATATCATGATGGAATACACACAGGAAGTAATGAAGTTGGGGTTTGTTGGAAATTGGTTTAAATATGTCGAGAAATTAACTAAGTGTTAAAAAATAACGTAAGTGACTCCGTGTCAACTTGGCCAAACATACAAGACCCGACCCAATCCGTTTAGGCAAATTTGTTTGCCACTTCGACGCGTTGCCCCCGGAATGGGGATCGACTTGCCGGCCGGTCGGGGGTCGGCGGGCAAGCACCCTATAGGGGGCTGGGGCAACGCCCCCGAAAAGAAAATTCAGATTTATCTGTATGTTTAAAGGGTATATTTGGCATCTCGAAACCAATATCGAATGAATGAGAAATTACGAAAAAGGACAAAATCGGGTCAAAGTTTGACCCATGCGATCGCATGGTTATTTTAACCTGCGATCGCAACTTGCTTAAAATTTTAACAGAATGTATTTTGTCCTTCCATCGATCGCAAGAGGCAAGGCCTTGCGATCGCATGGTTAATCTGGATGAAGATCTGTTCCATTTTTTGTACCTTGCGATCGCAGCTTGGTTAAACCATGCGATCGCATAGGTTTGGGCGAACAGATATGTCCTTTTGAAGAGTTGCATGTTTTGGTTCAATCCTTTTCATTTTCAACCGATCTTCAGTGTTAAATAGGACATGTGGACGTCCATTTTTTCAGAGAATTGATACAGAAAGATAAGCAAACACAAAGAACTCATTTCATCATCTTTTGAAACAATTTTATTGCATTTAAGTTGCACAAAAATCTGGTTTTTCATTTCACTTTCATCCGTTGGAGTACAAAGCCATCTTTGGTTCGCTGTACTTGAGTTTTTGAAGTGCTACAAAACTCAAGCGAAACCGTTGTATCTTGGGAGTCATTTGCCAAAGACCGAAAGCACCTTGTGGGGCAATATTGACTTAAGGACAAAGAGTTCAACTCTTGCCTCGGTTTATATTTTCATCCTTTCCATTTTCGGTTTCTGGATTTTATTGATTTGTGTCATTTTCACATAAATTCCGCCAACAGGGTTTACACTTTTTGAATTGTTCTCAGAAGCATTAGGCCTAAACCCAAATCACTTGAGAAACATGGATTGTGCCGAGGGCTTTTCATCATTGGTCACTATTATCCGCCATGCCCCGAACCGATTTGACGTTAGGCCTCGGCAATCATATCGATAGCGGTTTCTTGACTGTACTTTTACAAGACCAAATGGGTGGTCTCCAAGTTCGCATCAAAATCGGTGGGTAGATGTGCCTTCTCCGCCTGGAGCTCTAGTTGTAAACGTTGGAGACCTTATGCAGGCAAGTACGCTTTATTTCTAGAGTTATATATAACAATTAATTTACCGGTAAAACCGACTTGTAAAGAGAGTGTCGAAATGGTTATAAACCTACAAAATGAAGTCTTTGCAATATGAGACACAATTTGAGTCATTACATTCTATAACTTTTTCAGAAGTCACGTCGATGGTGGCCTATATTTTCAGTTAGGTGACTTTAGAGAAGTGACTAGAAGTTGTCCTTCCAAAATTGTCCGGTCAGCAATGAAGGCCATCCGGAGAAGGGTGCCTCTTCTATTCATTACTAGTGAAATGTACGTGCAAGGCACGTGTTACATTTTAATTAAGTATTTAATAGCGTTGTCATTGTTAGTGAGTTTCTTAATTATTTTTTCACTTATGAATGACTAAGTAAAATATATATTAAAATTTATTAAGAAAATTACTTATTATTTAAATATATGTGATATAGCTTCAATTAATCTTTAATAACAATGTTCTTCATTTTTAGATGATGTAATTAATAGTGTGTTGTTCATTATTAGAATTGATTAATACAAATATTATAACTGAATACTTCAATTATGATCTCACAAGATTATTTTGCTGCTTTAAAATTTAAACTTATTCCATATTTCTCCTCATTATGACCGACTTTGTAAATTTTTTCAATTTTTCAATTTAATTTTGTTCATTCTATTGTATCAAACAATCAAAAAAGTTTAAATTACGCGAGTGTCGTGAGATATGCATAAGATTTCTTGTGAACTTGCGGTATTATAGATTAGCATAAGTTGTTAATTAGTGATTTTATTTTCTTAGTATATTGGACATTGTTGTACTTATGGATATATTTTCCTTCTCTACTAATGTTACTTTCTACATTTAGAGTAGTACTCTCTTTCTTTTTTCTTGTATTTTGAGCTTGTGGGTAAATTTTTTTGGACTAAATTGTAATTTGATTCAGCAATTGCCCGAAAAATAACTTAAAATTATGTATTTCTTGTAATCTTGATAATTTTGTTGCTAACTTAATATAAGTAATTAATTGAAAAAAAATTGTTTCGACTACAAATGATTTTAAAGTTCAAAGTGGATTGCTTGATATGTGTTACTATGGCTCGACCATTTTTAAGAAAGTTAGAGCCTATATAGATATATATATATATATATATATATATATATATATATATATATATATATATATATGTGTGTGTGTGTGTGTGTGTGTGTGTGTGTGTGTGTGTGTGTGGAGCTAAATTTTGTTTCAATGGTTCAAGTTATCAAGTCTTTGGATAACTTCAATTTGGAAAAAAACAAAAATATTATTTGATTGGGTATCTAAAATAATTAACATATCTGCAAAAATTTTGAACGATTTTTTGAAGGACATGATTGAAGTCAAAAGAAAACAAGACGATCAGGGGAAGATGAGAAAAATGGCGAAATGTTTGGAAAAAAATTAGAGTTGAAAAAGATCTACAATTTTTAAAAAAAAATGAAAAGGAAATATAGGGACACATGGAAAAGTTTTATAAAAATGAATAGTAGCTGGCACTCATTCCTAGGAACAATACCCACACTCAACTCACTCTTTCCAGATCTTTTCCCCATCTGTGAGAGACCCCCTCTCCAATTGCAAAAACCCACATTACCATCTGCAAACAAATGTAATAACCCCACCTTCATTTATTTATACTTTAACCCCCACCCTCTACTTTTGTTCAATTCCTCCACTTTCTTCAATCCCAACCTATTTATTTACTATCAAATTTATATCCACATTATTAATATAATTAAATTTATTAAATTAAAATAAATCTTTTTATTATTATATTCATTGTATTTGTTTTTAAAAAATATAATATATATTAATTTTCATTAAGTTATATATTATTTATATCATATAATAAATAATATAGTTAACGTTAATTTTATTATTAAGATTACATTGAGACTAATTAATTAGTTTATATTTGAGTAACAAAATAAATTTTACTTAAAAAATAAAAATAAATAAAGCGTGCATAATAAATTTGCTCCAATTAATAATTTACACTTACAAAGAAGAAACTAATATTACATTAGAAATAATAAATTAACGACGAGAGTTAAAGCATGCATCATACTCCCGTAGGTCTAGGAAATATGATGCGTTGTTATTGCATGTGATCGAGTATTGTGGATCCGGAGCATGATATGGGTATTGTAAGTCCGGCGCATGATATAGGTACTGTGGGTCCGGCGTATGATACGCGTACTGTGAGTCCGGCGCCATACTCCTGTGGGTCTAGGGAATATGATGCGTTGTTACTGCCTGTGATCGAGTATTGTGGATCTAGAGCATGATATGGGTATTGTGGGTCTAGTGCATGATATGGGTACTGTGGGTCCGGCGTATGATACGCGTACTGTGAGTCCGATGCATAATACGCATACTGTGGGTTCGGTGCATGATACGCATATTGTGGGTCCGACGCATGATACTGTTGGTCTGACAGATCCTGTGAGTATTGTAGTTGATTTGTGTTGTCCAAGATGATAATCAAATTATTATCCATTATAAAACAAATAGACCAAACAATAATAAAACAATAAGTAAGGAAATAAGTAAGGATATATATAACATTTACTTACCTATTTTGCAACGTAGGACAAGTTCTTCTATCGTGGCAACTAGTGCCACATGCGCTGCACTGTCTATTGGATTGGAAAAGTGCTTTCTCCTTTCCCGGCTTTAGACGCTTCCCGCACCCTTTTGCTCTAACAGGGTTAGGATAAAAAACAACTTGAGTCTCTTCTACACTCTTGTTTGTGCTTCTGCTCATGCCAACATCACCGCCAGTGTCAATATCTTTGACCCGTACGAGCAAACTTTAGAACTCACTCAATAGAAAAGTGCTTCGAGCATCTGTTAAAGACCCATCGTCAACTAGATCTGGAAAGTCGAACTTGCTGACATGTGAGAATATTAGCTTCTGAAAACTGTTGAACAAGAGCCTTCTTTGTTTTCGAGATACCCTGGTGTGACCTTAACAAGTGTACCCTACTAGGAGTGGCAAGGAGATGGTTATGTTCCTCAACAAATGTACTGACAACCCACCCCTCGCTCGTTTGTTGATTTACCACTAATAATCTAGCATTGCACCCACAACGTACATGTCCACGGTTTCTTTCCCCAGCCCATGGCACAACATCTTTACGACTCATTTGGTAAGTCTTATTCGTCTTACCTTCCTTATAACACACAAATAATTTCCAAACATACTTATTGGTCTCTTTTTTCTTCTTATTGTTTTCTATTCGCGTACTAAACTCTGCTTTACGTGCATATTGATTGTAAAAATTGTATGCCTCATCGGATGATTCGAATTCCTGACCAACGTGGGAAATGACACTGATAGTCACTTGAAGAACATATACATTATCACTACTCTCAAATTTCATCCCTACAAAAATTTATCGAAATAAAATACATCAATTATATGTGCAAATAAAAAAAAAATATAATAAATTGTTAACAATGTTACCACTAACTTGCAAATTACAAAAAATAACCAATAAAAGAAAATAAAACAAATTAATAATTTATTACTAACCTTTGAAAAATATGAAAAACAATAAGTGGGAGAAAATTTTAGTAAAATAAATTTAGAGAATAAAAGTGATTGGAAATGTTTAATGTTGGCTAAATTTGAGTAAAGTAAAATGTATTATGATGAGGAGGGAAAGATGTATTCTGATGAAGAATGAGGAAAAATTATTAATGCTTGAACGGTGTATAAATACGTAGAGAAAAACGAAATAAAGAAATTGGGTGGGTAGGTGGGTGGGGTGGTGGTGGTGGTGGTGGTGGTGGTGGTGGTGGGAGAGGGGCCTGTGAAAAGATAAAGTAAATAGAAGGGGAGACTGTTTTTTTTTTTGGTTGAGGGTGGGTTTTTATGGGGTAGAAGGGGGGGGAAAGTTAAAGTAAATTGGGGTGGGGTGGGGTGGGGTGGGGTGGGGGGTGGGGTACTATTTTTCTTGCAGATGAGTGGAGGGGGCCAAATTTTTTTTTTCAATGACTGCGTGATTGACACACAGCTAGACGGGGAAAAGATCTGAACCTTGAGGGTTATATAGGAAAAAAGATGTATTAAAACTATGTATTTCTTGTAATCTTGATCATTGTGTTGATAACTTAATATAAATAATTAATTGAAGGAAATTTGTTTCGATTGCAAATGGTTTTGAAGTTCAAAGTGGGTTGCTTGGTATATGTTACTATGTCTTAGCCTAAGACACCGAACCTAGAGCCTAATGTGTGTGTGTGTGTGTGTGTGTGTGTGTGTGTGGAGCTGAATTTGGTTTCAATGGTTTAAGTTATTAGATATTTGGATAGCTTCTATTTAAAGAAAAACAAAAACAATATTTGATTGGGTATCCAAAATAATAACATATCTGCAAAAATTGTGGGTGATTTTTAGAAAGACATAACTCAAGTCAGAAGGAAGACGAACAAGACGACCAAAAGAAGACAAAAAAAATAGCGAAACGTTGGAAAAAAATTGGGACTGAAATTTACAATAAAAAAATGAAAAGGAAAGAAAAGATAGAAAATAGGGAAAAGTAAAAAAAAAAAAGAATAATATATGGGTATGTATTCCTATGAATAGTACCCACAATCAAATCACTCTTTTAATATTATGGGGATATATTACAATTGAAAAATAAAATGAAACGAAAATAAAGGAATAGGACAAATAGAGAAAAGTTTAAAAAAAATAAATAATGAATAATAGTTTGACACGCATTCTTATAAATAGTGCCTAAGTTGAATTCTCTCTTTTAATATACAGGGATATAGAATACATTTATGTTTCTGCTATTTGAATTCCAATTGCATGTGTCTACAGAGTGGTTATTTCCTATTGCTATCTTGATATCTTGAAGATGCATTTCACGAGATAAATGACACCTCTTAGCCTGCTTTATTGTTCTGATGTTCTGTTTCTACAGCTCATCACCAACGCCAGGTTCAAAAGCGTCTACCACAGAGTATTGGCAAAGAATATAGGGCCAAGAATCTCAGTGGCAAGTTTTTTCAGATTGCATTTTCAAGAAATCAGGAAAACTAAAGTGTATGGACCAATAAAGGAGTTATTGTCTGAAGAAAATCAAGCCATCTACAGAGAAACCACCAGAGAAGAAATTTATTTGTGCCGCTTCACCAAAGGCCTTGATGGGATCCCATTACTCTCACACTTTAAGTTGAATGCAAGTGCCAATGAGTGATTAAAATCAGCTTCAATGGCTTATGCAATGTGCTATGTTGAAATAATGCAGATGTTACAAAATTCTAAGTCTTAGTTTAACTGAATTGTGCAGTGTCGGTAGTTCCTTTCAAATATAGTGTTGGCGTGGGATCTTGTTATGTCATATGTGTATACAGCTCAAACTACACTGTGTACCAGGCTACCAGCTCTTGATAATGATAACTCAACTACATTGTGTACCAGCTCAAAGAGATCGTGCTTTCCGTCTTAGGACATTGTTACTGGTAACTTCTTTTGAACTTTTAGAGCCTTAAGCAGCTATTTTCGAACTATCAGAGCTTACAGTCTACCGAAGGCTGAAGTCATTGCATCACACCCCGTACTTAACACTCTTAACAACACACTGTGGTCTTTCATGGTTATTATACATGGGTAGTCTTACATTTAAACTGATAAAATCATTTAACTCTAATCCAAAATCAAGTGAAGCAACCAAGACTACACTAAATTACTTATTCATACATATCTCAAGATACTGAGAGGATACTTAATTACCTAGAACATCACTGTCGTTGATGCCATGATTATAACTGAAATCAAGGACTTGGAGCTTCTTTAATCCTGAGAGTCTTTCAACTACATTATGGAAAGATTTTTCAACTAATACAATGTTTTGGATCCATAATAGTTCATGTCATGCACCATTGAAATCAAGGACTCCTCAGGTTTATTACCGCTATCCCTATGCAATCTCTCAATAACCTTGACGTACTAAATTAGCAATTCTAATCTTATTTGGAAGAGATAAATGGCAAATTTTTCTATAAGAGATTATTTGGCACTGTTTTTAAGCCGTAGGATAGGAAATATATAGTTTATTATGAATCGTGGGTAGTCTTATTATTATAGTCAAGAGGATTTATTACCTTATTTATTCTAAGATTTAAAAATTAAAGTAGATTTAAAGCTTATGTAATCTTTGGAGGTAACAAACCAACCACTTGTTTTGAAAAATTTTGAAAAATCATGGCAGCTATTAAAATGCAATTACCACTTGTTTCGAAAACCTTGGATGAAAAATCAAAATATAAGCAACTTAGTGTAAGTATTTCCTTCCTAAAAAATGCTATAGAGATTCAGATGCTTGAGACAAGAAAGCTGACTAAGAGATGACAAAATGTTGCGATCAAATGAGTTCTCACTCAAATCAAGGGTCTCCAAAATTTTCAACTTTGGGAGTTTATCAAAACCTGCAAAGAAGTTAAATACATATAAGAAAATTTATAAAACTAACCAAATTGGAAGAATATGGTTTCCTAATGAAGGAGAGAGGACAACGACGTGCATTCTCTATCCATCTTACTAAATTATTAAACTCCAATGAGAGATTTTTGAGCTCTTGAAAGTGAAAAAATAGAGATACATTAAAATACCAATCTTCTAATGTCCATTACCTATTGTCATTGAGATCCAGTTGGATTACTCGGCCCAGTGGTGTTATTGCATTGAACCCCTTGCCAATGACAACAACCATCTTTATTCTCATAATCCACCCATGAACGGAGTGAAATTCCATTTGGAAAGTTTATGTTTGCTTTCAGGTGCAAAATAGCAATCCTCTCTTCCTTTAGACACCCTAAGCAATACCATTTTCCATTTAGGAACGAAAGCGCCATTTATCACTAACCATACCCAAAATTTCCCATCTTTCTTAATTATATTCTACTTTGGCGGAGTTCCCTTTTTATACACACTATTAATTAATGGTATCTAATGAGGAGACTTTGACTTTGACTTACCTAGACCAAAAAACATGGCACTCAGTATTAAAATGTGAATCCATTAGTCTCGTAAGAAACATTATAAACCAAAAATGGTATATCTTTGTAATATTTAGATTATTTATTTATTAATATCACATTACATTGATTAATTGATGATTATAAAATTTTAATTTTCACTATTTTTTTCTGTCAATAATTGCACCAACCAACGGTCCAATCAAGGAAAAATGGTACAAAGTTTAGGGTCTCACACATTTTCTATCAATAATGGCATGGACCATGTGAAGAAAAATTATGCAATATAAAGTTTGAATTTTCGGTACTATAACTATATGTATGTATGTTGAACTACCACATATAAAAGGCCACATTGGGTTTTTTTTTTTGGGGGGGAAGGGGGAAGGGGAAGGGGAAGGAGGGGATTTTAGGATGGTGGATTTTTGGAGTTTTTGGGGGTGATGGTGGATTTTGAATTATGGGGTTTGATAAAAAGATGACCTATTTGTTATTTTTTATTTTTTGGTATATTTGGTTATTTTACAATCATTGTTTTCTTTAATTTTGTTTTTTTGTTTATATGAAGAGGAGCGCAATTTCGTCATAAAGGAACTATTATACCTATTTCTTTAAACGTTGGAGATGTCTGATGCTATTTTTAAAGATTATGATTACATCCCTTATGTTTTTGAAAGATTGGGGAACCAAATATACTATTTTCCCTAAAAAAAAAAAGAAGAGGTTAAATTCTATTAGGAGTCCCCAACCTTACGGAAGTGGGGCAGCAATGTTTCTATCCACATCATTTCCCCAACTTTTTAAAACCATGGCACTCGTGTCCCCATCTAACAGAAAAGCTTATTTGAACGTTAAATGACCACATGATGACATTAACTTTCAAATAAACGTTTTCTATTAGGTGGAGACATGGGCACCACAATTTTAAAAGGTAAGCGACATGAGTACAAGGTAGGTAGAGGATATAAGTGTCATACTTACTAAAGGTTGGGACCCCTGGTGGAACTTACGCTGAAACAAAAAGAAAAAAAGAATAATGAAATTTATAAAGGGACATCTCTAACAAGGGTAAATCTAACCTCAAACAAAGATGAAATAAATATATAACATATAAATTAGAAGGAGTTTATGCAACATTTTAAGATGAAATTGATTTTTTTTTTTTAAATAATAGAGTCTCCTACTTCTGTGACAGCAAGACGGGCCACATTTGGTAATAGCAGCCACAAGTTATATGTAATTTCAAATTGACTTCTTTTGTGCTGCATTTAAGTTAGAGTGATCTAACAAGATAATTCTCCAAGAAAATGGCTGCCAACATAATTGAAGCTGATGCTGCTGCAGGAGATCAATGGATGAATGACAGAATAAGTGAATTACGAGCTTTTGACGACACAAAAGCTGGTGTCAAAGGCCTTGTTGATGCTGGTATTACTAAGATGCCAAGGATATTCATTCAACCACCAGATGATTACGACAAGAAATCCAATCCCTCCAATCCACGATATGAATTTCCATTGATAGACCTCGAAGGTTTTTATGATGATCCGAACAGGCGCAAAGAGATAATTGACAGCGTTCGAGATGCATCAGAGACATGGGGTTTCTTCCAGGTGATCAATCATGGGATCCCGGATAGTGTTTTGGAGGAAATGTTGGATGGAGTGAGGAGATTCTATGAACAAGATACAGAGGTCAAGAAAGAATGGTATACGCGGGATACAACGAGAAGGGTGGTTTACAACAGCAATTTTGATTTGTATAGTGCTCCATCAGCTAACTGGAGGGACACCATTTTCTGCCCAATGGCTCCTGATCTTCCAAAACCTGATGAATTGCCCTTGGTATGCAGGTAATGCTAATCACATGCAATTTAAGAGTAGTTTAATGTTTCTTTCCAAAAAAGAATATAATGAATATAATTTAGGAGAATTTAGAAATCTAGACAAATATAAATGATCATTTTTAAATATAGCAATTTTTTATAACATTTACAAAAATGGTAACTTTTTGATGCAAAAAGTCATGTATACTATTTTGACGAAAGACTACATTTCAACTATATATCGACTTTTTTTTTTTTTTTTTTGTCATTCAACAGTCGGGTGTATTAGCATTATTTGTGGCTTGACAAATTAATTAGACAACTCTGGAGAAGTTAAGGTTGTAAGTGGAGGCATCCATCTTGGCCAATAGTGTAAGAACTACTTTTTTTGTTCAACTTCAGGATGCCGAATGCTTGGCTAGTTCCAGGGCTGAGATAGCAGGCTTTGGAAAAAATTAATTTTTGAAGTGCAATTTTTTTTTCTTTCCGAGTAGCAGTCCAATTTTAAAATTTATTATTATTATTATTATTATTATTATTATTATTATTATTATTGTAAGTAGTAATCACCTCTCTAAAAAATCATAGTTCCACTCCCGGCTAGTTCAAACATATCTTACGAGCCTAGAGGTATAAAACATACTAGGCTTGGAGAGCTTGACCCAACCCGCCTCTCTAGAAGCCACCGTCTTAGGCTTGAGTCTGGGCTGGTTATCGGGTCTGAAGTATATATCTGGACTGCACGCCCACATTTAGTGGGATAAGTGTTGAATGGCCGTTTGACCTAGTCAATTTTTTAAAATGGCAGTTGACCCATTTTGGCATGTAAATTACCGAATATTATCCTGCATTCTCTTCCCCGCTTATAACTATTTCAAACGATTTAAAATTCATTGTCTGTGAAAAAGAGTATTTCAAGATTAGAATATAACTCATTTCAATGTTAGAATCCAACTCATTTCATTTGTGTAAGAAATCTCATGTCAAAGTACAAATTCATCCGTCTCTATCTTCTTCTTTTAACTTACGGTAGAAATTGTGGATTTTGTATTTTTGTAGTATAAATCATGAAAATATGTATAAATTTGAGAATGAATTGTGATTTTTTACTTTAAATTTTCGTAAATTTGAATTCATTTGAAGTTGGTTAATTGAAAAATCAGTTAAAATGTGTAAATTCGCGCTAACATACTCATGGTCTTATAACAAATTTTTGACCTGTTAAGGCCAATTTTGGCCTTAATAGACCCACATGCCTGTTGGTCTGTTAACAATTAACAGGTATGTGGTCTGTTAAATAAGGGTATTTAAGTCTTTTTTTACGTAAAATAGGTATTTTAAACTTATTTGATATAAGTTGGGTGCTTTTACGATTTGAGTGGTTTGACGGCCATTTAGCCATAGCCAAAGCGGCCTCACATTTACACCTCTAGTTGAGCCTAGCATAATCAATTGTTGACTTGAGAGTGTACGTGAGAGGGATGGTTTCACCATATAATATAAAAATAAAAGAATTTAGAAAATATTATTTCATCTTATTGTATTTTAAAAATACTGTTTTTACTTTTGTAACACTTGTTACATTCGTTATATTTGTTACATATATTACATTTAGAATTTAAAATATTGAGAAGTAATTGTAGAATTTTAATATAAAATAAAGTAAGGCAAAATTATCACTATATAATTCCTTACTGTGCTGCCTTGTTTGGCTTTAGCTATTTCTGGATTTCTCTCAGAGACTCTGCAGATGTAAAATGAGGTTGAAGATTTGGACTCTTTATGCTTAGAAAACTAGATTTGATTTGGATCCAATCAATCACGGAGCATAACCCCAATGCTAACCAGAGAACAAATATGAAAAGAAAGGTTCAAAGCAACTTATTTTCTCTGTCCTTTTATCTTATATTCTTGATTTCTGCAGAGATATTATGATAGAGTTTACCAAGCAACTAATGAAGCTGGGAAGTTTTTTGTTTCAACTATTGTCGGTTGCTCTTGGTCTAAAACCAGATCACCTCGAAGACATGGGATGTGCCGAGGGACTTGCTCTCCTATGCCATTACTATCCCATGTGCCCTCAGCCGGAACTGACTTTAGGCACTAGCCAGCACGCCGATGGAGATTTCCTCACAGTGCTACTAAACGACAGGGTTAGCGGCCTGCAAGTTCTCCATCAAAATCAGTGGGTTGACGTTCCTCCAGTTCGTGGAGCTCTTGTTGTCAGAGGACTTACGCAGTGCCCGAAATCGGGCAACATATATTTGCCCCTTGTTGTCAATATTGGAGATCTTCTACAGGCAAGTGTTTGATTGTCTCACCTGTTAAGACTTGACGCATTCACTTATTTAATTTTATCTCAAACGTGTCCCATCATGTTTTTTTTTGGTCAAAGTATGCAGAATGGCAGCGAGACTTGATACTAGGACCTTTATATATTGTGATAGTATGTTGAACTATCACATCTAAAAACTTTATCTAGGGCTTGTTCGATAGAGTTTTTTTGGGGGAAAAATGGGTTTTTTTGGTTACTTTTTCACTTTTCAAATTTTTTTGTAGTGTAAAAATGGTTGAAAAGTCAAAAATTGTAGGCAAAAAAATGATATTTTTTGGAAAAAAAACTCTACGGAACAAGCCCCTAATATCCGAAGCTGAAGCTGTTCTACATTTATTTTTTTAAAGTTCGTTTTCAACAATCCTATCATCACACGTCCTTACTTTCTGTTCTACACACAATCCTTGGTAAATCTGATTAACATTTCATCGATGATGATGGATTTTTTTTCTTTTCACAGCTTGTATCAAACGACAGGTTTTTCAGTTCAGAACATAGAGTACTTGCAAACAATGTTACTCCAAGAATTTCAGTGGCATGTTTCTTTAGAAGTGATCTATCAGCATCTTCAAAGCTCTATGGACCAATTGAAGAACTTCTATCAGAAGATAATCCTCCAAAGTACAGAGCAACTACTGTGAAAGATTACGTAACCTACTACAACACAAAAGGGCTGGACGGAACTTCTGCGCTATTGCATTACAGGATCTAGACTTAAACGAGGGAATATACGAAGAAAATTATATTCGGTTAAGGTTCTTCTAAACTGTTAAAAACTATGAAGCGAGTAAAAGTCGAGACAGAAAAACTGGAAAGAATGATTAAGAATTTCAAAGGGAATAACTCGATTTATAGGTACAATCAAACAACTGTACAAATAATCTCATGCAAATCAGGAAAATTTGACCGGCATAGCATCTGCCTAATTTATGGCGAAAGCATGAGATCAGATAAATTGGTATAACATAACATATATATATGGACAACTTTAGTGTCAATTTTTATGTTTTCTTTATGTTCGTTGATTTTAATTTCAGCATCTGGCTTTTTCAATAACTCCAACTATCAAGTTTTTACATGTTGCTTTCAAAATTCAAGACCTTTCTTTAATAATATTATATACTATATGGCTAATTAAATGTCCTGTTATAGCATCCTATACTTTTGGGCTTATTGTTAACCTAAAACACTCAAGAATCAGCTTACAGAATAATCTCAAGAACACTAGTTGTCCGACTCAAATGTTGTACCACATAATTTAATAGTTCAATTAAGCTATTAAAGTATAGACAAACTTATTTATTTAAATTATGTCTTCAACTCACCCTCTCCAGATTTAGTATTTTCTATCAAATGCTTACACACAAATTTTTCACAAATGGGTGAAGCCAAGATGTAAACTCGGGACTTTTGCTTACTCTGATACTACGTTAAAGTATTAAAAGCTTAAGTTGTTAGAACATATTTTCTCGTCTATAGCAAATGGCCTTAAAGCTTATCACAGGTCCTTATTTACTGACTAGAATAATGAGTATCATCAAGGAAAGTTAGTTATCAAATCGAGTCATTTGTGAAGAATCACTTTTCGCAACTAAAGAACCGAGTTATATTTTAGAGCCACCTCATGCAGATGCTAGTTTCTTGTGTCATTGTGAAATACTAAGTTTTATGTAGATATGCTTTGTAGCATTAATGCTGTCTTTGTTTTTACCATTTGTAGCAATTAACACCAGAAGCACACAGGGGACAAAATATCTTCTTTAAATTATTATACTCCGAAGAATTATGTGCTTGTGCTTGTGCTGATAATAAATTCTAGAAGCTTTGGAAGCTTTACATGCCATCGGCATTGAACTTCACGAAAAAAAAAGCTTTTTCGAATCGAAACACCCAGCATAAATATTCTAAGTGTTGAAAGAAATAGCTGAGCAAACTTAAACAAAAAACAAAGAAGCAAATTATATTATTTGTACTGAGATAGCCTATTTATAGGCAATACAACCAGACTGTTTAACTAAAGCAATAACAATATTGCATGAAATTAGGACCATGAAGTTACCTACTTACGCCACTACAACCAAAGAATCAATAATAAAGAAATCTACTAAACAACTCCCTATAAACTAGGACAACATAAGAAATTCCAAAGACTCAATATAAAATAAAAAATATGATTGTAGACTTGGTCCAATGACCCATTTCAGCAAATATATTTTATCACCTTCCCTTATCACCTTCCCTTAAACTGATATCCGCATAAATCAATTTAAGAATCAATCTGCAACCTTTCCTGGAATCAATCTGCAGCCATTCATGAAGCAGTCTCAGCTTCCTTTGAGGAACAAACTCCAAGCATACTTCGAAGCTTTATAAAAACAGCTGGCTTGAGTGGTTTAGTAAAAATATCTGCAATTTGTTTTTCACTTTTGCAAAACACCAAGTCAATAATATTGTCCTTACATAAATCATGCAAAAAATGATACCTCGCATCAATGTGTTTACTTCTGCCATGTAAGACTCGATTTTTCAATAGCTTTATTGCAGAGATATTATCACAATTTACGATGTTGGTTTAATCAATCCATGTGATGCCTTTCCAAAGATTTATCAATAATTAAGTCTAAAAAGCAAAATCAATTCTTTGTCTTATTTTCCTTAAGTGATTACCTACATTCCATGTATATGATGAAAATCAAAAGAAAGGCGACAATAAATTTATTAGAAGCATCAAGAAGCGGATTAATTAAACTATCTAACTATCAAAATAATATGATATTTAAGATTGCTTGAAAGAAAATGATATTTAATTAACGAAGAAAGAACGTAACTATGTGAACAATCACAGCTCCTGCAAAAAGCAAAATTAGTTGTTCTTAATAATGTAATAATTAATTTCAATAAACACTGCCTAATTTTAAAGAAAGCCTAGAAAAACATAATTAAATTAAAAAAAGAATTGATAGAACCTTGATGGATTGACGTGAGATCGACCTGCTTTCTAAAGCTGCATGATACGGTGGAATATGGGTAGGTGGGTCCCGCGGCGACTGCTTTGAGATAAATGACAGTTGGACCTTGCTGCTGGGCTACATGAGTCCCAGATTCAAAACAAGAAAAAGAAAAGAGAGCGACATTTATAAATCTACATCTTCACTTCTCTATTAGCTTTGTGGGACTTGGGCAATTAAGTCCGCTAGGTATTTTCAAACTCGGTGCCCTATGGTCATCTCGACTTGGGAGTCATCGACCCAAAGCTTACAAGCGGTCACACGTAAAGCTAGTGAAAGAGAAGTATTGCATGATGTAAGATCCGTTAATGTGAGTTAAATAAATAAAAAAAAGTAGAAGTGCTCAGAAAGATTGCTAGATTAGAACCTTAGAGACCTAAGATGAGAATTTAGAAATCTCTCACCATCCTAATTCTCGTAATACAAGTGCTAAGTTTTACCACTTTTGTTGAAAAGAAAAAGCATTGTGATGATCAATAGAAGCCAACTTCGCTAGAACACCTCGGGATTTGAGAGAAGAGCTTTAGAAGTGTGATAACTTACGAGGTGTAAGGAATAAATGACTACAAAGGGTTCTGGGATTGCTAAAATATCAACCACACAATATAGGTCATGGTCTAATACATGTATAAGTTTAATTTTGGCTATTCACACACTCACACAAGGTCGAACATCTGGATAAGTGAAAATTTTTGTGCTGTTGTTTAATATCCTTTTAATAGTGTGCTTTATTTTTGAACCTGAGGCATATAGTAAGGAATTTAACATTGACTAATTTTTCGATTGATTCAATTAGCTTAGTTCAAATTATATTTTAGTTTTGTTTTGTCTCGAGGACCAACAAAGCGTTTAGTTTGGGGTGTTTGATAAGTGCATTTTATGCACTTATTTTGCCTTTAATTAATCATTTATGTCGTCATATAGTTTCTTTTCTATTAATCTAGTTTATTATTGTTTTTATTTCAGTTTTGACTTGTTGGTGAACAATTGAAGTTTGGGCAAAAGAGCAACGATTTAGAAGATATCTCATAAGTTCGAGACTCAATTGCACTCAACCCAAAGTTGAGGACCAAACCGGAGATAATGTAAAGTTGAAGGACCAAATGGGATGTTATGAAAAGTTGAGGATCGAATGACCAAGTCCCGTTGAAGCGACCAACGGGCGATCGTTGAAACAAAAGGACCGGATTGCAAATTAACACAAAGTGAGCACTCGCCGATTTGTCGAGCTCACCACTTAAAATCAGAACCCAAACGCGGTCACCGGCATCGCCGAATAACTGGCGATCGCCAGCCATTTCTTCCGATTTTGTTTTATTTTTTTCCTTTTGAGTCCCATTCCACTAGCTGACGCTGGACAGTCTTCTTGGGATATTTTGGGGCACAACTAGGGCAGCATATAGGAGATACATTCTCATAAGAAGGGAGGATTTTGGAGTTGGGAATCATGAAGACGGAAGAAAACAAGAAAGACAATCGATCGACAATCAAGCAGTTTTTGAAGATTCTTCTTCCTCCATGCCGTACGGGTTCCATCAATTCTTGTATTTTTAATTTAATTATGTTTTTCTCAACTTTCTTTAGCCTGCAGACGATGAAACCCTGTTTTAATTAAGCATTTCATTATTCGTTTAATTTCTTTTTAAGGGCTTTGAACGTTCACGGTTCGCTTAACCAGATTAATTAAACATAATTTCTTTCATCAATCATGTATTTTGATAGCCAGATATTGGTTTAATTAATCCATGCTTGATGCTTAAATAGATTTTATTAATTTCTTTTGATTTTTCATCTTCTTTATTAGTCGATACATGGACGCCAGTAATCTTTGATTCTTTGTCTCTTCTTTCAACAGAACCTGATATGAAAAAATGCTTAAGTGATTATGTTTGAAGCATAAGGCAGTTTATATTTGATTTTACCTTTTTGACTTAATTGATAAATCTTTAGGGCTTACAATAGATTGATTTCGCACGTCGTGTGTTTTCTTTGGAATTAATGAATGATCGATGATTGCTTGGTTGAAGATAACGATGGATTCAAAAACCTGGTGTTTTACACTGATTATTGGTCATTATTTTCGATAATTAGTTATTCTTTAAATTAAATAATTTCAACAAAACTCTTGACACTCACTAGCCTAGAATAACAGATTAATTGGGATTAAATTACACCTTTCTCATAGCAGCCTCGCGGATCGACCTCGCTTTAATTAACCGCAAGTGTACCTAATCTAGTGGAATATAGATAGGTAAAAACGAGGTCGATCCCGATGCAGACCGCCATGAGGAAGGTGTAATTTAATCCCAATTAACCGTTATTCTAGGCTAGTTGAGTGAAAAGAGTTTTGTTGAAATTATTTAATTTAAAGAATAACTAATTATGCTAAAATAATGAGATTGAATAATCAAGAAGTGTAAAACACAAAGGTTTTCGAATCCACCATTGTCTAACCAAGCAATCATCCAATCATTCATTAATTCCCAAAGAAAAACACACGATAATATTTAAATCAATCTATTGTCGCCCCTAAAGATTTATCAATTAAGTCCAAAAGCGTAAAATCAAATATAGCTCCCCTTATGCTTCAAACATAATCACTTAAGCATTTTTCATATCAAATTTATTGAAAGAAGACAAAGAATCAAAGATTACCTAAGCATTCCATGTATCCCAATACGTAATAAAAGAAGATGAAAATCAAAAGAAATTAATAAAATCTATTTAAGATCAAGCATGGATTAATTAAACCAATATCTAACTATCAAAAATACATGATATTTAAGATGAAAGAAATTATATTTAATTAATCTAGTTAAGAACGAACCATGAACGTTAAAGCCCTAAAAAGAAATTAAACTAATAATGAAATAATTACTTAATTAAAACAAGGTTTCATCGCTCACCTTGGCTAAAGAAAGTTAGAAAACATAATTAAATTAAAATACAAGAATTGATAGAACCTAAGATGGATTGAAGGAGAAGAAATCTTCAAAACTCTTGATTGTCGGGCCGCTTGTCTTTTCTTGTTTTCTTCCGCCTTCCTCGATCTCGCTCCCAAAATCCTCCCTTCTTATGAGAATGTATTCCTATATATAATGCCCTAGTTGTGCCCAAAATATCCCAAGAAGATCTAAAAATCGTCCAAAACGCTTCCTAGTGGAATTGGGACTCAAAAAGGAAAGAAAATAAAACAAAATTTGCAATGAAAATGGCTCGGGCGATCGCCAGTTATTCCCGGCGATCGCCTGTGCACCGCTTGGTTCTCGCTTTGTTTTAAGTCTGCTGGTTGTGTAAAACTTCAAGTAACCTCCTCAGCCAAATAGCTTGACATGAACTTGATGTTGCAGCAACGAACTCGGCTTCCGTAGTTGACAAAGTCACTATCTGTTGTTTCTTAGATGACCATGTAATAGCTCCAGAATTTAACATAAACACTGCTCCAGAAGTGCTATTTCTATCATCAAGATCTTCGGCATAATCACTATCTGAAAAACCAATCAAACTTGACTTTTCGCCTCTTTTGTATAGAATCCCAAAATCTGTAGTACCTTTCAAATAGCGAAAAATTCTCTTTGCAGCCAGAAGATGGACTTCAGTTGGATTCTCCATGTATCTGCTGATTAAATTGACTACGTGCATGATGCCTGGTCTTGTAGATGTCAGATACATGAGACTCCCAACAATCTGTTTGTACAGAGTAGGGTCTACCATTTTTCTTGCTCCACTCTTTGAGAGTTTCAGACCAACTTCACTTGGGGTGGTGACTGAATTACATTCCTTCATCATAAACCTGTCCAAAATTTCTAGAGCATAATTCTTTTGAGAAATAAAAACACCAGCAGATGATTGCACTACCTCAATGCCAAGAACATAGTGCATTAGCCCCAAATCTGTCATATCAAATTCCTTCATCATAGACTTCTTAAAATCAGCAAGCATGGATCTATCATTACTAGTATAAATGAGATCATCAACATATAAACACACAATCAAAATCTTCTTATCAACACCATATTTAGTGTAAAGAGTGTGCTCGTATGGGCATTTAATAAAACCCCTTTTAGTAAAATAAGCATCTATACGACTGTACCAAGCTCTTGGTGCTTGTTTCAGTCCGTACAGTGCTTTCTTCAACTTGTATACATGATTCTCACAGCCTTGCTTCACGTATCCAGGAGGTTATTCTACATAGACTTCTTCCTCTAACTCTCTATGAAGAAACACTGACTTGACATCTAACTGATAGACAGACCATAAGTTTTGGGCAGCCATGGATAACACAAAGCGAATAGTGTCAAGCTTTGCTACTGGAGCAAACACCTCTTTGTAATCCACACCAAATTCTTGCTTGTACCCCTTTGCAACGAGCCGATCTTTGTACTTGTCAACTCCACCATCCTTGTTCAACTTCGTTTTATAGACCCATTTTACACCAATGGATTTCTGCTCTTTTGAAAGTTCGATCACCTCCCAACTATTATTTTTCTCTATAGACCCAATCTCCTCATTCATGGCCTTTTGCCACTTTGAATTCTTGATAGCTTCTTGAATGTAATGGGATCACAATTTGATAAAAAGGCATAATTGGCAGTTGTATCATTGTTATCAGATTGAATACCAGTTACCTCATAATCTTGCATCCATGCGGGCCTCCTTCGAACACGGCAATGTCGTGATTCAAGTACATCAGGACCTTCTTCTGATGTTGGTGAAGTTACAGCTACTGTTGGAGATGCACTTGGTGGAGGTTCAAGTATAGAAACCACAGGAATTTGTTGTTGTAAAGGTTGCTGCCTTTCTTCTTCAGCATCACTGTCAAAAATGACTTTAGTAGGCTGCTGTCTATTCCAATTCCTAATAAAAATAACATCCCTGCTTGTAACAATCTTCTTTGTGAGTGGATTAAACAATTTATATGCTTTGGATGTTTTACTCATGCCAAGAAAGACACATTTTTCACCCTTATCATCAAGCTTCTTCCTTTTCTCATCTGGGACATGTGCATAGGCAATGAAACCAAAAATTCTGAAGTGATCTACAACTGGTTTCCTCCCACTCCAAGCTTCTTCTGGTGTCATGTTTTGAACAGAAAAAGTAGGACATGAGTTTAACACATGAATGCTCCAATTCACTGCCTCCAGCCAAAAGTTCTTTGGAATTCTTTCTCTTATCAGCAAACTACTCACCATGTTAAGGATAGTTCGATTTTTTCTCTCTGATACGCTGTTCTGTTGCGGTGAATAAGCAACTGTATGTTCTCTTCGTATGCCTTGATCACCACAAAAGTTTTCAAATTCTTTTGAGCAATATTCTCCACCACGTTCAGTACGAAGAGTTTTAATGTTTCTTTCTACTTTATTTTCAACACGTGCCTTAAAGTTTTTAAAGGCACTAAAAGCTTCTGATTTCTCCTGCAGAAAATAAACCCAAGTTTTTCGAGTATAGTCATCAGTGAAGGTAATGAAGTATCTTTTACCCCCATTAGAAGATGGGTTGATTGGCCCACAAATGTCAGAGTGAACCAACTCCAAAGCCCTCTTCGCCCTCCATGATTTCCCTTATGGAAACTGCTCTCAATGTTGTTTGCCAATAACGCATTCTTCACACACATTGTTGGGAGGAACAATTTGAGGAAGACCGATTACATACTCTTTTCATAAAGAGTCTTCAATCCATTGAAATTCAAATGACCATAACGAAAATGCCAAAGCCACTTTGAGTCACTTACCTTGGCCATATAACAAGTCTGAAGCATCTTAATTTTCAAGGGAAACAATCTGTTTGGTGCCATCATAGCCTGAGCAATAAGACCTCTTTTGGAATCATAAATTTCACAAGCACCATTCTTGAAGTTGATGGTAACTACGTATCCCTTTTCTTGTAATTGTCCAAGACTTAGCAGATTACTTTTAAGATGAGGAACGTAGAAAACATTTGACATAACTTCAATACTATCATTGTTGGTCTTGATTTGAACATCACATTTTCCCATTACATTTATCTTGGAATTATCACCGAAACTCACGGTAGTACGATAATCTTCATTTAAATGGGAAAAGAATGACTTACTTTCGCACATATGATTGTTGCAGCCTGTGTCTAAATACCATATGTCTACTTCAAGCTTGTTCTTATTGTCATGGACTGTCATCAATAGAGTTTCTTCTTCCTTCTTCTCTGCAAAATTCAATTTCTCCCCTTCTTTGTCTTGAGACAGTCTAGTATAACATTCAGAACGATAGTGCCCAAGCTTATGACACCTGTGACACTCTACATTTGATCTATCAATTTGTTGATAACGTCATCTCCCTATACCTTGAGAGCATGATAGATCATTATCCATCTTGACATTTTGAAATTGTCTTCCTCCATTGCCTCGTCCTCCCGCATCTTTGTTACCTCGACCTCTTCTTCCTCTACCTCTACTTCTACCTTGATTTGCTGATATATTCACCATCCAAGCATTGTTGTCAATCGAAACCTTTAGAGCTTGTTCCTCTTTCTCCTGCTTATTAATTTTATGCTCATGAATCAACAAGGAGCTTTGTAATTCATTTATCAGTATCATTAGATTCTTCTATTGAACAGGGAGCTTTGTAATCCATGTAATTCATGGATCGAAGAATTTTTTCAACAACAGTTATGTCCTCTGTCTTGTCGCCGTGAATCTGCATTTTGCTGACAATTGCCATTGTCCGTGCAAAATAATCCGTAACTGACTATCCCGATTTCATTCGAAGCATTTCAAACTCTGAACGAAGTGTTTGAAGCTGTTGCCTCTTTACCCTTGTTGATCCCTGATACTTCTTTTTCATTGAATCCCAAATATGCTTGGAGGTGTCTTTACAAAGAATGGTTTCCAAGATTGATCGATCAACAGCTTGAAACAAATAATTCTTTGCCTTCAAGTCCTTCAATCGTTGTGCTTCAATCTCTGTTGTCTGAGCATCTGTCATTGCCATGCCAATTGCTGGTTTTGTTATACCTTCAGAGACCACTTGCCAATAATCTTTAGATCGTAAGAAGTTTTCCATCAACATGCTCCAATGGTCATAGTGACCATCAAAGTGCTGAATTGCAGGTTGAACAAAATTTTCAGAGGCCATAGTTTTTTTTTTCCACTGCTGCTGCAAGAAAATAAACCAAGCTGCTGCTATTTAATTAACCCTCTATCTCACGAATTTCCTCTCGGTGTTTTAATGGCTCTAATACCACTTTTGAAAGAAATAGCTTAGCAAACTTAAACAAAAAACAGAGAAGCAAATTAAATTATTTGTACTGAGATAGCCTATTTATAGGCAATACAATTTAAATAAAGCAATAACAATATTGCATGAAATTAGGACCATGAAGTTAGCTACTTACGCCACTACAACCAAAGAATCAATAATAAAGAAATCTACTAAACAACTCCCTATAGACTAGGACAACATAGCAAACTCCAAAGACTCAACATAAAATAAAAAATATGATTGTAGACTTGGTCCAATGACCCATTTCAGCAAATATATTTTATCACTAACATGAGTAGAATTCATTCAGGTTTCACCTTGAAATGGTATACAATGTCAGACCAAATACATATTACGAGCATCAAAGAGTCGATAGCTGAATCTGCAAAGAATTATGATCGCGTAAAAGAGCTGAAGGCTTTTGAGGATACAAAAGCTGGTGTTAAAGGATTAGTTGATTCCGGGATTGTCAATATCCCCAAAATATTCATCAGGCCACCTGATGAGCTTGCAGAGGAATTGATATATGGCCGGAATAATTTACAGGTACCGGTAATAGATTTCATGAGGATTGAATCGCATAATCGGAGTAAGAAGATCATTGATGAAGTGAGACAAGCATCAAAAGAATGGGGCTTTTTCCAATTGGTGAATCATGGAATCCCCCTTAGTGTTTTAGATGGTATGCTCAATGGAATTCGCAGGTTTCATGAACAAGATGCTGAGGTAAAGAAAGAGTATTATTCTCGTGATCAGACGAAGAAGGTGATATATGGTAGCAATGTGGATCTGTATACATCACGTGCAGCTGATTGGAGGGACACACCGACCATTTCTATGATGTTCTCCTATCATGTTGAACCTCATGAATTGCCCTCAATTTGCAGGTATAACTATTATTTTGTTGAACTTCATGACCTATCCATGCATGAAAACAAGATTATTCACGCTTCTCACCCACATAAAATCGGCATCCTAAAAGGTCATTTTATTACATAGTAGGAATATTATAGCAACTTGATACATGTATAGAATACAGTATGATAATTAGACTCGACTGGCTCAACAGAGTCCAGCAGTTTGTCACATAATCCTGCTCTTGGAAGAACTGGAATTGTTCCGGTACTTCTGTCGATCAGCACTCAATATTTTTCCTTAGATGCTATCATAATACTTTTACACTACTGACAAAGAGTTAAAAACAGATTTTAGACGTCGAGATTATTAACCCTGAAGTCATCTATACTTGGTCCTTCAAATTGCAAAAAAAAGTTGAATAATAGAATTATTATTCCTTTGTCTTATCGTTAAATAGAAAACAAATAAATTAGTACAAAGTTCAAAAATTTCTCCTCCAACTAGAAACTTTGGTATGTCTGACAATTAGCGAGCATATATACTATTGTTTAAATAACCAGGTGCATGTCGAGCACGATACCTTAGCATCATCTGTCTGCACATCTCTAAGCTAGCTTAATTCCCAGCTCATTGGTCGAGCAGGACTTAGTTTCCTGACCAGTCAAATAGTTTTCTATTGACATTCGTTATCGCCAGGCAGCTCATGGCAGGTTATGTCTAATTGTTATATTTATTAACTCATTACCAGGGGTGCAATTATGGAGTATATCAATCAAGTTACAAAGCTGGGAGAAGTTGTGTTCGAGTTATTATCAGAAGCTCTTGGCTTGAAACCCGTACATCTAGGAGGCACCCTGGAATGTGGCAGAGGTCGAGCTTTAGTTTGCCATTACAACCCAGCATGCCCAGAACCGAACCTGACATTGGGAACAAGCAAGCACACTGACCCTCCATTCTTAACTATTCTTCTGCAAGACCAAATTGGTGGCCTCCAAGTCTTGCGGGATAACCACTGGGTTGATGTCCCACCTGTGTCTGGGAGTTTTGTAGTTAATATTGGCAACCTCCTTCAGGTTAGTTTATGCCTGAAAGGGGTTTCAATTTCACTCATTAACCCATCACTATAGCATTTCACATTCCGTGAATCCCGGAAAACTGTACAAGAGTAGTTTATGCCTTAAAAGGATTCAAATTTTATTCATTATTTTCATTGATCCTTCATATATATTTTTGTGCAGATGACATCAAATGATGAGTTCAAAAGCGCAGAGCATGGAGTTCTTGCCAACCGAGTCGGACCAAGAATTTCTGTGGTGTGCTTCTTCACTGGTGTTGCTGTACCTCCAAAGATTTATGGTCCAATCAAAGAGTTGATATCAGAAGAAAATCCCCCTCTATACAAAGAATTTACAGTAAGTGAATATGTCACCAAGTTTTATTCCAAAGCTATTGATAAATCTGGCCTTGAGGATTTCAAGTTAAAAGGCTAGCAATTTCTACAAAGCAAAAATGCAGAAGTGATGCCATTCCATAATAAACATAAGTTGTATAATATGTAATACGTACTCTTTTGTGTTGCAAACATAGTCTATTTACATATACCTCTCGATATAAAGAATATAACTGCATTTTCTGTATAACAGAGATCTAAATTTTGTTTCTTACAAATTTGGAGCGATCAAAAAGTTCAAAATCTTATTCAATTTTAATGAAATATCCACATAATCTTGACTGACTTGAAATCCAACAATATTGTCAACTTCAGTTATTATTAATTATACATTGTTGCATTATAACAAAGAAATACACATTATCATGCTTTTATTCAACACAAACTTCAAATCTCTATAGTTAATTACCTAAAATAGCAATTATCATGTGACGGGACAATTACATTTTCAGCAATTTTCACAAGCTGCACTCTCTGAAAACAGGTCATTCACAAGTGCACGTGAAGAAACAATGCCTCTTCCCTTGCTATCTTCATGCCTTGAAATAATTAACAAGAAAATTGTCATCAAGTCCAGCAGCAATAAACTTCATTACATAATCACTCAACAGGACCTCTTTGTATATGGGAGGATTTTCTTCTGATATCAACTCTTCAATGGGGCCATAAAAAACCTTATCCATGTTTATGGGTCCAGAGAAAAAGCATGCCACGGAAATTCTTGGCCCGAGACGATTGGCAACCACTCTATGCTTATTGCTTCTGAATTTTCCATTGGATACCAACTATATGCCAAAAGTTAACCGAGAAAAATCTTAAGTAAAAATGACCCAAGAATCAGGCAAAACAAAATCTGAAACGAACACGAGCAAACACATATATTCATGGTGGTACACCTCAATGTGAGGGCTACCACACACTCGTCAACCTCAATACAAAGGTTGATCGTGTTCATGGGGATAGATACATTGAATAACTACGCCTGCATAGCCTAACAATATATGTATGTATGTATGTATGCACATATGTATACCTGGAGAAGATCCCCAATATTAATTACTAATACTCCACGAATGGGTTGAACATCAACCCATTGGTTTTGGAAGAAAATCTGGAGGCCGTTGATTTGATTTTGTAGAAGAACGGTGAGAAATCCAGGATCTGAATGTTTTGCAGTTCCCAGAGTGAGTTCTGGCTCAGGGCACGCTGGATAATAGTGACAGGTAAGGTGGTGCCCTTTAGAGCAGTCCATGTTTCCTAGTTGCTCAGGTTTGAGTCCAAGCGCCTCTGATAATAATCCAAACAGAATATTTCCCAATTCCCCGACATGTTTTGAGTATTCTACAGTTGACTTCCTGTGAATTAATGGCTTGTTCGGTAAGGTGGATTGCATAGTAATAAATCGTATTAAGGAAAAAGAATCTAAATTCTCATCCAACCCACTGTATTGTTGACTGCTATCCAGTACTATAATTCAAACATGTGCTAAATGTATAAACAGGCAAATCAACTTGCTTCGTGCAAATAGCAAATTAAGTGAACTGGTTATGCTAACTTTATCTGCATTGAATTTCCTCACATTTGTGCAAAGAGAAAAGATTACGCACATATTTTTCTGATTAATAGTTTGGTATTAGCAGCTCATGTATTAGAAAGGCGGTTCAGGAAGATAGCGTTTTCATTTGACTCAAATAGGCAAGCAAAGAAGCAATTCTTAAGCGTAAGGAAAAATAGGGTTTATTTTTCACGAATTTTGTATTGGAAATAACTTTCTTTACTACAAAATGAAACAAAATCTAATAACGTCAAGCCTGAAAAGGATTCATGAACCACAAGTAAGAGATATAATCCTGAAGATTCTATAGCAACAACACATGCATGAAAAAGTTCAAATTAAACGTATACAATGCATTCTGCATTCAACCCCTTTTAGGTCTAGATCTAAACTTCGCATCAAGTGTAGCATAAGAAGTCTCATTTGGGAGGGGGGAGCATAGCTGCCATAAAATTAAGCACATACCTACATAAAGCTGGCAATTCCTCGGAATCATTTTGATCAGGATCTGTAAATGAAATATTCAATGTGTCCCTCCAGCTAGCAGTCCTTGATGTGAACAAATCATAATTGCTGTTAAATCTCACCCTTCTCATTTTATCTCGCGTGTAGTATTTCTTTTTCTCTTCAACACCCTGCTCATTAAATTTTTGTATTCCATCAAGCATTTCATCGAGCACATTTAAGGATATCCCATGATTGACCACCTGGAAAAATCCCCATGTTTCTGATGCAGCCCTTACTTCTTCTACAATCTGTTTACGCCGGTCGGCTTTCTCCAGACCACCCAAATCAATCACAGGAACTTCAATTTGAGCCCTCTTGTGTTTCAAATCTTCAGCCAGTTCCTCAGCTGGTCTTACAAAAATCTTGGGAATTTTTTGCAATCCAGTATCTACTAGTCCCTTTACACCAGCTTCTGTTTTATCAAAATCCTTCAAGTCTTGCATTCTGTCATAGTCTTGGGCACCTGAGGTATCCATTATTTCTGCCATTAGATGCAAAATTATGGGTGGTTGGCAACTGTTTGATCCTTGCACTATAGATCAAGAAGGTAATGACTTTTTAAATTACATATAATTCTTGATATTGAAACTGGATACATCTCAATATATAATATGATATTGCAAAAGGTGGAAATTTCTTAATGAAAACAAGATAGCATAATTCAGCAACTTGGAATTAATAATACTTGATATTATTAAACGTGGATTAAATGTTTCAATGGAAATAAGATAGCTTACTTCAGCAACTTGGAATTAATATTTCTCAGTTGTTGAAAAAGTCGACTTTTCTCTTCGGTTTGTCTCAATTTGCACATGTTCAAGGAGGCTATATTTTGTGGAGGTTTATCTTGGAAGGCTACGAGTGGGGAAGGGAAGCAAATTTTATCCTTTTCTTCTAAGAACTTATTTTAATTAAAATTTTATAATGTTAAAATACCTCATTAACACTCTTCGTTTAAAAGATGTTGTATTTTATAATACTAGTATACTGTTTACCATGTGAAATTCGACTGTAAAAAAATAAAAATTTGGTGGATAGGATAATAACTTATTCGCGTTGAAGATAAAATATAAAAATTGATAGAAGTTGGTGAGTGACCGATGATAAATAATAAAGGTGAATAATGTTGAGAAAGAGAGATTTGAAAATCAATAGTGAATGATGAAGAGAAACATAATTGAGAATGAGATATTTGAAGAAATGATTTTTTTTTTTTAAAATAGTAAAAATTGACGTATATTCTTTTTTATTATGAGTATGAATAAAAAACTCCAATCGTTGATTAAATTGCGTAAAATGTTATTCTACTTTTGGTTACGGGAAGAAGAAAAGTCAAAGCAGCAAAATTCACATTTTGCAGATGGGATCTTCTTAGGGAGAAAGTGAGAGAGTGTTTCATCATTTTCAACAAAAGCATAGTAGATATTATCATTAAGAATGTGTAAATGATGGATAGTAATTGGTGAGAACATGAGATCATTGGATATTATTATTGAATTTTATTGGGGATCAAAGATATACAAATACCACGTTTTTTCACCAATTTCTATACAATACAACTTCACATATTCACGACGTATCTATAGTATATTTGTATTTGATCATGAGAATGAATTACTTTTGTGGAACTTTAAACTATACAACATTGTAGGTAGATTGTTGTATCCTAGAAGGAATGAATCAAGGTGATAAATATTGCACCTACAATTATCCCAACCCCCTTGTTGTGGAAGAAATGAACATGATTTAAATCGTCACTTATGATACTATCACTAGTTGTTACCTAAGGTTTGGAGTTACACGTGGAGTAGTATAAATACATGGAAGTTGGGTAAATAGTGTAACATCCTTGTAACGCCAAACTCCAGAAATAATATATATATATATATAAATATATATATATATATATAATTGCATGGTGGAAATATTCCAAAGGGTCGTACGTAATATTATAATAACTCTCAAAAATATTAACGATTTGTACGGTCCAACGTATTTTGTTCAGATCATTCGAGTGTTTCCAAAATCGTTCAGTATTTAGTCCTACAACAATGCAAAACATAAACATGAACACAATGTTTAAAAAAAATGGTGGTTCGTGTTATGCAATCCTGGCATACTTTGGCCCACGAATCCTTGTATTTTGTACTGAACTTCCAAACAAGAGAAAGTGATATAGTTTTTGTTATTATCAAGAAAGTAGATAGTAGATATTATCATGAAGAACGTGGAGATGATGGATAATAATTGTTGAGAACTTGATATCATCAAATATTATTTCTTATTAAATTCTACATGGGTTCAAAGATACACAAATATCACAATTTTTCACCAATTATTCTACCATACAACTTCACAAATTCTCATAACATATCTAAAGTACATTTGATCATGAGAGAGATTTTTTTAGTGGAACTTCGAACGATACAACATTATAGATGGATTATTGTATCCTAGACGGGATAAGTCAATATGATAACTTTTGCACTTCAATGATCTCGATCCCCTTGTAGTGGAAGAAATGGACACGATTTCGTCGTCACTTACCTAAAACCACTATGATACTATCACTAGTCGCTAACTAGGTTTGGAGTTACACGTGGAGAAGTATAAAGAAATGGGAATTGTGTGAATAGTGTAAATTCCCTCACATTGTAGCCCATTGACCCTTTATGGTAGACATCTTGGAGTCAATGGGCGGCTTTGTGGCCCGACTAGGGTTGTAAATAGGACTGCAGGTCGTGGTATCACTAATTTATATCCAAGGTTCAATGTGTGATATTTACTGAAAGTAATGGCTTATATGGTTGTGGCTCAACATACCCCCTATATGCCCTGCACAATTACGCTGTTAAGAAAAAGATGTCATTGTTTAAATTCGTCACAACCAACAAAATTTAATTAATGCCGAAGTAAGATTATATTGATTTTGGGTTACCTCCAAGCCTAATCCATGTTTCTTGATAATCTAACTTTAAAGAAAAATGAGTTCCATACTAGTTCTGTATTGACTTGAAATAAATCAAGCTTTTCAATCTCAATGTCCTAGTTAAATATCAAATTTGAACTCCATCACTCTACAACATTAATGGATCGTTTCTTGCTTTTCCAACTTAAAAAGTTGACAATTCCCAGTAAACATCGATATAGTAACTCCTAATTTGATGAGTGATTCATGAGTAATATATGTGCTCTACTTGATCGTGAGACTACATGTTGAACGTCTACCACGTATTTTTAGAGATTTTGTTGTTCAAAGACTAGGCCAATTTATTAAAAACATAGAAAAAAGGAGATAACACTTTGAAGGAAACATAAAGCCGAACCTTGAAACATTTATTCCCAACACTACATGCTTGTTTGGTTGCATTATATAAAATAAACATACATTATGATGCATTTGTTGAACACAAACATCAAATATCTATAGTAAATTACATAAAATAGCTATTCTCATGTGACAGGAAGATTACATAATTCATAATTCATAATTCACAATATTTGTCTCTCTGTCTCTTGAAACAGGTCATTCACAAGTGCAGCTCAGAAAGCTTAACTCTTCCCATCTTCATGCTTTGAAATAATTGAGAAGATAATTCTCAAGAAGACCACTAGTCATAAACTTCATTATATAATCACTTAATAGTACCTCTTTGTATATGGGTGGATTTTCTTCTGATGTCAACTCTTTAATGGGGCCGTAAGAAATGTTTTCCGTGCCTAGAGGTCCCGAGAAAAAGCATGCCACAGAAATTCTTGGTGCGAGACGATCAACAAGCACTCTATGGATGTTGCTTCTGAATTTGCCATTTGATACCAGCTATACCAAAAGTTATCAAGGAAAAAACTTGAGTAAATTGGAAATGAGCTAACACCTCAAGGAAAAGCATGCGATGTATATACAAAAGATTTCAATCGGGTCAGTAAACTTTAAGCGACTTGCAGATATGAACATTTAAACTAATAAACTTAGTGGTTTTCAATTCTACATCAGCTTTTCCATATAACACGGTCAAGATTTTCTCAGTTAGTTTGATGAGGTAATCGAAATATAAAATGAAACGAGCCAACTAAGTTGGAACAAAAAATAGTTATGTGGCTAAACTGAAACTTCGATATATATACCTGGAGAAGATCCCCAATGTTAATTACTAGCCCTCCTGGAATGGGTTGAACGTCGACCCATTGGTTTTGGAAGAAAATCTGAAGGCCAATTTGATTTTGTAGAACAATGGTGAGGAATCCAGGATCTGTATGCTTTGTGGTTCCCAGAGTTAGTTCTGGCTCAGGGCATGCTGGATAATAGTGACAGTGGATGCGGTGTCCTTTAGAGCACTCCATGTTTCTTAGGTGCTCAGAGTCAAGTCCAAGAGCCTCCGACAAAATTTCAAATAGAATATTTCCCAATTTTTCGACATGTTTTGAGTACTCTACAGCAGATTCCCTGTGAATATAAGGTAACCAGGCAAATCAATTTCCTAATGTGTAGATAGGAAAATTAAGGGTACATTTGGTGAAGAGGATTGGATAGCGCTATATAGTATAAAAGAAGAAAAAAATGACTAATATCTTGTTTGTCCCTTCTCTCCAGTAATGTGTACCAAACATGCACTAGGTGCTAGTATGCTAACCATGCAAGTCATGTGCATTGAATATTCTAACGAATGTGCAAAGACAAAAGATCCACCGGAACAGATTCTTCCGAGTTAACAATATGATATTTGATGCTCATATTAAAAAGGGGGTTTAGGAAGATATAACATTCATTTTAATCAAGTAGCAGAGCAATAAGAAGCAAAATGAAAAATCAGAAACACACAAAGTACATACACAAATTTTTAGCAGTTCATCCTTAATGTAAGAGCTACCTGTACTTCTTGTTGCAGGTTGAAAAAGTGTAGAAAAGAACTCACACCTATTTTATCCCAAAAAACAGCCTCAAAGGAATAAGTGAACAGTATTATTAGTTTCTACAACAGGGTGTGGGATGGGGTGGGGGGGTTTTGGGAGGTAGGCTGCCATGGAAATATATACCTGCATGAATCTGGGAATTCCTTGGAATCACTTTGATCAGGATCTGAAAATGAAATAGTCAATGTGTCCCTCCAGTTAGCAGTCCTTGATCTGTACAAATCATGATTGCTCATAAATCTGACCCTTCTCGTATTATCCCTCGTGTAGTACTTCTTTTTCTCCTCAACATCCTGCTCACTAAATTTCTTTATTCCATCAAGCATTTCATCAAGTACGTTTAAGGGTATTCCATGATTCACCACCCGGAAAAATCCCCATGTTTCTGATGCAGTCCTTACTTCTTCTGCAATCTGTTTACGCCTGTCGGCTTTATCCAGACCCCCCAAATCAATCACAGGGACTTCAATTTGAGCCCTCTTGTGATTCAGATCTTCGGCCAGTTCCTCAACTGGTCTTACAAAAATCTTGGGAATTTTTTGCAATCCAGCATCTACTAGTCCCTTTACACCAGCTTCTGTTTTATCAAAAGCCATCAATTCTTGCATTCTGTCATATTCTTGGGCACCTGGGGCATCCATTATTTCTGCAGTTAGATGCAAAATTATAGGTGGTTGGCCACTGTCTGATCCTTGCACTATATATCAAGAAGGTAATGACTTTTAAATTATATAATTATTGATATTTTCAAAGGTGGAAATTTCTTAATGGAAACAAGATATCATCATAATTCAGAATCGTGGAATTAATAACTCTTGATCTTACAAAACGTGGATTAAATGGATGAATGGAAATAAGATAGCTTAGTCCAGCAACTTGGAATTAATATTCTCAGTTGATGAGAACATTTGACGTTTTTTCATTGGTCTGTCTCAATTTGCACATGTGCAATGTGCAAGGAGGCCATATTTTATGGAGGTTTATCTTGTGTGTCAGTGTCGTCCTCTACTTAGGCCTGTTCGGTAGCGATTTTTCCCCAAAAAAAACTCTTTTTTTTTTTCCTACAATTTTTAACTTTTTAACTTTTTTACACTACAAAAAGTTTAAAAAGTCGATAAAATACCCAAAAAAACTACACCAAACATGCCCTTAAAGCTAGTTTGCCATTACAACCCAGCATGCCCAGAACCGAACCTGACATTGGGAACAAGCAAGCACACTGACCCTCCATTCTTAACTATTCTTCTGCAAGACCAAATTGGTGGCCTCCAAGTCTTGCGGGATAACCACTGGGTTGATGTCCCACCTGTGTCTGGGAGTTTTGTAGTTAATATTGGCAACCTCCTTCAGGTTAGTTTATGCCTGAAAGGGGTTTCAATTTCACTCATTAACCCATCACTATAGCATTTCACATTCCCGTGAATCCCGGGAAAACTGTACAAGAGTAGTTTATGCCTTAAAAGGGATTCAAATTTTATTCATTATTTTCATTGATCCTTCATATATATTTTTGTGCAGATGACATCAAATGATGAGTTCAAAAGCGCAGAGCATGGAGTTCTTGCCAACCGAGTCGGACCAAGAATTTCTGTGGTGTGCTTCTTCACTGGTGTTGCTGTACCTCCAAAGATTTATGGTCCAATCAAAGAGTTGATATCAGAAGAAAATCCCCCTCTATACAAAGAATTTACAGTAAGTGAATATGTCACCAAGTTTTATTCCAAAGCTATTGATAAATCTGGCCTTGAGGATTTCAAGTTAAAAGGCTAGCAATTTCTACAAAGCAAAAATGCAGAAGTGATGCCATTCCATAATAAACATAAGTTGTATAATATGTAATACGTACTCTTTTGTGTTGCAAACATAGTCTATTTACATATACCTCTCGATATAAAGAATATAACTGCATTTTCTGTATAACAGAGATCTAAATTTTGTTTCTTACAAATTTGGAGCGATCAAAAAGTTCAAAATCTTATTCAATTTTAATGAAATATCCACATAATCTTGACTGACTTGAAATCCAACAATATTGTCAACTTCAGTTATTATTAATTATACATTGTTGCATTATAACAAAGAAATACACATTATCATGCTTTTATTCAACACAAACTTCAAATCTCTATAGTTAATTACCTAAAATAGCAATTATCATGTGACGGGACAATTACATTTTCAGCAATTTTCACAAGCTGCACTCTCTGAAAACAGGTCATTCACAAGTGCACGTGAAGAAACAATGCCTCTTCCTTGCTATCTTCATGCCTTGAAATAATTAACAAGAAAATTGTCATCAAGTCCAGCAGCAATAAACTTCATTACATAATCACTCAACAGGACCTCTTTGTATATGGGAGGATTTTCTTCTGATATCAACTCTTCAATGGGGCCATAAAAACCTTATCCATGTTTATGGGTCCAGAGAAAAAGCATGCCACGGAAATTCTTGGCCCGAGACGATTGGCAACCACTCTATGCTTATTGCTTCTGAATTTTCCATTGGATACCAACTATATGCCAAAAGTTAACCGAGAAAAATCTTAAGTAAAAATGACCCAAGAATCAGGCAAAACAAAATCTGAAACGAACACGAGCAAACACATATATTCATGGTGGTACACCCTCAATGTGAGGGCTACCCCACACTCGTCAACCTCAATACAAAGGTTGATCTGTGTTCATGGGGATAGATACATTGAATAACTACGCTTCAGACAGTCTAACAATATATGTATGTATGTATGTATGCACATATGTATACCTGGAGAAGATCCCCAATATTAATTACTAATGCTCCACGAATGGGTTGAACATCAACCCATTGGTTTTGGAAGAAAATCTGGAGGCCGTTGATTTGATTTTGTAGAAGAACGGTGAGAAATCCAGGATCTGAATGTTTTGCAGTTCCCAGAGTGAGTTCTGGCTCAGGGCACGCTGGATAATAGTGACAGGTAAGGTGGTGCCCTTTAGAGCAGTCCATGTTTCCTAGTTGCTCAGGTTTGAGTCCAAGCGCCTCTGATAATAATCCAAACAGAATATTTCCCAATTCCCCGACATGTTTTGAGTATTCTACAGTTGACTTCCTGTGAATTAATGGCTTGTTCGGTAAGGTGGATTGCATAGTAATAAATCGTATTAAGGAAAAAGAATCTAAATTCTCATCCAACCCACTGTATTGTTGACTGCTATCCAGTACTATAATTCAAACATGTGCTAAATGTATAAACAGGCAAATCAACTTGCTTCGTGCAAATAGCAAATTAAGTGAACTGGTTATGCTAACTTTATCTGCATTGAATTTCCTCACATTTGTGCAAAAAGAGAAAAGATTACGCACATATTTTTCTGATTAATAGTTTGGTATTAGCAGCTCATGTATTAGAAAGGCGGTTCAGGAAGATAGCGTTTTCATTTGACTCAAATAGGCAAGCAAAGAAGCAATTCTTAAGCGTAAGGAAAAATAGGGTTTATTTTTCACGAATTTTGTATTGGAAATAACTTTCTTTACTACAAAATGAAACAAAATCTAATAACGTCAAGCCTGAAAAGGATTCATGAACCACAAGTAAGAGATATAATCCTGAAGATTCTATAGCAACAACACATGCATGAAAAAGTTCAAATTAAACGTATACAATGCATTCTGCATTCAACCCCTTTTAGGTCTAGATCTAAACTTCGCATCAAGTGTAGCATAAGAAGTCTCATTTGGGAGGGGAGCATAGCTGCCATAAAATTAAGCACATACCTACATAAAGCTGGCAATTCCTCGGAATCATTTTGATCAGGATCTGTAAATGAAATATTCAATGTGTCCCTCCAGCTAGCAGTCCTTGATGTGAACAAATCATAATTGCTGTTAAATCTCACCCTTCTCATTTTATCTCGCGTGTAGTATTTCTTTTCTCTTCAACACCCTGCTCATTAAATTTTTGTATTCCATCAAGCATTTCATCGAGCACATTTAAGGATATCCATGATTGACCACCTGGAAAAATCCCCATGTTTCTGATGCAGCCCTTACTTCTTCTACAATCTGTTTACGCCGGTCGGCTTTCTCCAGACCACCCAAATCAATCACAGGAACTTCAATTTGAGCCCTCTTGTGTTTCAAATCTTCAGCCAGTTCCTCAGCTGGTCTTACAAAAATCTTGGGAATTTTTTGCAATCCAGTATCTACTAGTCCCTTTACACCAGCTTCTGTTTTATCAAAATCCTTCAAGTCTTGCATTCTGTCATAGTCTTGGGCACCTGAGGTATCCATTATTTCTGCCATTAGATGCAAAATTATGGGTGGTTGGCAACTGTTTGATCCTTGCACTATAGATCAAGAAGGTAATGACTTTTTAAATTACATATAATTCTTGATATTGAAACTGGATACATCTCAATATATAATATGATATTGCAAAAGGTGGAAATTTCTTAATGAAAACAAGATAGCATAATTCAGCAACTTGGAATTAATAATACTTGATATTATTAAACGTGGATTAAATGTTTCAATGGAAATAAGATAGCTTACTTCAGCAACTTGGAATTAATATTTCTCAGTTGTTGAAAAAGTCGACTTTTTCTCTTCGGTTTGTCTCAATTTGCACATGTTCAAGGAGGCTATATTTTGTGGAGGTTTATCTTGGAAGGCTACGAGTGGGGAAGGGAAGCAAATTTTATCCTTTTCTTCTAAGAACTTATTTTAATTAAAATTTTATAATGTTAAAATACCTCATTAACACTCTTCGTTTAAAAGATGTTGTATTTTATAATACTAGTATACTTTATTTACCATGTGAAATTCATTTGTAAAAAATAAAAATTTGGTGGATAGGATAATAACTTATTCGCGTTGAAGATAAAATATAAAAATTGATAGAAGTTGGTGTGTAATGAGTGATAAATAATAAAGGTGAATAATGTTGAGAAAGAGATTTGAAAATCAATAGTGAATGATGAAGAGAAACATAATTGAGAATGAGATATTTGAAGAAATGATTTTTTTTTTTTAAAATAGTAAAAATTGACGTATATTCTTTTTTATTATGAGTATGAATAAAAAACTCCAATCGTTGATTAAATTGCGTAAAATGTTATTCTACTTTTGGTTACGGGAAGAAGAAAAGTCAAAGCAGCAAAATTCACATTTTGCAGATGGGATCTTCTTAGGGAGAAAGTGAGAGAGTGTTTCATCATTTTCAACAAAAGCATAGTAGATATTATCATTAAGAATGTGTAAATGATGGATAGTAATTGGTGAGAACATGAGATCATTGGATATTATTATTGAATTTTATTGGGGATCAAAGATATACAAATACCACGTTTTTTCACCAATTTCTATACAATACAACTTCACATATTCACGGCGTATCTATAGTATATTTGTATTTGATCATGAGAATGAATTACTTTTGTGGAACTTTAAACTATACAACATTGTAGGTAGATTGTTGTATCCTAGAAGGAATGAATCAAGGTGATAAATATTGCACCTACAATTATCCCAACCCCCTTGTTGTGGAAGAAATGAACATGATTTAAATCGTCACTTATGATACTATCACTAGTTGTTACCTAAGGTTTGGAGTTACACGTGGAGTAGTATAAATACATGGAAGTTGGGTAAATAGTGTAACATCCTTGTAACGCCAAACTCCAGAAATAATATATATATATATAATTGCATGGTGGAAATATTCCAAAGGGTCGTACGTAATATTATAATAACTCTCAAAAATATTAACGATTTGTACGGTCCAACGTATTTTGTTCAGATCATTCGAGTGTTTCCAAAATCGTTCGGTATTTAGTCCTACAACAATGCAAAACATAAACATGAACACAATGTTTAAAAAAAAATGGTGGTTCGTGTTATGCAATCCTGGCATACTTTGGCCCACACGAATCCTTGTATTTTGTACTTGAACTCCAAACAAGAGAAAGTGATATAGTTTTGTTATTATCAAGAAAGTAGATAGTAGATATTATCATGAAGAACGTGGAGATGATGGATAATAATTGTTGAGAACTTGATATCATCAAATATTATTTCTTATTAAATTCTACATGGGTTCAAAGATACACAAATATCACAATTTTTCACCAATTATTCTACCATACAACTTCACAAATTCTCATAACATATCTAAAGTACATTTGATCATGAGAGATTTTTTTAGTGGAACTTGAGCGATACAACATTATAGATGGATTATTGTATCCTAGGCGGGATAAGTCAATATGATAACTTTTGCACTTCAATGATCTCGATCCCCTTGTAGTGGAAGAAATGGACACGATTTCGTCAGTCACTTACCTAAAACCACTATGATACTATCACTAGTCGCTAACTAGGTTTGGAGTTACACGTGAGAAGTATAAAGAAATGGGAATTGTGTGAATAGTGTAAATTCCCTCACATTGTAGCCCATTGACCCTTTATGGTAGACATCTTGGAGTCAATGGGCGGCTTTTGTGGTCCGACTAGGGTTGTAAATAGGACTTGCAGTCGTGGTATCACTAATTTATATCCAAGGTTCAATGTGTGATATTTATTGAAAGTAATGGCTTATATGGTTGTGGCTCAACATACCCCTATATGCCCCGCACAATATTATTATAAGAAAAAGATGTCATTGTTTAAATTCGATCACAACCAACAAAATTTAATTAATGCCGAAGTAAGATTATATTGATTTTGGGTTACCTCCAAGCCTAATCCATGTTTCTTGATAATCTAACTTTAAAGAAAAATGAGTTCCATACTAGTTCTGTATTGACTTGAAATAAATCAAGCTTTTCAATCTCAATGTCCTAGTTAAATATCAAATTTGAACTCCATCACTCTACAACATTAATGGATCGTTTCTTGCTTTTCCAACTTAAAAAGTTGACAATTCCCAGTAAACATCGATATAGTAACTCCTAATTTGATGAGTGATTCATGAGTAATATATGTGCTCTACTTGATCGTGAGACTACATGTTGAACGTCTACCACGTATTTTTAGAGATTTTGTTGTTCAGCACTAGGCCAATTTATTAAAAACATAGAAAAAAGGAGATAACACTTTGAAGGAAACATAAAGCCGAACCTTGAAACATTTATTCCCAACACTACATGCTTGTTTGGTTGCATTATATAAAATAAACATACATTATGATGCATTTGTTGAACACAAACATCAAATATCTATAGTAAATTACATAAAATAGCTATTCTCATGTGACAGGAAGATTACATAATTCATAATTCATAATTCACAATATTTGTCTCTCTCTCTGTCTCTTGAAGCAGGTCATTCACAAGTGCATGACTCGGAAAGCTTAACTCTTCCCATCTTCATGCTTTGAAATAATTGAGAAGATAATTCTCAAGAAGACCACTAGTCATAAACTTCATTATATAATCACTTAATAGTACCTCTTTGTATATGGGTGGATTTTCTTCCGATGTCAACTCTTTAATGGGGTCCGAAGAAATGTTTTCCGTGCCTAGAGGTCCAGAGAAAAAGCATGCCACGAAATTCTTGGTGCGAGGCGATCAACAAGCACTCTATGGATGTTGCTTCCGAATTTGCCATTTGATACCAGCTATACCAAAAGTTATCAAGGAAAAACTTGAGTAAATTGGAAATGAGCTAACACCTCAAGGAAAAGCATGCGATGTATATACAAAAGATTTCAATCGGGTCAGTAAACTTTAAGCGACTTGCAGATATGAACATTTAAACTAATAAACTTAGTGGTTTTCAATTCTACATCAGCTTTTCCATATAACACGGTCAAGATTTTCTCAGTTAGTTTGATGAGGTAACTGAAATATAAAATGAAACGTAGCCAACTAAGTTGGAACAAAAAAATAGTTATGTGGCTAAACTGAAACTTCGATATATATACCTGGAGAAGATCCCCAATGTTAATTACTAGCCCTCCTGGAATGGGTTGAACGTCGACCCATTGGTTTTGGAAGAAAATCTGAAGGCCAATTTGATTTTGTAGAACAATGGTGAGGAATCCAGGATCTGTATGCTTTGTGGTTCCCAGAGTTAGTTCTGGCTCAGGGCATGCTGGATAATAGTGACAGTGGATGCGGTGTCCTTTAGAGCACTCCATGTTTCTTAGGTGCTCGAGTCAAGTCCAAGAGCCTCCGACAAAATTTCAAATAGAATATTTCCCAATTTTTCGACATGTTTTGAGTACTCTACAGCAGATTCCACCGTGAATATAAGGTAACCGAGCAAATCAATTTCCTAATGTGTAGATAGGAAAATTAAGGGTACATTTGGTGAAGAGGATTGGATAGCGCTATATAGTATAAAAGAAGAAAAAAATGACTAATATCTTGTTTGTCCCTTCTCTCCAGTAATGTGTACCAAACATGCACTAGGTGCTAGTATGCTAACCATGCAAGTCATGTGCATTGAATATTCTAACGAATGTGCAAAGACAAAAGATCCACCGGAACAGATTCTTCCGAGTTAACAATATGATATTTGATGCTCATATTAAAAAGGGGGTTTAGGAAGATATAACATTCATTTTAATCAAGTAGCAGAGCAATAAGAAGCAAAATGAAAAATCAGAAACACACAAAGTACATACACAAATTTTTAGCAGTTCATCCTTAATGTAAGAGCTACCTGTACTTCTTGTTGCAGGTTGAAAAAGTGTAGAAAAGAACTCACACCTATTTTATCCCAAAAAACAGCCTCAAAGGAATAAGTGAACAGTATTATTAGTTTCTACAACAGGGTGTGGGATGGGGTGGGGGTTTTGGGAGGTAGGCTGCCATGGAAATATATACCTGCATGAATCTGGGAATTCCTTGGAATCACTTTGATCAGGATCTGAAAATGAAATAGTCAATGTGTCCCTCCAGTTAGCAGTCCTTGATCTGTACAAATCATGATTGCTCATAAATCTGACCCTTCTCGTATTATCCCTCGTGTAGTACTTCTTTTCTCCTCAACATCCTGCTCACTAAATTTCTTTATTCCATCAAGCATTTCATCAAGTACGTTTAAGGGTATTCCATGATTCACCACCGGAAAAATCCCCATGTTTCTGATGCAGTCCTTACTTCTTCTGCAATCTGTTTACGCCTGTCGGCTTTATCCAGACCCCAAATCAATCACAGGGACTTCAATTTGAGCCCTCTTGTGATTCAGATCTTCGGCCAGTTCCTCAACTGGTCTTACAAAATCTTGGGAATTTTTGCAATCCAGCATCTACTAGTCCCTTTACACCAGCTTCTGTTTTATCAAAAGCCATCAATTCTTGCATTCTGTCATATTCTTGGGCACCTGGGGCATCCATTATTTCTGCAGTTAGATGCAAAATTATAGGTGGTTGGCCACTGTCTGATCCTTGCACTATATATCAAGAAGGTAATGACTTTTTAAATTATATAATTATTGATATTTTCAAAGGTGGAAATTTCTTAATGGATATTTTTAATTATATCTGATATAAGTCTGTAGACTAACTAAAAATTTCATATTATCAAATTACATTTTAATTGAGATTATTAATCGATATAATTAATGTCAAAACAACCTTTCACAATTATTTATCAGTTCAAATTACTTACAAAATATTTGCAGGCATTATCATCAATGATATAGCTGATTTCATGAATCATAAATGTTTCAAAAATCTAATCAGATCTCATCTAAAATTACCAAATGTCAATAAATCACATGAATAAATCATCAGTCTAATTAGGTTGCATTCATGATATAAGGACCATATCAACTCTTCAATAGGAACCTAAACTTATATCATTATGAGAAAACTCGAATAGTAAATTGTCAACACTCATATGTATGCTAATAATTTTCATTAATACATATCAACAAGATTAACCGTATAATGAACAGTAAAAGTTCGAACAAACCTCAATCGGCAACAAATTGAGTCTGTTACTACAGAAAATTGGTGTACTACTAAATAGTAATCATTAGACTGTACTGGATGATATTGTCAATCGTTGATAAATAATTATCTAATGGAGTAAGTAATCCGAATAGTTTCCATATAAAACCGAACGTTGAACATTCTAAATCGAACGATGAAAGACAAAACGATGATTTTGAAGTGTCGACAATTGTGATCCGAATGGTCACGATATGGATAAGGTGGCTTGAGTCCTTGTGTGGTAAATGCGATATTCATACCTCATCCACTATGATATTTTTACATATCCGATTACATGAGTTCTAAGGATTATGTACTAATGACTAAATCAATTGCTTTATACATTCGATCATGGTTATTGTAACTATGACTAAGGTATACCAAGTTCAATGTAATATTAGTCATATATATCCTGATGGTTAGAGATGATTTCATTATAATCAAATTGCTCAGAATAGTATTGATATAGCTAATACATGTCTTGAATAAAATGTTATGTATTAGTCATTATTGATATGTCAATCAGTAGCAATAATAATTACGTCAACATAATTTCATAGCCACTTAATTCTTAAGTATTGCAATAAACATCGATTATTGAATATTTGCGATTGATGATTTAGCTATTAATGCATCAATAGTATACATGAAGTAAGCTAATTGCTAAGAATAAGCTTTATTTACAATTAATCATTATAATAAACGATTGCTAAATGTAACTTAAAGAATCAGAATCTAATCTTGCATGTGCAATATAGAATTAATAAACTGCTTTAACCAATTAATATCTATTACATAATGCAATCCTCGATCATATGACAAGATATTATAAAGATTCGAAGCTCATCTATTAAGTCTATCTGAATATAACTTGGAATGATTATGTCACACTTACCATTCTTGAAGATCAGTTATAACCTCTTAACTACTACTAAATGGCATCCGAATCAACCTTTATCAATCGTAAATTCATGTAAGGTCATAATCAGAATTTTGCATGGAAAACTCATCATTCAATGAACTTACATTCTAAATTCCGTTATGGTCATTCTGTCAGACTTCCAATGATCATATCCATGAAGCATTTCTATGATAGCAATGCATTTGCATAAGAATTACATGCATGATAACCATTTCTATAGTCTGGAATCTTTTCTCAATCTAGCATAAGTTTTCTCAATCACGGCAAACTCATTAGCTTGCTGTATTACATAATCTTAAATGCATCTCAATTCTCAATTGGAAAGATGTTAATCGTATCACAACTTGCAATTATAGACCATTTATCTGAAGTATCTTAGTTGAACATATATCTGCAATTAATAGCCTGATTTTAAAGGTTCGAGCAATTCTCATGTGGTTGACAATGCTTTAGATCTTGATATTATAAATTTCTTTAAACTCTTTTTATCATGTAATCATCTCTTAATAGTATGGCATAATCAATTTCTCAGCATTTAATGAATTCATGAGTTGATAAATAATCTGATAATATCTTGAATGTATAACTTTAAGCAATTTAATTTGATGTATATATAAATGCAATGATATTTGAGTATTAAAGTCGTTCAAATTTTCTCAGACAAGGCATATTGCTAACTTAAATATATTGATATTTAAGAACTAGTATTACAGACCTAGATGTTAAGGTTAAATGATTTTTATTAATGGTTTTTAAGAATTAAATTATTTTCGTGATTAAATTTGACATTATGGTTAATTTATTATTGACAGATAGTAGTGCAAATTAATCTAAGTAAAATATTAGAAGATTGAATATAGTAAATATGAAGAATTTAATTATATAATTAAGCTATATATAATGATATTAAATATAAAATGGATATGTTTGTTGATATAGCAGTGAAGTAAACATATCTAATTGAAATTATAGGATTAAATAATATTGTAATTTTAAATTAATATTGACTGAAATCTTATTGAATGTAGAGTATTAATTCAATCTGATTATTGATAGTAGTATTTACTTTGTAATTAGAATCTATACAATATATTTCGTTGATAGATAGGATATTATTATGAATTTCAGTTACGGAAATCAATCATGTAAAAAGCATATTTTAATCATTTGATTACAACTGATGGTTATCATTTAAGATAGCAGATATTGAGTCTTAATGAATTATTGAATGTAACTTTAAAATGGAATTGATCAATTATATCATTAAAGTTGTATTACAATCAAACTTCTTAAATATTAGTTTACGTCAACTTATTTAACAATTTCAAATTAGGTTGATTAGCTATCTGATTGATAATACAGAATTTTTAGAATTAATATTAAATTTAATTTGGTACAGAATTTAATGATAGATAATAATTCAATAGTGAATATAATTTTGATTCAAAAAGTGAAATGATATATAGAATCGCTTATGAATATGATTTTACATAAGTTGGAAATTGATAGTTCAATATGATTCATAAATTGCTAAGATCAATGTAACTTTTTGTTATAAGTTATGATACACTTGCCATATGTATAATGCTATGTAATTGTACATTAGGAAGATTTGTACACATAAATTATAGATCATATTTCAACTAGATGTGGATAATCAATAGAGAAATTACATAATACTCATTTAACAATCAACGTGACGTTAACAATGCATCGCATTATAACTATTATCCATAGAATCGCTCGTATTAGTTAATACAAATGAATTGTAAAGATGATTATTAATTGATTGAATTATGGAGTTCATTATCTGAAGTTTAAACGATACCTTATATTTACTATTCTATACGTAATTGTAAACTTTACAAGAATGTAAGTTGTGCAAAATATATTCTGCACATTATTGATCTAATATAATAGCATACTGATTTGATATAAGTAATTAATAATGGAATTTGAGATTCTATGTCAAGTCCATCATTTCTGACGTTATCAATGGTAAATTTGACTACTACAGATTTCGATCCATAAAATTGGATATAGAACTTTTAAGATCAGTCAATGTAGTAAATCATTATGATCCAACTCTAATTGATGACTAATACTTTGCAACTTAAGTGAATTAAAGTCAAATGGAAGTAAATGTAATCTACATGTATACATATGTCTTGTACAGCAACGTTGTTAATAGATTAGAATATGTAATTATGATTAAGTATTTGAAATATGTAAATTTAGATAACTAGTACATTTAAAAATAAGCTTTAATTTTCCAACATAATTTTTTTTTAATAATTAATGTTCCAATCATTATGCAATCACATAAAAATTTTTATAATTCAATAAATAATATTTTAAAATTATTTAAAACAATTGTTTCTATCTAAAAGTTTCAAAGTTCATTCATAAAACTCAATTTAATTTAAAAAATTAAACTGAATAATTTGTTATCAAATTAAGATTTTTAAAGATTATTAATCAACTAAGGATTTGAAAATTTTGATGAACAATTGAACAACATTTTTTGTTGATCAAACTACATTTAATGAAATACATAAATTTATTAAATTACAATAAATTATCAAATACATTTTAATTCAAAATCTTCTCTGAAAAGCATCAAAGTCATAGAAATTCAAATGTTAATTTAGGAAATTAGAAATCAAATCAAAATTTTTTCCTAAACATTTAAGTCATTATAATCTTTGATTGAATTTTGATGCAATTAAAAATGAAATCTGTAGTCAAAAATTTTGCCTAAATCATGGTGACATTATCTAAGGGGAAAACTTGGAAGAATTAATTAGCAACTGATTTTAATCATCGATGTTTGGAAAGCATAAAAGTTACAATACTTAGTATCAATGAGAACATCAAGTTCATGATTCAATTTCGGTAAGTAAGGTGGAAATTAGGAATCATGTTCTTTATATATTAAGGTCCAATGTTCATATTATTAAGGTTAAGTCGTAGTTAACTAGAATTATTTAGAAAATGTAAAATCTGTTATAAATAGTGGCAACAAGTTTTATGAATGGAAAATTTTAATTGGATACAGATCTCGGGAATGTGACTGAATTGCTTCATGTATAAAACTAATTTTTAGACTATGTTCAGACATCCAGGAATTTATAATTTATTGCTATTTAGAATAAACATGATCTTACCAATTTTCAAGTTAAAATAATTTGAAGGTTATCAATCTAAAAAAGAAAAACTTAATTGTTTTCCCTTAAAATGTTTATTCTTAAAGTAAAGAACCAATTAATTTAGATGAAAAGAAAATTACGAACAATTTGAAACAAAGTTTTGAGTATTTAAAGGTTAAAATTTTTTTTAAAAAGAACAAAAAGGAATACAAAAACCAAAATAAAGAATTGGAAAAAAGATTTCCCGGGGTTTTAAGTTAAAAATATTTATAATAAAATTTAGGAAATTAAATTTTAATAAAAGCATGGAAATTGAGTACAAAAATAATACTCAAAGGAATTCTGAATTCACTTAATTTTTAAATTTTGTTCTTTCAAAAATTTAACATTTTCCAAAATCACCTCAAAATTTAGTTTCTTTTTCTCAACAATTGTGGTTTTACAGAATACCAAGGCTAAATTTGATCAGGATCTGAAAATGAAATAGTCAATGTGTCCCTCCAGTTAGCAGTCCTTGATCTGTACAAATCATGATTGCTCATAAATCTGACCCTTCTCATTATTATCCTCGTGTAGTACTTCTTTTCTCCTCAACATCCTGCTCACTAAATTTCTTTATTCCATCAAGCATTTGATCAAGTACGTTTAAGGGTATTCCATGATTCACCACCTGGAAAAATCCCCATGCTTCTGATGCAGTCCTTACTTCTTCTGCAATCTGTTTACGCCGGTCAGCTTTATCCAGACCCCCCAAATCAATCACAGGGACTTCAATTTGAGCCCTCTTGTGATTCAGATCTTCGGCCAGTTCCTCAACTGGTCTTACAAAAATCTTGGGAATTTTTTGCAATCCAGCATCTACTAGTCCCTTTACACCAGCTTCTGTTTTATCAAAAGCCATCAATTCTTGCATTCTGTCATATTCTTGGGCACCTGGGGCATCCATTATTTCTGCAGTTAGATGCAAAATTATAGGTGGTTGGCCACTGTCTGATCCTTGCACTATATATCAAGAAGGTAATGACTTTTTAAATTATATAATTATTGATATTTTCAAAGGTGGAAATTTCTTAATGGAAACAAGATATCATCATAATTCAGAATCGTGGAATTAATAACTCTTGATCTTACAAAACGTGGATTAAATGGATGAATGGAAATAAGATAGCTTAGTCCAGCAACTTGGAATTAATATTCTCAGTTGATGAGAACATTTGACGTTTTTTCATTGGTCTGTCTCAATTTGCACATGTGCAATGTGCAAGGAGGCCATATTTTATGGAGGTTTATCTTGTGTGTCAGTGTCGTCCTCTACTTAGGCCTGTTCGGTGGCGATTTTTCCCCAAAAAACTTTTTTTTTTCACTGCTTTTTTTAACTTTTTAACTTTTTTACACTACTGAAAAGTTTAAAAAGTCGATAAAATACCCAAAAAAACTACACCAAACATGCCCTTAAATACTCAGCTACTATTTTAAAGCATTCCTGATAAAAAGTTCAATTAAATTGCATGATATTTTTGTCTTTGCTTTAATCATACTTTTGTTTTGTTTTGTTTGAGGACTAGCAAAAATTTTAATTTGGGGTGTTTGATTGATAAGTATAGTTCTTACACTCATCTTGGCTCACTTTCTAGGCTTTTTGCTAGTTTGTGTGTCATATTAGATTGTTATTGATTTCATTGAATTTGTGTGTTTCACGATGAAACCTTGAATGTGAAATGTAATGAAGAAAAGAAAAGGAAAACAAGAAGAAACAAGTTGTTTTGAAGTTAAAAGTCAAAGTTGAAGTGAGAAAGAAAACCAAAGCACGAAGGAAAAATCTATTAAATTTTTTATAATTAATGAAATTCTTAGAAATTCACAAATTATTAGGGATACCTAGAATTCCAAAGAATCTATTAGAAATCAAGCTGGGGATCGTAACTAAATCTTTTTAAATTGAAAATTTGATACAAATGGTCCCTAACATTTGTCCTCATTGTAAAAATAGTCTATAACGTTTTTTGTTTTTAACAGAGCTTTTTGGTTGTTAAGTTATAGCAGCATTGAGCAACATCCAACAGCTTCAATCCTTTTGGTTTGCACTAAAGTGGCTTAAGTAGCCCTCGAGGATTCCGTCTATTCTCTCCGTCTAAGCTTTCAAAGATATGCGAGGAGTCCGTGTGAGTAGACTCTAAAAAATAGAATCACAATCAATGCAGTCAGGTAAAGCTAGAACGAAATCTATGTCCATGCAAAAGATTGATTGGCATGCACAGGAAGTGGACAGAGTAAAGGATCGTTATCCCCCCCAACCCCCTCGAGGGAATTCTTAACTCCTTAGTTACAAGAATAGGTTCGGCCCTTACTCTCTTCCTTCATCGAATTTAGGAATCAGATTAGCTTAATACAAGAATTCTATAATAAAAAAAAAAATTGAACTCAGATGCGTTCATACAATGATAGAAGATATCCCTGGGAAGCCTTACCCAGGCCTTCCTTCGCTTGATGATATGCTCTTCCAAGAATTTCAGTGGCATGTTTCTTTAGAAGTGATCTATATATCAGCATCTTCAAAGCTCTATGGACCAATTGAAGAACTTCTATCAGAAGATAATCCTCCAAAGTACAGAGCAACTACTGTGAAAGATTACGTAACCTACTACAACACAAAAGGGCTGGACGGAACTTCTGCGCTATTGCATTACAGGATCTAGACTTAAACGAGGGAATATACGAAGAAAATTATATTCGGTTAAGGTTCTTCTAAACTGTTAAAAACTATGAAGCGAGTAAAAGTCGAGACAGAAAAACTGGAAAGAATGATTAAGAATTTCAAAGGGAATAACTCGATTTATAGGTACAATCAAACAACTGTACAAATAATCTCATGCAAATCAGGAAAATTTGACCGGCATAGCATCTGCCTAATTTATGGCGAAAGCATGAGATCAGATAAATTGGTATAACATAACATATATATATGGACAACTTTAGTGTCAATTTTTATGTTTTTTTATGTTTTCTTTATGTTCGTTGATTTTAATTTCAGCATCTGGCTTTTTCAATAACTCCAACTATCAAGTTTTTACATGTTGCTTTCAAAATTCAAGACCTTTCTTTAATAATATTATATACTATATGGCATATTAAATGTCCTGTTATAGCATCCTATACTTTTGGGCTTATTGTTAACCTAAAACACTCAAGAATCAGATTACAGAATAATCTCAAGAACACTAGTTGTCCGACTCAAATGTTGTAACACATAATTTAAAAGTTCAATTAAGCTATTAAAGTATAGACAAACTTATTTATTTAAATTATGTCTTCAACTCACCCTCTCCAGATTTAGTTTTTTCTATCAAATGCTTAAACACAAATTTTTCACAAATGGGTGAAGCCAACAAACTTATTTATTTAAATTCTCTATTATAGGATTTTCTATGTAAATCTGTATGTTCTTTTTTTGTTGTCTATTTTTTGTTCATATTATAACACTAATAATATGCATTATAAGTAGAAAAGAGAATTTTAGTATATTTAAAAAGCCTTCAGAAAAGCCTCGTCTTCTCTTGAAGAATGAAATTGCAGAAATTCAAGACAAATGCAACCTATATATTATTAATTATTCCATGAATGAAAAAAGAATACTTCATCTAATTTAAAATGCATGTAAATACTCTATCTGCTGATCTTAAAGCAGATCCACAATCTACTTACGTAAAGGGTCCTAAGACGCAGAAAAATCCAATACAGTCCTTCCGCCAGCTTCCCATCATTACTCTCTGATAAAATTTTGAGTATGACCATCAAATGTTTGAGGCTATGCAGTTGAGGAAGGAGGCTCTTTCGCATTTTTTTGGGTATGATTAAGTCCAAATCCTCATGACAGGACAGCAACAATTCCTTCGAATTCTGTAATTTTTCTCACAAATCTTTCAGTTTTGGGTACCAAAGTATTGATGAACTATGACCATTACATCCTAGATGAATTAATGAAACCTCAAGTATAGTAGCTAGGCTTGATGATATAACACCAATGAAAAAGGTATCAATTTTCCATGATACTCTAGTTTCGGGAGATTTGGAGCATCTATTTTAAACTCTACCAATGATTGACACCCAAACAAAACAAAATACTCAAGTTTTGGGGAAGCAATGTGCAACTTTTTGATGGTAGAACAATATCCTAATTGTAACTCTTCTAGGAGTGGATTTTGAAGAACAAGATTTTTCAACATATAATCCATCACACGAGCTTCTATTAGTTTCAATGATCTCAAATTCCCCAACGACGTTATCCAAATTTCGTTTCTTCCTCTTCTTCTTTCCCTCTCGTAGGTAAAACATTTAAGATTTGGTGCATAGTCGATGAAAAGCATCATATCAGGGCACCGGTAAACATTCAATTCCACGAGTGTCTCCTTGGATATTCTAATTTTCATATTTCCATGAATTGTTTCTTCATCCAATGATTGAAGATATAATTTTTTAACTATAGGACAGCCACAAATTATCTTTTCCACAGTCGATGAGCTTATCGACGAGTTTCTTAAAACAAGTTCTTGAAGAGAAGGAAGACTCGCAGAAACTGAAACTTTCTTGATAGAAAGGTGGGCAATCTCCAATTTCGTAATAGAATTTGCATTAAAGAGAGCACCAGACAATGCATAAGGAATCACATGACCGGTTATTTCTTCGTTAATAATGTCCAGTTCTTTCACGTTACTTATCAAAGCCAAAAAATCCAGTTCCAAGCGATAGGATTGTCGTACGAAAACATGTTCATGCATAGCCTAAGTTTGTCTATGGATATGTCATTGAAATACCTTTCTCGGCATATTAAAGTGTCTTCCATGAACATCAAAAATTTTGTTGGGGTTGAATAACTGCGAGTCCTGCTGACGAAGTACTCCCTATCAAAATTATACACAGGTGACGAATACCATAAGAATCTCCATCCCCTGGATAGAAAATAGTCATTCCAGCATCTGCTGCTGAGAGAAACGACAAGACATGGTGACAGAGAGAATCTGGTAAGTCTGAAATCCTGTCAATGTTGTTTCTTGAGACTTTTTTGTGTGTCTCCATGTTTGATGAATTTTCTGTTCCTTACTCGATTTGTTGAGCTTGATCATTAATGGCGAGGCCTAACTAGGGCATCATATATACGTCTCTTTATGCATGGAAGAGTCGATAAGGTTGGACCTAGGTAGACTTCAATTATAATTTAAACGGTTGTACAAGTTGAATTTTTTATAGAGATTAGATAAGTAAAAAATATATGAAAAGAAAAAAAAAAAAAAAAAAATATTCTAAAATCTTGTCCGGACATTATATCATGTAATTAAAGTTTTTCCGTGTGAATCGGGCCAATCGGCTATTCCGATTCAATTATAATAGGGTAATTATATTCACACAACACTTTTTATTTTTTGCACTACATTTTAATTACATTTAACATACTTAATCTTTTAACATTATAGCACTCATGTCCCCAACTTTTTTTAATCACATTTTTATCTTCAACTTTTCATTAATTAACACATCTTGTGTTTGATAACAGTTTCCGTAAAAACCATTTGTTGAGAATTCGTAAAAAGACTTATTTGTCTGTTATATTTTAAAAAAAAACAATAGATACAAAAGTATGATAAATTATTTTTTCCTCATTTCAAATCACTTAAATAAAATATTCGACAGAAACCATCATCAATGATGAAATGTGTTAATTAATAAAAGTTGAAGATAAGAATGCGACGACAAAAAGTTAAGAACATAATTGCTATAATGAACAAAAGTTGAGGATCTTAAGTACAATTAAAATGTAGTGCACTTATAATAAATTGTAGTGTGAATATAACTACCCATTATGATATTGACAAAATCAATCTTTTTTCCAATCCCACCCACCCATGTTAGTCATTCAACACATTTTTTTTTTTTTTTTTTTTTTTTTTGGATGAGTTCCAAAATAGTGACCTCAGGTCATTGATTCCATTTATTTTCACCACTAGTTTATGTTATGATTATAACATACACAAATATAATGACTAACCTAAAATAAAAATATAAAGTCGGATGACTTTTTTGAAACAAATTAAAGATGGGTGATTAAATTGAAACAATGTCCAAACATTGGTGACTATTTGAGTTTTTTAAATGTTAAATGTCGTGAAAAGACCAATTTACCCCGAACTTAAACAAGTAAAAGAATAGCCTCGTCCTTGCCAGCGCACCCTTGCATAAATGATTGCATCAAAATAATATTAGTCAAAATTAACTTTTTTATTGAAAAAATAAAATAATTGATTCAAAATGTTGACTTAAAAAAGGAAAAGAAATAGAAATTAAAACTTTAAATCTTGGAAAGTTCGAAGACGAAGTCTTCCACCAAGAGGCACTCTTAACTGCATTTGATCAGAATCGAAGGATGCAAGATGTGTCGACAGTGACCGAGGGAGAGCCAACACGCCAACCTCCGTAACAAACCTCCACAATATTTCAGTAAAAATCTGCCCTACACGAGAATCGAACTTGCGTTGCCGAATAATCTCTCCCCTTCAAACTTTAAATCTTATTCAATGCCAACTTTGTTAACTTTTAGTATTAGGATTAGAGTACTTTAATTCCTAAATTAATTAACACAGTAAAATTATTACAAGTATGTAAAAATAAAATTACAAAAAATATAAATAATCAAGCAATACAAATATTAAAAGAACACTTGTATTCGTAGCATCTTACAATTATATTGCATATAAACTGAATTAATCAAAATTAACATGACCTATTATTTTTCTAATTATCTTTATTAAACTACTCTAAAAATTGTTACTTTAGCGGGTCTTTTATTATTTACTTTGTTTTAAAGTTACTTATAAGTAAGTTTTTAAGCAAATTAGCTAAAACATGCACTCATCTGTTTCTTGACTCCCGCAAGGCTGCAACTAAATCCAGCAACATTCAATTCACATAAGGCCAGAACACTATAACATAATAAAGTTCAGATAGAAACAAAGATGACATGTGACTGAAGGCAAGGGCCACTCCATTTTTGGAAGTACACTACTTATCTACAGAATCACGGCTCAGAAAATAAATCCAATTAAGAAAAAACAGAAAGACACAAGATTTGTGTGTTTTGATGACATGTTGAATCGAATCAAAATCAATTACGTTATCTAATCAAAATCTGTCCCTATAAACAAATCTCATCTTCTTGTACTATTCTTAGACTCTACTGAAAGAAAAAATGGTGGTCACAGAAAGTGGCAAAGTTCAGGCAGAGAACATGTCTGAGTATGATAGGAAAAGTGAAATCCAAGAATTTGATGATACACAAACAGGCGTAAAGGGTCTCCTGGAAAAAGGGGTGTCGAAAATTCCTCGTATATTTTTCCATGATCAGCATATACTCGAGAAGAAATCAGTATCTGGCATTCCCGAGTACACTATTCCAGTCATTGATTTTGAAGGCTTAAATAAAGATGCAGCCAAGCGCAAAGAAATCGTTGATAAAGTTAAAGATGCTTGTGAAAGTTGGGGCTTTTTCCAGATTATCAATCATGGGATTCAGGTAAGCATCATGGAGAAAGTAATTGAAGGAATAAGAGAATTTCATGAACTAGAAACTGAGGTGCAAAAACAGTATTATTCACGGGAAGTTAAGAGGAAGATTAGTTTTAATAGCAATTTTGATTTACTCCAAGCACCTAGTGCGAACTGGAGGGACAGCATTTATTTTGTTATGGCTCCTGATCCTCCTGAACCTGAAGAAATACCAGAACTGTGCAGGTATGTTACTATATGAGCAGGGCTAGATGCTCATTATTTTATTGTGTGTCTACTCGTATACCGCTTCCTTGCGGTGGAATCCGACCGTAGAAGCTTGTTTGTTGAAGAATACTGAAGAGGAAGAAGATTGTGAAGAGAAATTTGAAGAATAGTGATGAGAAGAATTGAGAAAGAGAGATTTGAGGAGAGGGTGATTTTTTTTTTTTTTTTGGAAGACAGATGTACATGCTGTTTTTGTGTCAGTGGGGGTGAAAACCTCCCTCACGATCAGTGATTAGCCTATGTACTTATCCCTGACTGTAAATTTTTTTAAGGGTATAATAGCTTATTATAGGTAGCTGGTTTTGGCTATGTAAGAGGCGTGAGAAAAATCTTGTAGTCTCCATCTCCGTTATAGTGACGAACTTGCAATAGCGCGGCAAGTAGATGTATTTCTCACATTGAGGATGCACCAGATTGTATTCACTTTGCTTGTTCTCGAATTTCATTCTATTTACTATTGAACTCGTGAGAAGGGATCAAAGCTTAATCATTAATGCAATACAATTTTATCTTGCAGAAATATCATGATGGAATACACACAGGAAGTAATGAAGTTGGGGTTTACACTTTTTGAATTGTTCTCAGAAGCATTAGGCCTAAACCCAAATCACTTGAGAAACATGGATTGTGCCGAGGGGCTTTTCATCATTGGTCACTATTATCCGCCATGCCCTGAACCAGATTTGACGTTAGGCCTCAGCAATCATACTGATAGCGGTTTCTTGACTGTACTTTTACAAGACCAAATGGGTGGTCTCCAAGTTCTGCATCAAAATCGGTGGGTAGATGTGCCTCCTCTGCCTGGAGCTCTAGTTGTAAACGTTGGAGACCTTATGCAGGCAAGTACGCTTTATTTCTAGAGTTATATATAACAATTAATTTACCAGTAAAACCGGCTTGTAAAGAGAGTGTCGAAATGGTTATAAACCTACAAAATGAAGTCTTAGCAATATGAGACACAATTTGAGTCATTACATTCTATAACTTTTTCAGAAGTCACGTCGATGGTAGCCTATATTTTCAGTTAGGCGACTTTAGAGAAGTGACTAGAAGTTGTCCTTCCAAAATTGTCCGGTCAGCAATGAAGGCCATCCGGAGAAGGGTGCCTCTTCTATTTATTACTAGTGAAATGTACGTGCAAGACACGTGTTACATCTTAATTAAGTATTTAATAGCGTGGTCATTGTTAGTGAGTTTCTTAATTATTTTTTCACTTATGAATGACTAAGTAAAATATATATTAAAATTTATTAAGAAAATTACGTATTATTTAAATATATGTGATATAGCTTCAATTAATCTTTAACAAGAATGTTCTTCATTTTTAGATGATGTAATTAATAGTGTGTTGTTCATTATTAGAATTGATTAATACAAATATTATAACTGAATACTTCAATTATGATCTCACAAGATTATTCTGCTGCTTTAAAATTTAAACTTATTCCATATTTCTCCTCATTATGACCTGACTTTGTAATTTTTTTCAATTTTTCAATTTAATTTTGTTCATTCTATTGTATCAAACAATCAAAAAAGTTTAAATTACGCGAGTGTCGTGAGATATGCATAAGATTTCTTGTGAACTTGCGGTATTATAGATTAACATAAGTTGTTAATTAGTGATTTTATTTTCTTAGTATATTGGACATTGTTGTACTCATGGATATATTTTCCTTCTCTACTAATATTGCTTTCTACATTTAGAGTAGTACTCTCTTTCTTTTTTCTTGCATAATACATGATTTTGAGCTTGTAGGTAAATCTTATTGGACTAAATTGTAATTTGATTCAATAATCGCTGGAAAGATAACTTAAAACAATGTATTTCTTGTAATCTTGATAATTTTGTTGCTAAACTTAATATAAGTAATTAATTGAAAAAAAAAATTGTTTTGACTACAAATGATTTTAAAGTTCAAAGTGGATTGTTTGATATATGTATACATTATACTCACCCCAAGTGAGTTCAATTTGAATCTAATATATATATATATATATATATATATATATATATGTGTGTGTGTGTGTGTGTGTGTGTGAGAGAGAGAGAGAGAGAGAGAAGCTAAATTTTGTTTCAATGGTTCAAGTTATCAAGTCTTTGGATAACTTCAATTTGGAGAAAAATAAAAATATTATTTGATTGGGTATCTAAAATAATTAACATATCTGCAAAAATTTTGAACGATTTTTTGAAGGACATGACTGAAGTCAAAAGAAAACAAGACGATCAGAGGAAGATGAGAAAAATGGCGAAACGTTTGGAAAAAAATTAGAGTTGAAAAAGATCTACAATTTTTAAAAAAAATGAAAAGGAAATATAGGGACACATGGAAAAGTTTTATAAAAATGAATAGTAGGTGACACTCATTCCTAGGAACAATACCCACACTCAACTCACTCTTTCCATATCTTTTCCCCATCTGTGAGAGACCCCCTCTCCAACTGCAAAAACCCACATTCCCATCTGCAAACAAATGTAATAAACCCCCTTCATTTATTTATACTTTAATCTCCACTCTCTACTTTTGTTCAATCCCTCCACTTTCTTCAACCAAACTATTTATTTACCACCAAATTTATATTCACATTATTAATATAATTAAATTTATTAAATTAAAAATAAATTTTTTTATTATTATATTCATTGTATTTGTTTTTAAAAAATATAATATATATTAATTTTCATTAAGTTATATATTATTTATATTATATAATAAATAATATAGTTAACATTAATTTTATTATTAAGATTACATTGAGACTAATTAATTAATTTATATTTGAGTAACAAAATAAATTTTACTTAAAAATAAAAATAAAGAAAGCGTGCATAATAAATTTGCTCCAATTAATAATTTACACATACAAAGAAGAAAGTAATATTACATTAGAAATAATAAATTAACGACGAGAGTTAAAGCATGCATCATACTCCGTGAGTCTAGGAATATGATGCGTTGTTTATTGCATGTGATCGAGTATTGTGGATCCGGAGCATGATATGGGTATTGTAGGTCCCAAGACATGATAGTAATCGCGGGTCAGGTGTATGATGATACAGTATCGTGAGTCCGCGCCATACTCCCTGTGGGTCTAGGGAATATGATGCGTGAGTTACCGTGATCGAGTATTGTGGATCTAGAGCATGATATATGTATTGTGGGTCCGGTGCATGATATGGGTATTATGGGTCCGATGCATGATATGGGTATCGCGGGTCCTGCGATGATACGCGTCATCGTGGGTCCGATGCATAATACGACATCGTGGGTCCGGTGCATGATACGCGATATTGTGGGTCCGACGATGATACCATTGGTCCGACGGATCCTGTGAGTATTGTAGTTGATTTGTGTTGTCCAAGATGATAATCAAATTATTATCCATTATAAAACAAATAGACCAAACAATAATAAAACAATAAGTAAGGAAATAAGTAAGGATATATATATAACATTTACTTACCTATTTTGCAACGTAGGACAAGTTCTTCTATCGTGACAACTAGTGCCACATGCGCGGCACTGTCTATTGGATTGGGAAAGTGCTTTCTCCTTTCCCGACTTTAGACGCTTCCCGCACCCTTTTGCTCTAACAGGGTTAGGATAAAAAACAACTTGAGTCTCTTCTACACTCTTGTTTCTGCTTCTGCTCATGCCAACATCACCGCTAGTGTCAATATCTTTGACCTGTACGCACAAACTTTGGAACTCACTCAATAGAAAAGTGCTTCGAGCATCTGTTAAAGACCCCTCGTCAACTAGATCTGAAAAGTCGAACTTGTTGACATGTGAGAATATTAGTTTCTGAAAACTGTTGAACAAGAGCCTTCTTTGTTTTCGAGATACCCCGGTGTGACCTTAACAAGTGTACCCTACTAGGAGTGGCAAGGAGATGGTTATGTTCCTCAACAAATGTACTGACAACCCACCCCTCGCTCGTTTGTTGCTTTACCACTGATAATCTAGCATTGCACCCACAACGTACATGTCCACGGTTTCTTTCCCTCACCCGTGGCACAACATCTTTACGACTCATTTGGTAAGTCTCATTCGTCTTACCTTCCTTATAGCACACAAATAATTTTCAAACATACTTATTGGTCTCTTTTTTCTTCTTACTGTTTTCTATTCGCGTACTAAACTCCGCTTTACGTGCATATTGATTGTAAAAATTGTATGCCTCATCGGATGATTCGAATTCCTGACCAACGTGGGAAATAACACTGATAGTCACTTGAGGAACATATGCATTATCACTACTCTCAAATTCCATCCCTATAAAAATTTATCGAAATAAAATACATCAATTATATGTGCAAATAAAAAAAAACATAATAAATTGTTAACAATGTTACCACTAACTTGCAAATTACAAAAAATAAATCTATACAAATAAACGAAAATAAAACAAATTAATAATTTATTACTAACCTTTGAAAAATATGAAAAACAATAAGTGGGAGAAACTTTTAGTAAAATAAATTTAGAGAATAAAAGTGATTGAAAATGTTTGATGTTAGCTAAATTTGAGTAAAGTAAAATGTATTATGATGAGGAGGGAAAGATGTATTCTGATGAGGAATGAGGAAAAATTATTAATGCTTGAACGGTGTATAAATACGTAGAGAAAACGAAATAAAGAAATTGGGGGTGGGGGGGGGGCCTATGAAAAGATAAAGTAAATAGGAGGGGGACTGCTTTTTTTTTTTTTGGTTGAGGGTGGTTTTTTATGGGGTGGGTGGGGTGGGGTGGGGTGGGGTGGGGGGCAAAAAGTTAAAGTAAATTGGGGTGGGGTGGGGTTTTTGTTTTGTGGCGCTACTGGGGTCTATTTTTTTCTTGCAGATGAGTGGAGGGGGCCAAATTTTTTTTCAATGGCTACGTGATTGACACATGACTAGACGGGAAAAGATCCGAACCTTGAGGGATATATAGGAAAAAGATGAATTAAAACTATGTATTTTTGTAATCTCGATCATTGTTTTGATAACTTAATATAAATAATTAATTGAAGGAAATTTGTTTCGATTGCAAATGGTTTTGAAGTTCAAAAGTGGGTTCTTGGTATATATTACTTATGTCTTAGCCCCAAGACACACCGAACCTAGAGCCTAATATGTGTGTGTGTGTGTGTGTGTGTGTGTGTGTGTGTGGAGCTGAATTTGGTTTCAATGGTTTAAGTTATTAGACATTTGGATAACTTGTATTTGGAGAAAAATAAAAACAATATTTGATTGGGCATCCAAAATAATAACATATCTGCAAAAATTGTGGGCGATTTTTAGAAAGACATAACTCAAGTTAGAAGGAAGACGAACAAGACGACCAAAAGAATACGGAAAAAATAGTGAAACGTTGGAAAAAAAATAGGGGCTGAAATTTACAATAAAAAAATGAAAAGGAAAGAAAAGATAGAAAATAGGGAAAAGTAAAAAAAAAAAAAAAGAATAATATATGGGTATGTATTCCTATGAATAGCACCCACAATCAAATCACTCTTTTAATATATGGGGATATATTACAATTGAAAAATAAAATGAAACGAAAATAAAGGAATAGGACAAATAGAGAAAAGTTTAAAAAAAAAATAAATAATGAATAATAGTTTGACACGCATTCTTATAAATAGTGCCTAAGTTGAATTCTCTCTTTTAATATACAGGGATATAGAATACACTTATGTTTCTGCTATTTGAATTCCAATTGCATGTGTCTACAGAGTGGTTATTTCCTATTGCTATCTTGATATCTTGAAGATGCATTTCACCAGATAAATGACACCTCTTAGCCTGCTTTATTGTTCTGATGTTCTGTTTCTACAGCTCATCACCAACGCCAGGTTCAAAAGCGTCTACCACAGAGTATTGGCAAAGAATATAAGGCCAAGAATCTCAGTGGCAAGTTTTTTCAGATTGCATTTTCAAGAAATCAGGAAAACTAAAGTGTATGGACCAATAAAGGAGTTATTGTCTGAAGAAAATCAAGCCATCTACAGAGAAACCACTAGAGAAGAGATTTATTTGTGCCGCTTCACCAAAGGCCTTGATGGGATCCCATTACTCTCACACTTTAAGTTGAATGCAAGTGCCAATGAGTGATTAAAATCAGCTTCAATGGCTTATGCAATGTGCTATGTTGAAATAATGCAGATGTTACAAAATTCTAAGTCTTAGTTTAACTGAATTGTGCAATGTCGTTAGTTCGTTTCAAATATAGTGTTGGCGTGGGATCTTGTTATGTCATATGTGCATACAGCTCAAACTACACTGTGTACCAGCTCTTGATAATGATAACTCAACTACATTGTGTACCAGCTCAAAGAGATCGTGCTTTCCATCTTAGGACATTGTTACTGGTAACTTCTTTTGAACTTTTAGAGCCTTAAGCAGCTATTTTCGAACTATCAGAGCTTACAGTCTACCGAAGGCTGAAGTCATTGCATCACACCCCGTACTTAACACTCTTAACAACACACTGTGGTCTTTCATGGTTATTATACATGGGTAGTCTTACATTTAAACTGATAAAATCATTTAACTCTAATCCAAAATCAAGTGAAGCAACCAAGACTACACTAAATTACTTATTCATACATATCTCAAGATACTGAGAGGATACTTAATTACCTAGAACATCACTGTCGTTGATGCCATGATTATAACTGAAATCAAGGACTTGGAGCTTCTTTAATCTCGAGAGTCTTTCAACTACATTATGGAAAGATTTTTCAACTAATACAATGTTTTGGATCCATAATAGTTCATGTCATGCACCATTGAAATCAAGGACTCCTCGTGTTTATTACCGCTATCCCTATGCAATCTCTCAATAACCTTGACGTACTAAATTAGCAATTCTAATCTTATTTGGAAGAGATAAATGGCAAATTTTCTATAAGAGATTATTTGGCACTGTTTTTAAGCCGTAGGATAGGAAATATATAGTTTATTATGAATCGTGGGTAGTCTTATTATTGAAGAAATATATTTCATATTCATTTTTATATTTTATTTTTATCTCTTTCACATGTTCTCTTTTATCATTTTCGTTAGTTAGTTAGATGAGGTGTCATGCTTTCATTGGATCAATCTTGTATATATCTCAGATCTTTGTGTTTCTTCTTCAAATATATGTGTGAAAATACTGAAGAGTGCGAGAGGGTGCTCTCTCAAGAATATGATCCTTTCTCTTCCATTTTTGATTATGGTATCAAAGCCATAAATCATCTCACATAAACATTTGAAGTATTGAAGATGGCCGACAACAATGATCAAAATGATGATGCGCAAACACCATTGGCGATGGAACAGGAGGAGCAACAACAAAGGATATTTCAATGGAGACCCATTGGACTTACAGAGTTCGAGATCATCCAGAATGATCCCGTAACTTCACCATCGACAGTAAGAACTATCTCACCGGAATAGATCCATTAAGATAGATTAGGTGCAAAGTTAAAGATGGGATTCATAAATGGGAAATGTGAAAAACCGAGATAGTGAATCTCCAAATTCGATCAATGGAATAGGGTTGATTGTATGGTTAGATCTTGGATTTTAAATTCGATCTCAAAGGAAATTGTGGAAGCATTTATTTACACAACATCGCCTAAGGATCTATGGGATGAATTGAATGAGAGATATGGTGAATGCAATGGGCCACTATTTTATCACCGCAGAGAGAAATCAATGAAAGATGACACAAGGATCACTAATAAGAGAGAAGTATTACACCAATCTTAAAAATTATGGGATGAAATCAATTGTCTTATGCCATTCACCGATCTGTACATGTGGAGTCGCAAAGGAAGTTTCGATTTAGCTTCTTTCAACAAGCTTATGCAATTTTGATGGGCCTAAATGATACATATGACAATGTTAGAAATCAAGTTCTTGTGATGGATCCTTTGCCATCAAGAATAGGGCCTATTCTATGGTTCTAAGGGTGGAGAAACAAAGAGAAGTGCATATGTTATATCCTCGAAACTAATGATAATGCCGCAATGATGGTCAGGGGAGTTAACACCAGGAATGATGGACATGGAAGAAATGGATCTCGCCGAGGGAATTGGACAGGAAATCCAATTTTGGTAAAGGAAACTATCTTTGGAGGCGAGAGGAGTTAATGTAAGATATGGAAATGTTGATAAGGAACATATATATTGTGACCACTGTGGAATGAATGGGCATTTGAAAGAAGGATGTTTCAAGTTAATTGGCTTTCCAGATTGGTACAAGAAAGATCAAAGGACAAAGGAACCTGGATGGAAAAATACTGCAAACAATGTGATGAAAATGGATAACTCACCCCTTGATTTTGAAGATGGTTATGCTGCTGCAAATTCAAAGGATACAGCACCCTCTTCTAATATTACTGCCATAGTTCAACAAGAGTTAATGAAAATGCTGAAAGGAAAGAAGCTCACTGATAATGAGGATCAAGTAAACTTTGCACATCTCAGAGATTATTCTGGTATGTACACTCAACATTTTGCCTTTACTTCACTTGATAATTTGAAATGTGGATCTTGGATTGTTGACACTGGAGCCAGTAACCACATATGCACAAATTCAGCACAAATGTCCAACCTAAAACCTGTCACACAGCCTACCTCTGTTTTGCTACCTGATGGCTCCATTAAAGCTGTCAAACACACTGGAAACATTGCAATGAATCACAAAATAATTTTAACTGATGTTCTTCATGTTCCCACTTTCAAACTCAATTTGCTATCAGTTCCTAAACTCACCAACCGCATGTATTAAATTTGTATTCTATCCTACATATTGCTTATTGCAGGACCTGAAGAGTGATAGGACTTTGGCAGTTGGAAAATTGAGTGGAAAGTTATACACACTTGATGAACATAGTTTCCTGAATAGAGATGGTGATTGTAATAGGAGAATGAATGTCAGAACCTTCTATCCACTTTGAAAATTTGAATTCCGGAAATAAAACTTCTTTTGATGATAAGGCTTGTTCCTTTTCTCTTGTTGATTGGCATATTAGACTTGGACATGCTTCATTCCAATGCTTACAGCACCTTAGCTTCCTTAAACAGCTTTGCAATGATTTCGTCATCAAGAATATTAACTGCAGTGTGATATATGTCACAAGGCAAAACAGTAACAGCTTCCATTTCAAAACTCCCAAATTCATTCCAAATCCAACTTTGAATTGTTACACATTGACTTATGGGGTCCATATAGACAACACACACCGTTGGAACACCTTTTATGCTTACAATTGCGGATGACTATAGTAGAGCCACATGGACCTTTATGCTTCTTCACAAATCTCAAAATCAGAAAACATTGGAGGTATTCTTCAAAATGATTAAAAACCAGTTAAAAAAAGATGTTAAAGTCATTAGAGCAGCATAATGGAAGTGAATTCACCGGAAATGAGTGTCAAATTTTACTTAAATCTCTAGGATTCTTCACCAAAATCATGTGTCTACACTCCACAACAAAATGGAGTTGTAGAAAGGAAACATGTGCACTTACTCCAAATGGCCGATCCTCATGTTCCAAGCACATTTACCTCGTTATTTCGGGTCACATTCTATTCTAATGGCCACACATTATAAATGTAATTCCCACTCTGTGCTAAACTGGAAGACCCTTTTGAGATCCTATATAACACCAAACCAGTATTTCTCTTTCCTTAAAACTTTTGGTCGCCTTTTGTTACATAACCAATACCAAACCTCACAAAGATAAATTTGAAACGAGAGGTTACAAATGTGTATTTATAGGTTACAACCTCGACAAAAAGCTTACAAAGTCTACAATTTATCCAATAAACAAGTTCAAGTTTCAAGAGACATTACCTTCTATGAGAATTGTTTTCCTTTCAAATCGAAATCAATCCTATTGTCGATAAATCCTCTCCGGTCATTCCATATCACGAATGCTATGATGATTATCCTCTCGCAATACCCTCCTGTTTCCCTTTGTGATGATCAACATAATGAGCCTTTCCAATACATAACCATTGACTCATCTTCGGGTGAAGCCACCACGATTCCTCCTCCCCGATCATTATTCAATACCTCTTGTTCATGTTCCATTTCATGAATCTCCGAGAAAATATAATGTCCGAAACTCAAGCTCTTAGACAAAGTACCGCATACGAGCCAAACCAAGATGGATGGAAGATTATGTGACTAATGTAATCGGAAGTTCAATTGTTCCAATCACCGATCACCAATCCTCTTTCAACCAAACAAAACTCAATTCACAATTCACACCACCTTCATATCCTTACACAATTTCACCAAACTTACATCACACATATGTGGCATACCGCAAATGTATCAAAATTCAAGAACCAAATTCTTACCATCAAGCTTGTAAAGATAAAAGTTGGATACATGCTATGAATGAAGAATTGGCGACTTTAGAATCAAATAAAACTTGGGAACTCACCGATCTACCTAAGGGTAAGAAGGCTATAGGATGCGAGATGGTTATACAAAGTCAAACTTAAACCGGATGGAAGTGTGGATAGGCTTAAAGCAAGATTAGTGGCAAAAGGCTACAATCAATTAGAAGGATTGATTTTTTGATTGTTTCTCACCGTGTGGCAAAGCTTGTTACAAGAAGAATCTTCATTGCATTAGCTTTCGCCTAGATCTTGGCCTCTCCATCAACTTGATATCAACAATGCTTTCTTACATGGATACCTTGATGAGGAGGTCTATATGCAAACACCTCCGGATATGCCAAACCACACTCAAACACGGTCTGCAGATCGAAAAAGAAGCTTATATGGATTGAAGCGAGGCCTCAAGGCAATGGAATACCGAACTGGGTCTTAAGCTCACGAGAATATGGGTTTGTTCACCCAACCATGACCATCGTCTTTTCATCAAGCATTCATCCAATCACGTTTGTTTCTCTCGGTTTATGTGGATGATGTCTTAATCACTGGAACTCATGAATCGACATTGTGTTGGTTAAGAAATATTTACATTCTCAATTTATAATCAAAGACATTGGTCTTTCTTGAAATACTTCTTGGGACTTGAGATTGCTAGAGGTAAAAGGGGACATATGTTAACCAGAGAAAATACATTTTGGACATCATCAAAGATGCTTGGACTCATAGGTGCAAGATCGGTTTCGGCCCAATTCCAAAAGGTACAAAGCTTTCACGTAACTCAAGTCCTCCTTTTCCGGATCCGTAACGATATAGAAGGTTGATTGGAAGGCTTCTATACTTAAATCGACCAGTAGGACATTACTTATGGGATACAACAATTAAGTCAATTTGTTCATAGTCCTTGCCAAATTCATTGGGACACAGCCTATACATTTGTTGCGATATTTGAAAGGGTGTCCGTCTTTAGGACTTTACTTTCCAAAGACAAATGAATTTCACTTTAACAAAGATACTCGGATGCAGATTGGGCTTCTGCGGACACTAGAAGGTCACTTCCACCGGTTTTGTATCTATCTTGAGACACATTGGTTTCATGGAAAACCAAGAAGCAGACTATAGTCTCTCGATCTCTGAGCAGAGGTCGAGTACGTAAGTTTGGCGACAACAGTTTGTGAAATCATCCGGATCGATTTATATATTGAAAGACTTTCTTTTGCTCCTATCCCTTTACCTATCCCTTGTGGTGTGACAATAAATCAGCCTTTACACATTAGTGCAAATCCGATTTTCCATGAAAGAACTAAGCACTTGAAATTGACATATTGTTAGAAACAAATTCAAGGAAGGTTTCATTTTGCCTCAACACATTACTTCTTCTCAACAAAGTTGCAGACATTTTCACCAAAGCATTAGCGGCCCCCAATTTTCTTCAATAAAATTTTTCAGATTAAATGTGCTTCCAAAACTATGCTGATCAACTACTATTTGCCTCTTCCAGCTCAAAGTTCTGAATTAATAGACCATTACATTCTTTATTCTCCAAGCAAGGGCTTTCAATTTTAATAACTCTTAATTATTAAATCCGTAAAGGAGTTTGTATCAATAGAATTTCCTGGATTAATATAAACATTTCTTAAACCCTAATTCATCGGTTGGCATACTTAGATCCAATACCTCATTTCAAGACCATTGATTTTGTTCAACATTCCAAGAAAATTGGTGGCTTCCAAGTGTTGGTAACCAGGGGATGTTGTTCTGGGAGTTTGTGTAATTTAAATTTCAAAAGGGTTATACCTAAAATTTAAATTTAAACCCAATTAATTTAATTCCCAATCCAAAATTGAAAATTGGCCTTAAAGTTAAAGTTAAAAGGCTTAAATTTTCCAAACAAATGATGCACCAAATAGTTTGAATCATGAACAAATTGGTTCAAAAGCTTTTTCCTGTGGAAATTTATTTTTTGCAACAGAACTAAATTGTTAAAATCCCTTACAAAATTTAAGAAAAATTACCAATTTTTAAATAGAAATTTTTGGGATTTTAAAAAATTTCTACAAACAAAAATGCAAATACATTATATAAATAATTATAATTTTATATTAATTTCAAAATTTTACATTATTATAACATATAAAAATTGCATTTTTATAAAAAACTAAATTTTTTACAAAATTAAATTAAAAGTTAAACAATACAATTTTCCAATTGAATCCAACAATTATTGAATTTAGTCATTATAAACAGGTAAAAACAAATCATCCTTCTTCATCCAATTAAACCTTAGAAATTAACAAGAAAATTTCATGTCGCACAAAAACTTCATTTAAAATCACTCAAAGGCCCTTTGAAGGAATTTTCTGATACAATCTTCATGGGCCATAAACCTTTATCCATGTTTAAGGTCCAAGAAAAAACCAAATATTCCATGCTGGTATTACTAAGGTGCCAAGGATATTCATTCAACCACCAGATGATTACGACAAGAAATCCAATCCTCCAATCCACGATATGAATTTCCATTGATAGACCTCGAAGGTTTTATGATGATCCGAACAGGCGCAAAGAGATAATTGACAGCGTTCGAGATGCATCAGAGACATGGGGTTTCTTCCAGGTGATCAATCATGGGATACCGGATAGTGTTTTGGAGGAAATGTTGGATGGAGTGAGGAGATTCTATGAACAAGATACAGAGGTCAAGAAAGAATGGTATACGCGGGATACAACGAGAAGGGTGGTTTACAACAGCAATTTTGATTTGTATAGTGCTCCATCAGCTAACTGGAGGACACCATTTTCTGCCCAATGGCTCCTGATCTTCCAAAACCTGATGAATTGCCCTTGGTATGCAGGTAATGCTAATCACATGCAATTTAAGAGTAGTTTAATGTTTCTTTCCAAAAAGAATATAATGAATATAATTTAGGAGAATTTAGAAATCTAGACAAATATAAATGATCATTTTAAATATAGCAATTTTTATAACATTTACAAAATGGTAACTTTTTGATGCAAAAGTCATGTATACTATTTTGATGAAAGACTACATTTCAACTATATATCGACTGTTTTTTTTTTTTTTTTTTTTTTGTCATTCAACAGTCGGGTGTATTAGCATTATTTGTGGCTTGACAAATTAATTAGACAACTCTGGAGAAGTTAAGGTTGTAAGTGGAGGCATCCATCTTGGCCAATAGTGTAAGAACTACCTTTTTTGTTCAACTTCAGGATGCCGAATGCTTGGCTAGTTCCAGGGCTGAGATGGGAGGCTTTGGAAAAAATTAATTTTTGAAGTGCAATTTTTTTTTTTCCCGAGTAGCAGTCCAGTTTTAAAGTGCAATTTATTATTATTATTATTATTTTTTTTGTAAGTAGTAATCACCCTTCTCAAAAATCATAGTTCCGCTCCTGGCTAGTTCAAACATGTCTTACGAGCCTAGAGGTATAAAACATACTAGGCTTGGAGAGCTTGACCCAACCTGCCTCTCTAGAAGCCACCGTCTTAGGCTTGAGTCTGGGCTGGTTATTGGGTCTGAAGTCTAGACTGCACGCCCACATTTAGTGGGATAAGTGCTCAATGGCCGTTTGACCTCGCCAATTTTCCCATTATGGCATGTAAATTACCGAATATAATCCTGCATTCTCTTCCCCGCTTATAACTATTTCAAACGATTTAAAATTCATTGTCTGTGAAAAAGAGAAGATTTCAAGGTTAGAATTTAACTCATTTCAATGTTAGAATCCAACCCATTTTATTTGTGTAAGAAATCTCATTTCAAAGTAGAAATTCATCCGTCTCTATCTTCTTCTTTTAACTTACGATAGAAATTGTGGATTTTGTATTTTTGTAGTATAAATCATGAAAATATGTATAAATTTGAGAGTGAATTGTGATTTTTTACTTTAAATTTCCGTATATCTGAATTCATTTGAAGTGGATTAATTGAAAAATCAGTTAAAATGTGTAAATTCGCGCTAACAGACTCATGGTCTGTTAACAAATTTTTGACCGCCAATTTTGGCCTTAATAGACCCACATGCATGTTCGTCTGTTATTTGTTAATAGGTATGTGGTCTATTAACAGATGGTCTGTTAAATAAGGATATTTAAGTCTTTTTTACGTAAAAGAGACATTTTAAACTTATTTGATATAAGTTATGTGCTTTTACGATTTGAGTGGTTTGACACAACCATTTAGCCATAGCCAAAGCGGCCTCACATTTACACCTCTAGTTGAGCCTAGCATAATCAACTGTTGACTTGAGAGTGTATGTGAGAGGGATAGTTTCACCATATAATATAAAAATCAAAGAATTTAAAAAATACTATTTCATTTTTTTGTATTTTAAAAATACTGTTTTGTAACACTTGTTAAATTCTTATATTTGTTACATATATTACATTTAGAATTTTAAAATATTGAAAAGTAATTGTAGAATTTTAATATAAAATCAAGTAAGGCAAAATTATCACTATATAATTCCTCACTGTGCTGCCTTGTTTGACTTTAGCTATATCTGAATTTCTCTCAGAGACTCTGCAGATGTAAAATGAGGTTGAAGATTTTGACTCTTTATGCTTAGAAAACTAGATTTGATTTGGATCCAATCAATCACGGAGCATAACCCCAATGCTAACCAGAGAACAAATATGAAAAGAAAGGTTCAAAGCAACTTATTTTCTCTGTCCTTTTATCTTATATTCTTGATTTCTGCAGAGATATTATGATAGAGTTTACCAAGCAACTAATGAAGCTGGGAAGTTTTTTGTTTCAACTATTGTCGGTTGCTCTTGGTCTAAAACCAGATCACCTTGAAGACATGGGATGTGCCGAGGGACTTGCTCTCCTATGCCATTACTATCCCATGTGCCCTCAGCCGAACTGACTTTAGGCACTAGCCAGCACGCCGATGGAGATTTCCTCACAGTGCTATTAAACGACCTGGTTAGCGGCCTGCAAGTTCTCCATCAAAATCAGTGGGTTGACGTTCCTCCAGTTCATGGAGCTCTTATTGTCAATATTGGAGATCTTCTACAGGCAAGTGTTTGATTGTCTCACCTGTTAAGACTCGACGCATTCACTTATTTAATTTTATCTCTAACGTGTCCCATCATGTTTTTTTTCTTCAAAGTATGCAGAATGGCAGCAAGACTTGATACTAGGACCTTTATATATTCTGATAGTATGTTGAACTATCATACCTAAAAACTTTATCTAATATCTGAAGCTGAAGCTGTTCTACATTTATTTTTTTAAAGTTCGTTTTCAACAATCCTATCATCACACGTCCTTACTTTCTGTTCTACACACAATCCTTGGTAAATCTGATTAACATTTCATCGATGATGATGGATTTTTTTTCTTTTCACAGCTTGTATCAAACGACAGGTTTTTCAGTTCAGAACATAGAGTACTTGCAAACAATGTTACTCCAAGAATTTCAGTGGCATGTTTCTTTAGAAGTGATCTATCAGCATCTTCAAAGCTCTATGGACCAATTGAAGAACTTCTATCAGAAGATAATCCTCCAAAGTACAGAGCAACTACTGTGAAAGATTACGTAACCTACTACAACACAAAAGGGCTGGACGGAACTTCTGCGCTATTGCATTACAGGATCTAGACTTAAACGAGGGAATATACGAAGAAAATTATATTCGGTTAAGGTTCCTCTAAAATGTTAAAAACTATGAAGCGAGTAAAAGTCGAGACAGAAAAACTGGAAAGAATGATTAAGAATTTCAAAGGGAATAACTCGATTTATAGGTACAATCAAACAACTGTACAAATAATCTCATGCAAATCAGGAAAATTTAACCGGCATAGCATCTGCCTAATTTATGGCGAAAGCATGAGATCAGATAAATTTGTATTACATAACATATATATGGACAACTTTAGTGTCAATTTTTATGTGTTTTTTGTTTTCTTTATGTTCGTAGATTTTAATTTCAGCATCTGGTTTTTTCAATAGCTCCAACTATCAAGTTTTTACATGTTGCTTTCAAAATTCAAGGCCTTTCTTTAATAATATTATATACTATATGGCATATTAAATGTCCTGTTATAGCATCCTATACTTTTGGGCTTATTGTTAACCTAAAACACTCAGAATCAGATTACAGAATAATCTCAAGAACACTAGTTGTCCGACTCAAATGTTGAACCACATAATTTAAAAGTTCAATTAAGCTATTAAAGTATAGACAAACTTATTTATTTAAATTATGTCTTCAACTCACCCTCTCCAGGTTTAGTTTTTTCTATCAAATGCTTAAACACAAATTTTTCACAAATGGGTGAAGCCAGTAGCGGATCTAGGATATTTAAGTCGTGGGGGCCAAAAAAATATTTTGGAGGGGGCTTTGACGGGGTTCGTGGGCAACGCCCGATTTTTTTTTTTGGACAATTTAATCAATCTACAAGTAAAATATAATAACCAAATTTAATTTGCAAATTCACATCACAAATATCAATATACAAAGCAACCAAACAATCATTCATCCATTGACCACCCATCTCCATTTCAAAACAAAAAATATATAAAGTTACTGACGTAACATTAATGTATTATATCAAAAAACATTGCAAAGTTACGAATAAATTAGAAATATCTATTTCATTAAAAAAAAGAGTAATCTTTCACACTTGTTAAGATGAATTTTGTGAGACTTCAATTTGATGATTTTGTTATTTCTCCCACTATTTTTAATCTTTCATTTTTGATGATTGAGAGACTTAAATGGCTAAAGGAAATGGAGTTGGGAAAATAAAATGGAAAGTGTAAAAGTCTAATGTGGACCATTTACTAAAAAAAAAAAAAAAAAAAAAAAAAAAAAATCAAATCAAAAAGGTAAAATCAAAAATTTGTCAAATGGGCCCCATGGCCCCCATGCCAAATCTGCCCTTGGGTGAAGTCAAGATGTAAACTTGGAACCTTTGCTTACTCTGATGCTACGTTAAAGTATTAAAAGCTTAAGTTGTTAGAACATATTTTCTCATCTATAGCAAATGGCCTTAAAGCTTATCACAGGTCCTTATTTACTGACTAGAAGTAATGACTATCATCAAGGAAAGTTAGAGTTCGATCTGCGCCCATAAGTGGGTAGCTTATTCGCCCACATGCCGAGGTGTCGTGGTGGGGCCCATCATAAAGATTACTTTATGATGGATGGCCCACCGCCGACACCTCAAGCGCAGATCGGGCAACCGGAAAGTTAGTTATCAAATCGAGTCATTTGTGAAGAATCACTTTTCGCAACTAAAGAACCGAGTTATATTTTAGAGCCACCTCATGCGGATGCTAGTTTCTTGTGTCATTGTGAAATACTAAGTTTTATGTAGATATGCTTTGTAGCATTAATGTTGTCTTTGTTTTTACCATTTGTAGCAATTAACACCAGTAAGCACACAAGAGACAAAATATCTTCTTTAAATTATTATACTCAAGAATTGCTTGTGCTAGTGCTAGTGCTAGTGTCGATAATAAATTCGAGAAGCTTTGAAGCTTTACATGCCATCGGCATTGAACTTCACGAAAAAAAGCTTTTTCGAATCGAAACACCCAAAGATAAATATTCTAACTGTTGAAAGAAATAATGAGCAAACTTAAACAAAAAACAAAGAAGCAAATTATATTATTTGTACCGAGATAGCCTATTTATAGGCAATACAACCAGACTGCTTAACTAAAGCAATAACAATATTGCATGAAATTAAGACCATGAAGTTACCTACTTACGCCACTACAACCAAAGAATCAATAATAAAGAAATCTACTAAACAACTCCCTATAAACTAGGACAACATAACAAACTCCAAAGACTCAATATAAAATAAAAAATATGATTGTAGACTTGGTCCAATGAGCCATTTCAACAAATATATTTTATCACCTTCCCTTAAACTAATATCTGCAAAAATCAGTTTAAGAATCAATTTGCAACCTTTCACGGAATCAATCTGCAGCCATTCCTCAAGCGATCCAAACTTCATTTGAGGAACAAACTCCAAGCATACTTCAAGCTTTATAAAACAAGGTGGCTTGAGTGGTTTAGTAAAAATGATAATTATAAGTCTTCTTCTCTCCAAGTGCGACGACAGCAGTGGTGGAGACCTGCAAAAGGTGGTGGGGCTTTGTCCCCCGTTTCCACTCCGGCGTGATAATTAGTATGTGATAAACTCAAATATGCAGAATAACAATATTGAGTATGTATGTTGTGTTTTTACCTAGAGGGTTGATCTCCTATTTATAGGAATGACCCGCAATTGTATCTTCAATGGTCATTAATGGCGGGTGCCTTTTCATCTTCTTCATAATTAGGATTTAATGAGAGACGTTTCGTCTTCTTCAACTGCTGGTGTTTCATATTTCCAATGGATGTGAGTGACTGTTGGTATATAGATCGTCTGTCTAATTAATTGGATGGCAACTGGGTTACAATTGTCTATCTAGTGTAGGAGGGCATATGAGAACAATGAGGTGGGCGGACCATAGTGGCAGGGGCTGGACGCCCACTCGCCCCCAAAAGGGGCTGGACGCTTGCCCCCAGCAGGGGACTGGGCGCCCGAAAACCCACCCTCCCAAATGCCCCGCCCCGACCTTGGTCCTTAGTCATTCGATTATTTTCAACTTTTTCGATATGTTTTTCACTTTCTTATTTTGTTTGGGGGCGGGTATAATATATTATACATTGTAACCAACAAATTATAAAGTGAAAAAATAATTTTATTAATAATGTATGTTTTATGACGAACATACAAAACTGAAATTCGCAGTAATCAACAGTATTTGAAAGGAAATAGACTGAATATTAAAGTTTTCATGATTAAGCGGGACAACCGCCATGAAACTAAAATAAATAAAACTACTGTTTAATCATCATGAGAGCCAGCAGGTTGAGATCCAACCCCTCCATGGTTAGTCACTTTGACCTTCTGAGCAGCTAAATCTGCAGCTCGACGTTTCCTCAGATACCTATCATATTCATCTGGGTCTATCTCCGAATGATCATCAACCAACCACTTCTTGGTCATTTTGATAGCGGCCTTCAAAGATTCTGCGCCATACATGTGTAAGTTATCCTTGTATTCGGCAGACAACTTGTACCTTGCTGTGGCCTCATCATCCGCAATCTCCAACTTTTTGCGAAGTTGATCTACCTCTTTTTGAAGGAGAGAATTCTCATTATCTTTTTTTTAGACGCAATTGTTGCCTTGTCCAACAAAGATCGTATCTCTCACATGACTTTTTTTCTTGTCGTGGTCTCTATCACTGCACACTTTTCAAATTTCTCCAAATCACGCAATACTTTCTCCTCCATAACAAGCATCCAGACAATGGAAAAAATTGAAATTAAATGGAGGATAAAAGTTAAATGAGAAAGCAATAGAGTGTTATCAAAATATAACAACTTACCCTGCGGTGGTTGGTATAGATAATACGACGCATGGCAGCTGCTTCTTTAATTTTTAAATTCTCAATGAGCTTCTCATTCACACAGCCTAACATGATTTCAGCTTCAATAGTCGAATCAACAAGAGGAAATCCAAACTCCTTGAAAGCATGGGCGTTATTACCCCTGGTAGTGCGCGACACGGAGCGAGGGGAAACAGTTATCTCAGCAGTAGCTTTTTCTTTATCAGCCCGCCTTTTCTTTTTGTTTAAAGAAGATAAAGACGGATCTTCAAAGATCGATGGCATGTAATCCCGCCACATCCATCACGCCTCCAAAGTCAAATTATCCATATCTATTAGAAAATAGAAGTTGATGAAACAAATATGGGCAAAAATGAAGATTTCAAAAGAATAAAGACATAAAAGTAGCCTACCCTCAGGTGATCCAATGTGAACCCGCCTTAAGTTCTCATTAGATAACACCTCGCTCATTTGTGATCCTGGAGGCGTCAAGCGTAAAAGCTTATCTAATCGTGTTTTCAATTCATGATCAAGATCCAGGGGCTCGTTAAAATGTTTGCAAAAAGGAGTTCTCCAACAAGTTCTAAAAGGGAACTGTCCAACCTCAGGTCGAACAAAAAAGAAACGTCTCCTCTAACCACTATTTGAACTAGGAAAGTGAGGTAATAACAATTTTACTTTAAGTTGAATATACGCGTAACAGTTACTCCCAAGCACAAGATACATATCAAATACACTTCTAAAAAGCCTTAAACACGGCTCGATATTATTTGTAAGGCACAAATATAAGAAGTAAGTTGATATGCGCCAAGAATTAGGGGTCAATTGGTCAGGAGTGACATGAAATTCGTTGAGGAAAGAAACGAATAAAGGATGAAGAGGAAATCTTAAACCAGCTGTCATGCTATCACGGTAAACTACCACCTCCAAAGGGTATGATCCTAGAATTTTTTCACTAGGATGGGGAACTCGGTATAAATGACCAGGAGGTAATTCATATTTTTTCAACATTTTCATAAAACTTTTTGAATTGTAAACACTGGCATCTTTTGGTATATCTAAATCTATCAAATTGCCACTTGGAGAATGTTCAGTTTGAATATTGAGTGGGCGAGATACTGTAGAAGAATCGGCATCGGAATCTACCAATCTATTGGATGATGAAAAGTCAATTATAGGTGGTCGGTCAAGTAAAGGCAGTAAAACCGCCCCGCCCCAGCCAGAGAGGAGGGCGCCCGCACGCACCCAGCAGGCGAGGCCCGGCCGCCCGCCCCTAGCCGGGCAGCGGCCCGCCTTGCTAGGGGCGGGCGGTCGGTCGCCAGGGCGGGTTCGCCGCCGCCCCGGCAGGGAGTGAGCTTGACTGCCGCCCCGTCCCGTTTTCATCCGGTGGAATAATTTCGAACTATAAATGAATTTTCTTCTTTTCGACCTGCGTCAAGTTCATCAACAGAATCATTCAAATATCGAGGTCCACCACGTCTTAAAGAACTAACAAATGACCATTCTTCAATTGGCGGAAAATTATCATCTATTCTTATAGATAGGGCACGATAAGAGGGACTACTGTTAGAGTTATTGGTTGAAGAACTACTACTAGAGGTGACCACCGTCTTATACATCTAAGAAGAAGGCCGAATTTTTTTCGAAGAAAAAGGTACAAGAATGAAAATATTACTTTAGATGACGAAAGAAGAAAATACCTCTATGATTTAGACAGAAAAGAGGAGACCAGTCTGAAAAGAGTTCCAGCCAAACTGTGAGATATTGGAATACTACAAATAATATCCCATCTACCTCTCTTATATATATAAAAAAAAAAAATCTTCTAAATGAGGCTAAGATTTTAGCCCATACCAATTTTAAATTAGGCCCAAAATATTTATTTTATATTTGGTCAGTTAATTACCATATATTTTTCATTATAAATAAATAATGAATTATTTATTACATGAATTATTTTTCAAAGTTTTGGCCAAATGTAGATGATTAAAATACAATATTTCTACTTCTCATTGACAATAGTCCATGAAAAGTAGAGGAGCTTATGATGATAAATATATTTACACTTTGGTAGATGACTGCTGCTCTGCTTTGGACGCATGTCTTAAGTAATATGCCCGCCTCATCGGTCCGCCCGCCTCATTGTTCTCATATGCCCACCTACACTAGATAGACAATTGTAACCCAATTGTCATCCAATTAATCAGACAGACGATCTATAGAACAACAATCACCCACATCCATTGGGAATATGAAACACCAGCAATTGAAGAAGATGAAACGTCTCTCATTAAATCCTAATTATGAAGAAGATGAAAAGGCACCCGCCATTAATGACCATTGAAGATACAGCTGCGGGTCATTCCTATAAATAGGAGATAAACCCTCCAGGTAAAAACACAACATACATACTCAATATTGTTATTCTGCATATTTGAGTTTATCACATACTAATTATCACGCCGGAGTGGAAACGGGAGACAAAGCCCCACCACCTTTTGCAGGTTTCCACCACTGCTGCCGTCGCACTTGGAGGAGAAGAAGACTTATAATTATCAAAAAATATTTGCAATTTGTTCTTCACTTTTGCAAAACACCAAGTCAATAACATTGTCCTTACATAAATCATGCAAAAAATGATACCTCACATCAATGTGTTTACTTCTCCCATGTAAGACTGGATTTTTCGATAGCTTTATTGCAGAGATATTATCACAGTAAATGACAGTTGGAGCTTGCTGCTAGTTGTGTAAAACTTCAAGTAACCTCCTCAACCAAATAGCTTGACATGAACTCGATGTTGCAGCAACGAACTCGGCTTCCGTAGTTGACAAAGTCACTATCTGTTGTTTCTTAGATGACCATGTAATAGCTCCAGAATTTAACATAAACACTGCTCCGTAAGTGCTCTTTCTATCATCAAGATCTCCGGCATAATCACTATCTGAAAAACCAATCAAACTTGACTTTTCGCCTCTTTTGTATAGAATCCCAAAATCTGCAGTACCTTTCAAATAGCGAAAAATTCTCTTTGCAACCAGAAGATGGACTTCAATTGGATTCTCCATGTATCTGCTGATTAAATTGAGTGCGTGCATGATGCCTGGTCTTGTAGATGTCCGATACATGAGACTCCCAACAATTTGATTGTACAGAGTAGGGTCTACCATTTTTCTTGCTCCACTATTTGAGAGTTTCAGACCAACTTTACTTGGGGTGGTGATTGAATTACATTCCTTCATCATAAACCTGTCCAAAATTTCTATAGCATATTTCTTTTGAGAAATAAAAACACCGAAGAGATGATTGCACTACCTCAATGCCAAGAACATAGTGCATTAGCCCCAAATCATCATATCAAATTCCTTCATCATAGACTTCTTAAAATCGGCAAGCATGGATCTATCATTACTAGTATAAATGAGATCATCAACATATAAACACACAATCAAAATCTTCTTATCAACACCATATTTAGTGTAAAGAGTGTGCTCGTATGGGCATTTAATAAAACCCTTTTAGTAAAATAAGCATCTATACGATTGTACCAAGCTCTTGGTGCTTGTTTCATCTGTCAAGATGCTTTCTTCAACTTGTATACATGATTCTCACAAACCTTGCTTCACGTATCCGGAGGTTATTCCACATAGACTTCTTCATCTAACTCTCCATGCGTAAACACCGACTTGACATCTAAGCGATAGACAAACCATAAGTTTTGGGCAGCCATGGATAACACAAAGCTTAATAGTGTCAAGCTTTGCTACTTGGAGCAAACACCTCTTTGTAATCCACACCAAATTCTTGCTTGTACCCCTTTGCAACAAGCCGATCTTTGTACTTGTCAACTCCACCATCCTTGTTCAACTTCGTTTTATAGACCCATTTTACACCAATGGATTTCGCTCTTTTGAAAGTTCGATCACCTCCCAACTATTATTTTTCTCTATAGACCCAATCTTCTCATTCATAGCCTTTTGCCACTTTGAATTCTTGATGACTTCTTGCAATGTAATGGGATCACAATTTGATAAAAAGGCATAATTGGCGCTTGTATCATTGTTATCGATTGAATACCGGTTACCTCATAATCTTGCATCCATCCGAGCCTCCTTTGAACACGGCAATGTCGTGATTCAAGTACATCGTGACCTTCTTTTGATGTTGGTGAAGTTACTGATTCATCGTTGGAGATGCACTTGGTGGAGTTTCAAGTATAGAAACCTCAAGAATTTGTTGTTGTAAAGGTTGTCGCCTTTCTTCTTCAAAGATCACCGCCAAAAATGACTTTAGTAGCTTCGTCTATTCCAATTCCTAACCAAAAATAACATCCCCGCTTGTAACAATCTTCTTTGTGAGTGGATTAAACAATTTATATGCTTTGTATGTTTCACTCATGCCAAGAAAGACACATTTTTCACCCTTATCATCAAGCTTCTTCCTTTTCTCATCCGGGACATGTGCATAGGCAATGCAACCAAAAATTCAAGTGATCTACAACTGGTTTCATCCCACTCCAAGCTTCTTTCGTGTCATGTTTTGAGCAGAAAAAGTAGGACATCGTTTAACACATGAATGCTCCAATTCATCGCCTCCGCCAAAAGTTCTTTGGAATTCTTCCTCTTATCGAAGAAACTACTCACCATGTTAAGGATAGTTCGATTTTTCCTCTCGATAGGCCATTCATTGCGGTGAATAAGCAATCAGATGTTCTCTTCTATGCCTTGATCACCACAAAAGTTTTCAAATTCTTTTGAGCAATATTGTCCACCACGATCAGTATGAAGAGTTTTAATGTTTCTTTCTACTTTATTTTCAACATGTGCCTTAAAGTTTTTAAAGGCGCTAAAAGCTTCTGATTTCTCCTGCAGAAAAGAAACCCAAGTTTTTCGAGTATAGTCATCAGTGAAGGTAATGAAGTATCTTTTACCCCCATTAGAAGATGGGTTAATTGGCCCACAAATGTCAGAGTGAACCAACTACAAAGCCATCTTAGCCCTCCATGATTTCCCTTATGGAAACTGCTCTCGATGTTGTTTGCCAATAACGTATTCTTCACACACATTGTTGGGAGGAACAATTTGAGGAAGACCGATTACCATACTCTTTTGATAAAGAGTCTTCAATCCATTGAAATTCAAATGACCATAACGAAAATGCCAAAGCCACTTTGAGTCACTTACCTTGGCCATATAACAATTTTGAAGCATCTTAATTTTCAAGGGAAACAATCTGTTTGGTGCCATCATAGCCTGAGCAATAAGACCTCTTTTGGAATCATAAATTTCACAAGCACCATTCTTGAAGTTTATGGTAACTACGTATCCCTTTTCTTGTAATTGTCCAAGACTTAGCATATTACTTTTAAGATGAGGAACGTAGAAAACATTTGACATAACTTCAATACTATCATTGTTGGTCTTGATTTGAACATCACCTTTTCCCATTACATTTATCTTGGAATTATCACCGAAACTCATAGTAGTACGACAATCTTCATTTAAATGGGAAAAGAATGACTTACTTTTCGCACATATGATTGTTGCAACTGTGTCTAAATACCATATGTCTACTTCAAGCTTGTTCTTATTGTCATGGACTGTCATCAATAGAGTTTCTTCTTCCTTCTTCTCTGCAAAATTCAATTTCTCCCCTTCTTTGTCTTGAGACAGTCTAGTATAACATTCAAAATGATAGTGCCCAAGCTTATGACACTTGTGACACTCTACATTCGATTTGTCAATTTGTTGATAACGTCATCTCCTTCTACCTTGAGAGAATGATAAATCATTATCCATCTTGACATTTAGAAATTGTCTTCCTCCATTGCCTCGTCCTCCCACATCTTTGTTACCTCGACCTCTTCTTCCTCTACCTCTACTTGTACCTCGATCTTTTGATATATTCACCATCCAAGCATTGTTGTCAATCGAAACCTTTAGAGCTTGTTCCTCTTTCTCCTGCTTATTAATTTTATGCTCATGAATCAACAAGGAGCTTTGTAATTCATCAATTGAAAGCTTATCAGTATCATTAGATTCTTCTATTGAACAGGGAGCTTTGTAATCCATGTAATTCATGGATCAAGAATTTTTCAACAATGCTTATGTCCTCTGTCTTGTCGCCGTGAATCCAAGATTTTGTCGACAATTGCCATTGTCCATGCAAAATAATCCAGAATCGACTCTCCCGATTTCATTCAAGCATTTCAAACTCGAACGAAGTGTTTGAAGTCTGTTGCCTCTTCACCCTTGTTGATCCTCGGTACTTCTTTTTCATTGAATCCCAAATATATGTTGGGAGGTGTCTTTACAAAGAATGGTTTCCAAGATTGATCGATCAACAGCTTGAAACAAATAATTCTTTGCCTTCAAGTCCTTCAATCGTTGTGCTTCAATCTCTGTTGTCTCGAGCATCCGTCATTGCCATGCCAATTGCTGGTTCTCATATGCCTTCAGAGACCACTTGCCAATAATCTTTAGATCATAAGAAGTTTTCCATCAACATGCTCCAATGGTCATAGTGACCATCAAAGTGCTGAATTGCAGGTTGAACAAAATTTTCAGAGGCCATAGTTTTTTTTTCACTACTGCTGCTGCAAGAAAATAAACCAAGCTGCTGCTATTTAATTAACCCTCTATCTCACGAATTTCCTCTCGGTGTTTTAATGGCTCTAATACCACTGTTGAAAGAAATAGCTTAGCAAACTTAAACATAAACAGAGAAGCAAATTAAATTATTTGTACTGAGATAGCCTATTTATAGGCAATACAATTTAACTAAAGCAATAACAATATTGCATGAAATTAGGACCATGAAGTTACCTACTTACGCCACTACAACCAAAGAATCAATAATAAAGAAATCTACTAAACAACTCCCTATAGACTAGGACAACATAACAAACTCCAAAGACTCAACATAAAATAAAAAATATGATTGTAGACTTGGTCCAATGACCCATTTCAGCAAATATATTTTATCACTAACATGAGTAGAATTCATTCAGGTTTCACCTTGAAATGGTATACAATGTCAGACCAAATACATATTACGAGCATCAAAGACTCGATAGCTGAATCTGCAAAGAATTATGATCGCATAAAAGAGCTGAAGGCTTTTGAGGATACAAAAGCTGGTGTTAAAGGGTTAGTTGATTCCGGGATTGTCAATATCCCCAAAATATTCATCAGGCCACCTGATGAGCTTGCTGAGGAATTGAAATATGGCCGGAGTAATTTACAGGTACCGGTAATAGATTTCACGAGGATTGAATCGCATAATCGGAGTAAGAAGATCATTGATGAAGTGAGACAAGCATCAAAAGAATGGGGCTTTTTCCAATTGGTGAATCATGGAATCCCCCTTAGTGTTTTAGATGGTATGCTCAATGGAATTCGCAGGTTTCATGAACAAGATGCTGAGGTAAAGAAAGAGTATTTTTCTCGTGATCAGACGAAGAAGGTGATATATGGTAGCAATGTGGATCTGTATACATCACGTGCAGCTAATTGGAGGGACACACTGACCATTTCTATGATGTTCTCCTATCAAGTTGAACCTCATGAATTGCCCTCAATTTGCAGGTATAACTATTATTTTGTTGAACTTCATGACCTATCCATGCATGAAAACAAGATTATTCACGCTTCTCACCCACATAAAATCAGCATCCTAAAAGGTCATTTTATTATATAGTAGGAATATTATAGCAACTTGATACATGTATAGAATACGGTATGATAATTAGACTCGACTGGCTCAACAGAGTCCAGCAGTTTGTCACATAATCCTGCTCTTGGAAGAATTGGAATTGTTCCGGTACTTCTGTCAATCAGCACTCGATATTTTTCCTTAGATGCTATCATAATACTTTTACACTACTGACAAAAAGTTAAAAACAGATTTTAGATGTCGAGATTATTAACCCTGAGGTCATCTATACTTGGTCCTTCAAATTGGAAAAAAAAAGTTGAATAATAGAATTATTATTACTGTCTTATCGTTAAATAGAAAACAAATAAATTAGTACAAAGTTCAAAAATTTCTCTTCCAACTAGAAACTTTGGTATGTCTGACAATTAGCGAGCATATATACTATTGTTTAAATAACCAGGTGCATGTCGAGCACAATACCTTAGCATCATCTGTCTGCACATCTCTAAGCTAGCTTAATTTAGTTTCCTGACCAGTCAAATAGTTTTCTATTGACATTCGTTATCGCCAGGCAGCTCATGGCAGGTTATGTCTAATTGTTATATTTATTAACTCATTACCAGGGGTGCAATTATGGAGTATATCAATCAAGTTACAAAGCTGGGAGAAGTTGTGTTCGAGTTATTATCAGAAGCTCTTGGCTTGAAACCCGAACATCTAGGAGGCACCCTGGAATGTGGCAGAGGTCGAGCTTTAGTTTGCCATTACTACCCAGCATGCCCAGAACCGAACCTGACATTGGGAACAAGCAAGCACACTGACCCTCCATTCTTAACTATTCTTCTGCAAGACCAAATTGGTGGCCTCCAAGTCTTGCGGGATAACCACTGGGTTGATGTCCCACCTGTGTCTGGGAGTTTTGTAGTTAATATTGGCAACCTCCTTCAGGTTAGTTTATACCTGAAAAGGGTTTCAATTTCACTCATTAACCCATCACTATAGCATTTCACATTCCCGTGAATCCCGGGAAAATTGTACAAGAGTAGTTTATGCCTTAAAAGGGATTCAAATTTTACTCATTATTTTCATCTATGATGTAGTTTACGCGTGTCCTTGGAACGTCGACACGCGATTTTAGAAAAAGTACCGACACCGACAATTTTACTCGATTAAATTTTTTAATTTAATTTTTTAACTTTATAGCCTAAAGAAAATAAAAATTTCTATACTTATTGCATAAAAAACAATACTAAAACATGATTTACCCATTTTAACATTAACAAACACATAATTAGCCTATTTAAAATCTTGACCGGCCCATAAAGATTGACCTATTTTTTCTAAACCCTAAACAAATATCCGACGAAGTGTCCGATACGTGTCCGACACCGACACGCCGGTGGCGGGAAAGTGTCCGTGCTTCTTAGATTTTCATTGATCCTTCATATATATTTTTGTGCAGATGACATCAAATGATGAGTTCAAAAGCGCAGAGCATAGAGTTCTTGCCAACCGAGTCGGACCAAGAATTTCTGTGGCGTGCTTCTTCACTGGTGTTGCTGTACCTCCGAAGATTTATTGTCCAATCAAAGAGTTGATATCAAAAGAAAATCCCCCTCTATACAAAGAATTTACAGTAAGTGAATATGTCACCAAGTTTTATTCCAAAGCTATTGATAAATCTGGCCTTGAGGATTTCAAGTTAAAAGGCTAGCAATTTCTACAAAGCAAAAATGCAGAAGTGATGCCATTCCATAATAAACATAAGTTGTATAATATGTAATATGTACTCTTTTGTGTTGCAAACATAGTCTATTTACATATACCTCTCGATATAAAGAATATAACTGCATTTTCTGTATAACAGCAAACTAAATTTTGTTTCTTACAAATTTGGAGCGATCAAAAAGTTCAAAATCTTATTCAATTTTACTGAAATATCCACATAATCTTGACTGACTTGAAATCCAACAATATTGTCAACTTCAGTTATTATTAATTATACATTGTTGCATTATAACAAAGAAATACACATTATCATGCTTTTATTCAACACAAACTTCAAATCTCCATAGTTAATTACCTAAAATAGCAATTATCATGTGACAGGACAATTACATTTTCAGCAATTTTCACAAGCTGCACTCTCTGAAAACAGGTCATTCACAACTGCAGGTGAAGAAACAATGCCTCTTCCCTTGCTATCTTCATACCTTGAAATAATTAACAAGAAAATTTTCATCAAGTCCAGCAGCAATAAACTTCATTAAATAATCACTCAACAGGACCTCTTTGTATATGGGAGGATTTTCTTCTGATATCAACTCTTCAATGGGGCCATAAAAAACCTTATCCATGTTTATAGGTCCAGAGAAAAAGCATGCCGCGGAAATTCTTGGCCCGAGACGATTGGCAACCACTCTATGCTTATTGCTTCTGAATTTTCTATTGGATACCAACTATATGCCAAAAGTTAAACAAGAAAAATCTTAAGTAAAAATGACCCAAGAATCAGGCAAAACAAAATCTGAAACGAACACGAGCAAACACATATATTCATGGTGGTACACCCTCAATGTGAGGGCTACCCCACACTCGTCAACCTCAATACAAAGGTTGATCTGTGTTCATGGGGATAGATACATTGAATAATTACGCTTCAGACAGTCTAACAATATATGTATGTATGTATGTAAGTATATATGCACATATGTATACCTGGAGAAGATCCCCAATATTAATTACTAATGCTCCACGAATGGGTTGAACATCAACCCATTGGTTTTGGAAGAAAATCTGGAGGCCGTTGATTTGATTTTGTAGAAGAATGGTGAGAAATCCAGGATCTGAATGTTTTGCAATTCCCAGAGTGAGTTCTGGCTCAGGGCACGCTGGATAATAGTGACAGGTAAGGCGGAGCCCTTTAGAGCAGTCCATGTTTCCTAGTTGCTCAGGTTTGAGTCCAAGCGCCTCTGATAATAATCCAAACAGAATATTTCCCAACCCCCGGACATGTTTTAAGTATTCTCTGATTGATTTCCGTGAATTAATGGTTTGTTCGGTAAGGTGGATTGCATAGTAATAAATCGTATTAAGGAAAAAGAATCTAAATTCTCATCCAACCCACTGTATTGATTACTGCTATCCAGTACTACAAATCAAACATGTGCTAAATGTATAAACTGTTGTAATATTGTTCAATTACATAATAGGAAGTGATTTGAAATCAAGAAGATAACAATTAAGTGAAAACAAACCCGGAAATAAAAAGAGAAAAAAAATTCATTTTGTTTTTTTAAAGTTGGGCGATCACCCAGACCCTTCCTTAAGAAACAAAGAGCAAAAGCTAAAAAATTTGGCCGTTAGATTCAAATTTCTGGCAGCGTTTGAAGTATCTCTTGGCATCTTTTGGATTGGTTTTGGCACCTTTTCGTGTATTACACTTGAATATCTATATATAGAGATAGTTTTCATGTTGGAATATATAAGATTAATATCAAAGAAAAATATATATATCCAAATCAAAAGTTCATTCTCAAATTTTTTTAAGTGTTCTTCAAGTTTCATTTAAATTCATTTTGCTTGAATTTGAACTTGGATTAAAGGTTTGATCACTCCTACAAACTATTTGCATTCAAAGCCTTCAAGCACTTATCTCGGTGGCGACAAATATCGTTTGAGGACGACGATTCATAATCATGTTCAAACCATCTTTCGGTGAATTAATATTCCTTTTCTTGTTATTCATCCCTTCTTCCAATTTTTACAACATAAACAGGAAATAACTTGCTTCGTGCAAATAGCAAATTAAGTGAACTGGTTGTGCTAACTTTATCTGCATTGAATTTCCTCACAATTGTGCAAAGACAAAAGATCACACACATATTTTTCTGAATAATAGTTTGGTATTAGCAGCTCATGTATTAGAAAGGCGGTTCAGGAAGATAGCGTTTTCATTTGAATCAAATAGGCAAGTAAAGAAGCAATTCTTAAGCGAAAAGAAAAATAGGGTTTATTTTTCACGAATTTTGTATTGGAAATAACTTTCTTTACTACAAAATGAAACAAAATCTAATAACGTCAAGCCTGAAAATGATTCATGAACCACAAGTAAGAGATATAATCCTGAAGATTCTATAGCAATAACACATGCATGAAAAAGTTAAAATTGAACGTATACAATGCATTATGCATTCAACCCCTTTTAGGTCTAGATCTAAACTTCGCATCAAGTGTAGCATAAGAAGTCTCATTTGGGAGGGGGGCGCATAGCTGCCATAAATTAAGCACATACCTACATAAAGCTGGCAATTCCTCGGAATCATTTTGATCAGGATCTGAAAATGAAATATTCAATGTGTCCCTCCAGCTAGCAGTCCTTGATGTGAACAAATCATAATTGCTGTTAAATCTCACCCTTCTCATATTATCTCGCGTGTAGTATTTCTTTTTCTCTTCAACACCCTGCTCATTAAATTTTTGTATTCCATCAAGCATTTCATCGAGCACATTTAAGGATATCCCATGATTGACCACCTGGAAAAATCCCCATGTTTCTGATGCAGTCCTTACTTCTTCTACAATCTGTTTACGCCGGTCGGCTTTCTCCAGACCACCCAAATCAATCACAGGAACTTCAATTTGAGCCCTCTTGTGTTTCAAATCTTCAGCCAGCTCCTCAGCTGGTCTTACAAAAATCTTGGGAATTTTTTGCAATCCAGTATCTACTAGTCCCTTTACACCAGCTTCTGTTTTATCAAAATCCTTCAAGTCTTGCATTCTGTCATAGTCTTGGGCACCTGAGGCATCCTTTATTTCTGCCATTAGATGCAAAATTATGGGTGGTTGGCAACTGTTTGATCCTTGCACTATAGATCAAGAAGGTAATGACTTTTTAAATTACATATAATTCTTGATATTGAAACTGGATACATCTCAATATATAATATGATATTGCAAAAGGTGGAAATTTCCTAATGAAAACAAGATAGCATAATTCAGCAACTTGGAATTAATAATACTTGATATTATTAAACGTGGATTAAATGTTTCAATGGAAATAAGATAGCTTACTTCAGCAACTTGGAATTAATATTTCTCAGTTGTTGAAAAAGTTGACTTTTTCTCTTCGGTTTTGTCTCAATTTGCACATGTTCAAGGAGGCTATATTTTGTGGAGGTTTATCTTGGAAGGCTACGAGTGGGGAAGGGAGTCAAATTTTATCCTTTTCTTCTAAGAATTTATTTTAATTAAAATTTTATAATGTTAAAATACCTCATTAACACTCTTCGTTTAAAAGATGTTGTATTTTATAATACTAGTATACTTACCATGTGAAATTGGATAGGATAATAACTTATTCGCATTGAAGATAAAAAATAAAAATTGATAGAAGTTGGTGAGTGACCAGTTATAAATAATGAAGATGAACAAGGTTGAGAAAGAGATTTGAAGATCAGTATTAAATGATGAAGAGAAACAGAATTGAGAATGAGATATTTGAAAAAATAAAAGATTTTTTTTTTAAAATAGTAAAAATTGACGTATATTCTTTTTTATTATGAGTAGAAATGAAAAATTCTCTACCATCGTTGATTAAATTGCGTAAAATGTTATTCTACTTTTGGTTATGGGAAGAAGAAAAGTCAAAGCAGCAAAATTCACATTTTGCAGATGGGATCTTATTAGGGAGAAAGTGAGATAGTGTTTCATCATTTTCAACAAAAGCATAGTAGATATTATCATTAAGAATGTGTAAATGATGGATAGTAATTGGTGAGAACATGAGATCATTGGATATTATTATTGAATTTTATTGGGGATCAAAGATATACAAATACCACGTTTTTCACCAATTTCTATACAATACAACTTCACATATTCACAGACATATCTATAGTATATTTGTATTTGATCATGAGAATGAATTATTTTGTGGAATTTTAAACTATACAACAGTGTAGGTAGATTGTTGTATCCTAGAAGGAATGAATCAAGGTGATAAATATTGCACCTACAATTATCCCACCCCCCCCAACCCCCTTGTTGCGGAAGAAATGAACATGATTTAAATCGTCACTTATGATACTATCACTAGTTGTTACCTAAGATTTGGAGTTACACGTGGAGTAGTATAAATAAATGGGAGTTGGGTAAATAGTGTAACATCCTTGTAACGCCAAACTCCATAAATATAATATATATATATATATATATATATATATATATATATATATATATATATATATATATATATATATATATATATATAAGCATAGCGAAAATATTCCAAAGGGTCATACGTAATATTATAATAACTCTCAAAAATATTAACGATTTGTACGGTCGAGCATATTTTGTCAGATCATTAGAGTGTTTCTAACATTGTTCAGTATTAAGTCCTTCAACAATGCAAAACATAAACATGAACACAATGTTTAAAAAAAAAAAATGGTGGTTCATGTTATGCAATCCTGGCATACTTTGGCCCACGAATCCTTGTATCTTGTACTGAGCTTCCAAACAAGAGAAAGTGATATAGTTTTTGTTATTTTCAAGAAAGTAGATAGTGGATATTATCATGAAGAACGTGGAGATGATGGATAATAATTGTGGAGAACTTGATATCATCAAATATTATTTCTTATTAAATTCTTCATGGGTTCAAAGATACACAAATACCACAATTTTTCACCAATTATTCGACCATACAACTTCACAAATTCTCATAACATATCTAAAGTATATTTGATCATGAGAAGGATTTTTTTAGTTGAACTTCGAACGATACAACATTATAGATGGATTATTGTATCCTCGACGCGATAAGTCAATATGATAACTTTTGCACTTCAATGATCTCGATCCCCTTGTAGTGGAAGAAATGGACACGATTTCATCGTCACTTACCTAAAACCACTATGATACTATCACTAGTCGCTAACTAGGTTTGGAGTTATATGTGGAGAAGTATAAAAAAGTGGGAATTGTGTGAATAGTGTAAATTCCCTCACATTGTAGCCCATTGACCCTTTATGTTAGACATCTTGGAGTCAATGGGCAGCTTTGTGGCCCGACTAGGGTTGTAAATAGGACTGCATGTCGTGGTATCACTAATTTATATCCAAGGTTCAATATGTGATATTTACTGAAAGTAATGGCTTATATGGTTGTGCCTCAACATACCCCCTGTATGCCCTGCACAATTACATTGTTAAGAAAAAGATGTCATTGTTTAAATTCGTCACAACCAACAAAATTTAATTAATGCCGAAGTAAGATTATATTGATTTCGGGTTACCTCCAAGCCTAGTCCATGATTCTTGATAATCTAACTTTAAAGAAAAATGAGTTCCATACTAGTTCTGTATTGACTTGAAATAAATCAAACTTTTCAATCTCAATGTCCTAGTTAAATATCAAATTTGAACTCCATCACTCTACAACATTAATGGATCGTTTCTTGCTTTTCCAACTTAAAAAGTTGACAGTTCCCATTGATATAGTAACTCCTAATTTGATGAGTGATTCATGAGTAATATATGTGCTCTACTTGATTGTGAGACTACATGTTGAACGTCTACCACGTATTTTTAGAGATTTTGTTGTTCGGCACTAGGCCAATTTATTAAAAACATTGAAAAAAAGGAGATAACACTTTGAAGGAAACATAAAGCCGAACCTTGAAACATTTATTCCCAACACTACATGCTTGTTTGGTTGCATTATATAAAATAAACATACATTATCATGCATTTGTTGAACACAAACATCAAATATCTATAGTAAATTACATAAAATAGCCATTCTCATGTGACAGGAAAATTACATACTTCATAATTCACAATATTTGTCTCTCTGTCTCTTGAAACAGGTCATTCACAAGTGCAGCTCAGAAAGTTTAACTCTTCCCATCTTCATGCTTTGAAATAATTGAGAAGATAATTCTCAAGAAGACCACTAGTCATAAACTTCAATATATAATCACTTAATAGTACCTCTTTGTATATGGGTGGATTTTCTTCTGATGTCAACTCTTTAATGGGGCCGTAAGAAATGTTTCCCATGCCTAGAGGTCCCGAGAAAAAGCATGCCACAGAAATTCTTGGTGTGAGACGATCAACAAGCACTCTATGGATATTGCTTCTGAATTTGCCATTTGATACCAGCTATACCAAAAGTTATCAAGGAAAAAACTTGAGTAAATTGGAAATGAGCAAACACCTCAAGGAAAAGCATGTGATGTATATACAAAAGATTTCAATCGGTTCGATAAACTTTAAGCGACTTTGAGATATGAACATTTAAACTAATAAACTTAGTGGTTTTCAATTCTACATCGCTTTTCCATATAACACGGTCAAGATTTTCTCGATTAGTTTGATGAGGTAATGAAATATAAAATGAAACGTAGCCAACTAAGTTGGAACAAAAAAATAGTTATGTGGCTAAACCGAAACTTCGATATATATACCGGAGAAGATCCCCAATGTTAATTACTAGCCCTCCTGGAATGGGTTGAACGTCGACCCATTGGTTTTGGAAGAAAAATCGAAGGCCAATTTGATTTTGTAGAACAATGGTGAGGAATCCAGGATCTCATATGCTTTGTGGTTCCCCCAGTCGATTACGGCTCGGGGCATCTTTGGATAATAGTGACAGTGGATGCGGTGTCCTTTAGAGCACTCCATGTTTCTTAGGTGCTCAGAGTCAAGTCCAAGAGCCTCCGACAAAATTTCAAATAGAATATTTCCCAATTTTTCGACATGTTTTGAGTACTCTACAGCAGATTCCCTGTGAATATAAGGTAACCATGCAAATCAATTTCCTAATGTGCATATAGGAAAATTAAGGGTGCATTTGGTAAAGAGGATTGGATAGCGCTATATAGTATAAAAGAAGAAAAAAAAGATTAAAATCTTGTTTGTCCCTTCTCTCCAGTAATGCGTACCAAACATGCACTAGGTGCTAGTATGCTAACTATGCAAGTCATGTGCATTGAATATTCTAACGAATGTGGAAAGGCAAAAGATCCACCGGAACAGATTCTTCCGAGTTAACAATATGATATTTGATGCTCATGTTAAAAAGGGGGTTTAGGAAGATATAACATTCATTTTAATCAAGTAGCAGAGCAATAAGAAGCAAAATGAAAAATCAGAAACACACAAAGTGCATACACAAATTTTTAGCAGTTCATCCTTAATGTAAGAGCTACCTGTACTTCTTGTTGCAGGTTGAAAAAGTGTAGAAAAGAACTCACACCTATTTTATCCCAAAAAACAGCCTCAAAGGAATAAGTGAACAGTATGATTAGTTTCTACAACAGGGTGTGGGATGGGTGGGGGGTTTGGGAGGTAGGCTGCCATGGAAATATATACCTGCATGAATCTGGGAATTCCTTGGAATCACTTTGATCAGGATCTGAAAATGAAATAGTCAATGTGTCCCTCCAGTTAGCAGTCCTTGATCTGAACAAATCATGATTGCTCATAAATCTGACCCTTCTCGTATTATCCCTCGTGTAGTACTTCTTTTTCTCCTCAACATCCTTCTCATTAAATTTTTGTATTCCATCAACCATTTCATCAAGTACGTTTAAGGATATCCCATGATTGACCACCTGGAAAAATCCCCATGTTTCTGATGCAGTCCTTACTTCTTATACAATCTGTTTACGCCGGTCGGCTTTCTCCAGCAAGGGCGGAGCCTTGTGAGGCCCAGTGCAGGCAGATGCCTGCACTGGGTTTGAGAAGCCCAATTAAAAAGTAACAAGAATTTTGAAGAATTTTATCTGAGAGATGGTATTGCTTCTTCTACATTTGATAAAGAAATGAGGGTATTGTAGTCATTTCATAACCAATTAATTAATTATCATGTGGTAGTGGGGGGAAAAAGAGTGAATTAATTAATTATCATTTTTTTTAACGAGTGAATTACTGAAAAGAGAATGAAAATAGTTCTCTTTTGGTATTACTATGAATTACTTCATCAATTAAGAAATCATACGATTTGATTCCTGAAAATAGGATATATCAATTATTAAATAGATTTGACTAACAAATAATTAATAAATATTTTTTTTATAATTATAGTAAATATAAATTATAACTAGTAATGTTGAAAAAAAAATTCTATCTAGTATATTTCAAAATGTTGAAATAAAAAAGATAGAGGTCCTAATTTTCTCTTAACAAAATACATTGATTTATGATGTCCAATAATCCATCCCATCCATTAGTCCATTGAAAACAGAGTCAAATTTGAGAAAAACCTTTACGGCTAAGTGACTCGCCATGTTTGATAATGAGATCGTTTCATACAACGATATTAAAGTATGACAACTCGCAATAAACAATTGTAATGTAAGTCATATTTTGTATTGTTGTGTTATTATATTATTTTATATTCAAATACTTATTAATTTCCGCCTTTGAAAAAATTTCAGGCTCCACTGCATTCTCCAGACCACCCAAATCAATCACAGGAACTTCAATTTGAGCCCTCTTGTGTTTCAAATCTTCAGCCAGATCCTCAGCTGGTCTTACAAAAATCTTGGGAATTTTTTGCAATCCAGTATCTACTAGTCCCTTTACACCAGCTTCTGTTTTATCAAAATCCTTCAAGTCTTGCATTCTGTCATAGTCTTGGGCACCTGAGGCATCCTTTATTTCTGCCATTAGATGCAAAATTATGGGTGGTTGGCAACTGTTTGATCCTTGCACTATAGATCAAGAAGGTAATGACTTTTTAAATTACATATAATTCTTGATATTGAAACTGGATACATCTCAATATATAATATGATATTGCAAAAGGTGGAAATTTCCTAATGAAAACAAGATAGCATAATTCAGCAACTTGGAATTAATAATACTTGATATTATTAAACGTGGATTAAATGTTTCAATGGAAATAAGATAGCTTACTTCAGCAACTTGGAATTAATATTTCTCAGTTTCGGTTTGTCTCAATTTGCACATGTTCAAGGAGGCTATATTTTGTGGAGGTTTATCTTGGAAGGCTACGAGTGGGGAAGGCAAGCAAATTTTATCCTTTTCTTCTAAGAACTTATTTTAATTAAAATTTTATAATGTTAGAATACCTCATTAACACTCTTTGTTTAAAAGATGTTGTATTTTATAATACTAGTATACTGTTTACATGTGAAATTCGATTGTAGAAAAATAAAAATTTGGTGGATAGGATAATAAATTATTCGTGTTGAAGATAAAAAACAAAAATTGATAAAAGTTGGTGAGTGACAGGTGATGAATAATGAAGATGAAAAAGGTTGGAAAAAGAGATTTAAAGATCAATGGTGAATGATGAAAATAAACATAATTGAGAATGAGATACTTGAAGAAATAATTTTTTTTTTTTATAAATAGTAAAAATTGACGTATATTCTTTTTTATTATGAGTAGAAATGAAAAACCCTCTACAATCGTTAATTAAATTGTGTAAAATGTTATTCTACTTTTGGTTATGGGAAGAAGAAAAGTCAAAGCAGCAAAATTCACATTTTGCAGATGGGATCTTATTAGGGAGAAAGTGAGAGAGTGTTTCATCATTTTCAACAAAAACATAATAGATATTATCATTAAGAATGTGTAAATGATGGATAGTAATTGGTGAGAGAACATGCGATCATTGGATATTATTATTGAATTTTATTGGGGATCAAAGATATACAAATACTATGTTTTCCACCAATTTCTATACAATACAACTTTATATATTCTCATGACATATCTATAGTATATTTGTATTTGATCATGAGAATGAATTATTTTTGTGGAACTTTAAACTATACAACATTGTAGGTAGATTGTTGTATCCTAGAAGGAATGAATCAAGGTGATAAATATTGCACCTACAATTATCCCAACCCCCCAACCCCCTTGTTGTGGAAGAAATGAACATGATTTAAATCGTCACTTATGATACTACCACTAGTTGTTACCTAAGATTTGGAGTTACTCGTGGAGTAGTATAAATAAATAGCAGTTGGGTAAATAGTGTAACATCATTGTAACGCATAAACTCGTAAATTATATATATATATATATATATATATAAATATTTATATATATATATATATATATATATATATATAATATATTCAAAGGGTCATACGTAATATTATAATATTAACGATTTATACGGTCCAACGTATTTTGTTCAGATCATTCGAGTGTTTCTAACATCGTCAAATATTAAATCCTACAACAATGCAAAACATAAACATGAACACAATGTTAAAAAAAAAAATGTTGTTAAGTGTTATGCAATCCTGGCATACTTTGGCCCACGAATCCTTGTATTTTGTACTGAACTTCCAAACAAGAAAAAGTGATATAGTTTTCGTTATTTTCAAGAAAGCGAGATAGTAGATATTATGATGAAGAACGTGGAGATGATGGATAATAATTGTAGAGAACTTAGGGATGGCAATTTAACCCGCCCCCCGCCCGCGCCAGATCCCCCGCCTGCTTAACATTTCCCGCCCGGATAATCGGGTATTCGGGGTCGGCGGGAGGAAATTTCCGAGGCGGGTTCTGGGTGAGTATAGCCCTCGAACCCGCCTCGAATTTTTTTTTTTTTTAAATATTTTAATATTGAAAATAATGGTTACAAAAAAAAAAAAATTTAAAAAAAATATAAGCAGGAGAAACAGGCGAGATGGCCCCGCCCGCCCGACCCCCGACCGACCCCTAGCCGCCCGATTTAAGCGGGGGCAGGCGGGTATGGGGTTAAAATTCCCGACGCCAGGCGGGACGGGGGCCGACCCGACCCCGAACCCGCCCAGTTACCATCCCTAAGAGAACTTGATATCATCAAATATTATTTCTTATTAAATTCTACATGGGTTCAAAGATATACAAATACCACAATTTTTCACCAATTATTCGACCATACAACTTCACATAATCTCATAACGTATCTAAAGTATATTTGATCATGAGAGGGATTTTTTTAGTGGAACTTGCAAAGAAAGGAAGAGAAAAATATTTTGGTTTGAATAATTTTATTGAAACAGGAGCTACGAATTTATACAAGAAACTTTCTATAATTAAGCTAAACTATTCTAAGAAAAATAAATATAAACCGAAAAGTATAATTCTACACCTAATATAATAGAAATCAATCTCATAGATAGTGGGATTTTATCGACTTTCTTAACACTCCCCATCAAGTTGGAGAGTGAATATCAAGAATTCTCAACTTGTGTATCATTTTTTAGAATGGTTCCTTTCCCAATGGCTTCGTGAAGACGTCTGCAAGCTGGTTAGTTGAAGAAACATATTTTGTTACAATTGAACCATCTCGAATTTTATCGCGAATGAAGTGACAATCCATCTCTATATGTCTGGTCCTCTCATGAAAAACGGGATTTGCTACTATGTGCAAGGCTGTTTTATTGTCGCAATATAACAATGCTGGTTTCGGATGTAATATTCGTAAATCTTTCAACAATGAGAGTAAACAAGTTAATTCAGAGCAAGTACCTGTCATTGCACGATATTCGACTTCAGCTGAAGAAAGAGATATATTTTTCTGCCTCTTTGTTCTCAAAGAAACAAGAGAAGAACCCAAAAAGACACAATAGCCTGTGGTGGATTTACGAGAGATTGGACATCCTGCCCAATCTGAATCAAAAAAAGCTCGTAGAGATACATCATTCTGAGAAGAGAAAAACAAGCCTTGTCCTGGATTATTTTTCAAGTAATGCAATACCCGTAAGGCTCAGCACATGAACCGAATAAGTGATATCCGGTCGAGTAATTGTCAAATATATGAGGCATCCAACAAGCCGCCTATATTGAGATGGATCTCTAAGTAATTCTCCTTCATCTGAGAGTTTTAAATTTTGCTCTATAGGAAAGTTCACAGCTTTATTTTAGCTCCCAAGAGACCACCATCCTTTAATATTTCGAAAGTGTATTTTCGTTGTGAAATGGAAATACCTTTCTTTGACCGAGAGACTTCAATGCCTAGAAAGAATGTTAAATCACCCAAATCTTTAATTCGAAAATGATTATTCAAAAAGTGCTTGAGAGCAGATACATCAATTAGATCATTGCCTGTAATAAGAATGTCATCAACATAAATCAATAAAGTTGTAAAAGATTTGCCTTTTCGACATGTGAACAATGAATAATCGGCTTTGGATTGAACAAATCCAGCATCTTGAATAGTTGTAGATAATTTGGCAAACCATTGACGAGAGGCTTGCTTTAAACCATATAATGACTTGTTGAGATGACATACAAGGTTCTCCCCCTGTCGCTGAAGACTAGGAGGTGGAGACATATAAATTTCTTCATGAAGATCACCATGAAGAAAAGCATTATGGACATCAAGTTGATGAAGAGTTCAATTCTGAGCAGTTGCCAAAGCTAATAAACAACGGACAGTAATCATTTAAGCATGGGAGAAAAAGTGTCATGGTAATCCACACCTTCAAGTTAGGTGTAACCTTTTGCCACCAAACGAACTTTGTAGCGCTCAAGGGTACCATCAGAGTTACGCTTGACTTTGTAAACCCAACGACAATCTATAGGCTTCTTGTCCAGGAGGAAGAAAATAAGAGACCAAGTGTGATTGGCTTCTAAAGTGGCCAATTCAGATTGCATTGCTTCTTTCCAATAGGGATGAGATGCTACTTCATCTTATCATAAGATGTAGGTTCAATGTCTGACTGATAGTAGCAATAAAGGATCGATGCCAGGGTGAGTAATGATGATAAGAGAGAAAATTACAAAGAAGATACCGTGTACCTTTTTTTGGACCATATGATGAAGGCGACGATGATTTGGGAGACGTCACATGGTTGCAAATAAAATCACGCAAAGATGCAAGTGGGGCATGAGATCTTTGAGAACGGCGCAAGGCATGGGTGGGTAGAGGGCTATTGGAAGTGAGTGGAGTGGTGTCTAAAGGAGGTATTGGTGGTTGTGTTTGTGGAATAATTGGAACAGGTTCTGGAAAGAAAGTATCGGAAGCAACAATAGGAATGACGGGAGCTTGATCTGGGGAAGTATGAGGAATTAACTTATAGGGAAAAATATTTTCATGAAAAATGACGTCACGACTAGTGAATATTTCGTGAGTGTCAATGTCATAAAGTTTGTAAGCCTTTTGACCAGCTGGATAACCAACAAAATACATCTTTTGGCACGGAGAGCAAATTCATAGGAAACATGAACATTAGTAGCATAAGCGAGACACCCAAAAACCCTTAGATGAGAATAAGAAAGAATTTTTTCATAAAGTCGTTGAAAATGAGTTTGGCAAGAAAGGAGTGGTGTAGGTAAACGATTAATAAAATGGACAGCAGTGAAAACACATTCTGCCCAAAAACATAATAGTAGGTGGGCTTGAAAGCGTAGGGCTCGGGCGGACTCAAGAATATGTCTATGTTTACGCTCAACAATCCTATTTTGTTGGGGGTATAGACACAAGTATGTTGATAAATTGTGCCTTTTTGTTTAAAGAAATTATTTAGAGTAAAAATTTCTTCCATTATCAACCCGAATGTTAGCTATAGGAGTATGGAATTGAGTTTGGACGTAAGAGAAAAAATTGACCATTAAATGTTGTGTTTCACTTTTATGATGCGTGGAAAATACCCATGTAAAACAAGAATAGTCATCCACAATAGTTAAAAAATATTTAGCACCAGAAATAGAAGGTACTTTGTAAAATATCGTAATGAATTAATTCAAAAGGTTTAACAGTTGAAATAGTACTAGTAGAAAAAGAGAGACGAGTTTGTTTTGCAAGGGCACAAACTTCACAAGCATTATCGAACTTGAAAGGAAAATTTAACAAATATTTTGCCATAAAATCTAATCTAGAGAAAGATAAATGGCCCATATGTTGATGCCATAAGTGTATGGAGGATGAATTGGTGATAATAGCAGTGGCAGATTTATTTAATGTTTTGTCCGCAGTCATTGCAACCAAGTAATAGAGTCCGTCTTGTTGTTTATCCAAACCAATCGTCGTCTTCTTCATCAAATCCTGCAAAATGCACCATTCAGTGAAAAAAGTTACAGAACAATTGAGATCCCTCGTTATTTGGCTCACAGACATTAAATCCACCTTACAAGATGGCACACCAAGTACATTTTTTAAAGAAATAACAAAATTTAAAGGTAAATTTCCAATTGATACAATAGAGCCTGTTCTCCACTTGGGTGGTAAAGTAGTATTTTCTCTACTATCAACAAGAAGATTTGGAGAAGAAATAATGTGGTCAGTGGCACCACTATCGACAATCAACTGAGATTGAGACAAACCTGTAGAAGTACTAGCAATATTTGCCTTTGGATTGGCAGATGGAAATGTCCTTTTACCATTCATAATAGATAATATTTCTTTGGACTTGGAAATCGGAGAGACCATTTGTCACCGATTGAATTTCCGTATTATTTGGACTATCCTTGACATTATTAATCCAAGACTAATGGTCATTGTTGTGTTTAGGATGAGTGCTTCCTTGATTAGACTTGTTCGATGCATGTTTTGGATGTCCGGAGGAAATCCATGTAACTTCTAACAAGTTTCTCGCAAATGATGGTCCCGATCAAAGTAAGAGCAATGTAGATGTTTGCGATTAGATGAATAAGAACGAGAGAAAGAGCCTTGCTTATATTGAACGGCCAGAGCAACAGGATCATTCATTCGAACAGCCATGGCAGAGATATCTGTAGTCTCACGAGCAGCGCTTATACTTCGCTGCTTTTCTTCCTGAACAAGGAAAGAATAAGCTTGGACAACGTCGGGTAGTGGACTCATCAAGAGGATATGTCATCGGATAGCACTGTAGGACTCGTTAAGTCCTATGAGAAATTGCTTCAATTTGCGTCTCTTATGATCAGCACCACAAGAACAAATAGTGCTATTATAAGAGCCCAACTCATCCCATAACCTTTTAAACTTTGTATAGTAAGCACCAATAGTCATCTGATCTTGAGCAAAACAAGCAATATCTCTCTCAATCTGAAAAATACGTAGGGCATTGCTTTGAGAAAAATGACCCCGAAGGTCTTCCCATACCTCTTGAGCAGTTGTGGAAAAAATGACGCTGTCAGCAATGTCTAGGGTGAGCGAATTGAGGATCCAGGATAGAACCATATCATTGTATTTTTTCTAAGAAGTATAGTCTTTTGGTTTGGTTGCAGCTGGCGGTGCTATGGTTGTTCCATCTACGAAGCCCAGTTTAGACTTGGCGTTCAAATAGATGACCGTGGCTCTATGCCAGGTCGAACAATTCTCCCCATTGAGGGGTTTGGAAACGAGTATCATTCCAGAATGATCAGAATGATGGAGAGAATAAGGATTAGAGGCATCTAGCCTGCCTCCATTCGAAGGTTCTTCGTTCATCATGACGAAAAAATGAAAGAAAGAAGAGAGAAGAAAACGTGGGAATCGTTCCATTGCTCTGATACCATGTAAAGAAAGGAAGAGAAAAATATTTTGGTTTGAATAATTTCATTGAATCAGAAGCTACGAATTTATACCAGAAACTTTCTATAATTAAGCTAAACTATTCTAAGCAAAATAAATACAAGCGGAAAAGTATAATTCTACACCTAATATAAAACAAATCAATCCCATAAACATTGGAATTTTATTGACTTTCTTAACAGAACTTCGAATGATACAACATTATAGATGGATTATTGTATCCTAGATGAGATAAGTCAATATGAAAACTTTTGCACTTCAATGATCTCGATCCCCTTGTAGTAGAAGAAATGGACACGATTTCATCGTCACTTACCTAAAACCACCATGATACCATCACTAGTCGCTAACTAGGTTTGGAGTTAATGTGGAGAAGTATAAAGAAATGGGAATTGTGTGAATAGGGTAACACATCACATTGTAGCCCATAACCATTGACCCTTTGGTAGACATCTTGGAGTCAATGGGCAGCTTTGTGGCCCGACTAGGGTTGTAAATAGGATAGCATGTCTTGGTATCACTAATTTATATCCAAGGTTCAATATGTGATATTTATTGAAAGTAATGGCTTATATGGTTGTGGCTCAACATACCCCCTATATGCCCTGCACAATTACACTGTTAAGAAAAAGATGTCATTGTTTAAATTCGTCACAACCAACAAAATTTAATTAATGCCGGAGTAAGATTATACTGATTTCGGGTTACCTCCAAGCCTAGTCCATGTTTCTTGATAATCTAACTTTAAAAGAAAAATGAGTTCCATACTAGTTCTGTATTGACTTGAAATAAATCAAGCTTTTCAATCTCAATGTCCTAGTTAAATATCAAATTTGAACTCCATCACCCTACAACATTAATGGAATGTTTCTTGCTTTTCCAACTTAAAAAGTTGACAATTCCACTAAACATCGATATAGTAACTCCTAATTTGATGAGTGATTCAGGAGTAATATATGTGCTCTACTTGATTGTGAGACTACATGTTTAACGTCTACCACGTATTGTTCGGCACTAGGCCAATTTATTAAAAACATAGAAAAAAGTAGATAACACTTTGAAAGAAACATAAAGCCGAACCTTGAAACATTTATTCCCAACACTACATGCTTGTTTGGTTGCATTATATAAAATAAACATACATTATCATGCAAATTTGTTGAACACAAACATCAAATATCTATAGTAAATTACATAAAATAGCAATTCTCATGTGACAGGAAAATTACATAATTCATAATTCACAATATTTGTCTCTCTGTCTCTTGAAAAAGGTCATTCACAAGTGCAGCTCAGAAAGCTCAACACTTCCCATCTTCATGCTTTGAAATAATTGAGAAGATAATTCTCAAGAGGACCACTAGTCATAAACTTCATTAGATAATCACTTAATAGTACCTCTTTGTATATGGGTGGATTTTCTTCTGATGTCAACTCTTTAATGGGGCCGTAAGAAATGTTTTCCATGCCTAGAGGTCCCAGAAAAAGCATGCCGTAGAAATTCTTGGTGCGAGACGATCAACAAGCACTCTATGGATATTGCTTACGAATTTGCCATTTGATACCAGCTATACCAAAAGTTGTCAAGGAAAAAACTTGAGTAAATTGGAAATGAGCAACACCTCGAGGAAAAGCATGCGATGCATATACAAAAGATTTCAATCGAATTCAAGAAACTTTAAGCGACTTGCGATATGAACATTTAAACTAATAAACTTAGTGGTTTTCAATTCAACATTAGCTTTTCCATATAACACGGTCAAGATTTTCTTAGTTAGTTTGATGAGGTAAATGAAATATAGAATGAAACGTAGCCAACTAAGTTGGAACAAAAAAATAGTTATGTGGCTAAACTGAAACTTCGATATATATACCGGAGAAGATCCCCAATGTTAATTACTAGCCCTCCTGGAATGGGTTGAACGTCGACCCATTGGTTTTGGAAGAAAATCAAGGCCAATTTGATTTTGTAGAACAATGGTGAGGAATCCGGGATCAGTATGCTTTGTGATTCCCAGTGAGTCGCCTCGCTCAGGCATCTTTGGATAATAGTGACGATGAATACGGTGTCCTTTAGAGCACTTCATGTTTCTTAGGTGCTCGAGTCAAGTCCAAGAGCCTCCGATAAAATTTCAAATAGAATATTTCCCAATTTTTCGACATGTTTTGAGTACTCACACAGTGATTCCCTATGAATATAAGGTAATCAGCAAATCAATTTCCTAATGTGCATATAGGAAAATTAAGGGTACATTAGGTGAAGAGGATTGGATAGCATTATATAGTATCAAAGAAGAAAAAAAAGTTTAAAATCTTGTTTGTCCCTTTCTCTCCAAAGAATGTGTACCAAACATGCACTAGGTGCTAGTATGCTAACTATGCAAGTCATGTGCATTGAATATTCTAACGAATGTGCAAAGACGAAAGATCCACCTAATGCATTCTTCCGAGTTAACAATATGATATTTGATGCTCATGTTAAAAGGGGTTTAGGAAGATATAACATTCATTTTAATCAAGTAGCAGAGCAATAAGAAGCAAATGAAAAATCAGAAACACACAAAGTGCATACACAAATTTTTAGTAGTTCATCCTTAATGTAAGAGCTACATGTACTTCTTGTTGCAGGTTGAAAAAGTGTAGAAAAGAACTTGTTGGATTGTATTCCTAAATAGTATAATTTTGCTGTGATGAAATGACAATTTTATATTGAATAAAACTTTGGTTTGTATTCATTTATTATTATTGTATTTGTTTAATATTGAGTATGTAAATAAAGTGCCAATGATCACTTGTGATAGTATAAATTAGATGTTTGCGTTGAAAAGTATAGTGTGACACAACTTATATTTTGATCATCAATAAAATTGTTCACAACTAATGTATAAGGGTTGACACCTTGTACCGGAAGGTTGTAGTGTTGACTATTTAATCATTCGAGTTTTCGATTTGTTCTCATCGTAGAAATGGATTAATGGTGACACTAGTACACTTGGAGTGTATTGAACGGACCATGTGTCGAATTTAATTATATATCATGACCGTGCAAATAATTAAATTCCACTTGATCATCGGATATTTCATCTAAATCTCTTGACAGGATTGTGTATATCTTTTCGTTAGTTTGATGGTTCTTTGATTCACCAATGGGTGAGATCAATTTAGTTGATCAAATATCTCGGTGAGTTGGGAGCTTGAAAATGAGCAAAGTAGAGAACACGAATTTGTGTCGAGAACTGTCGTCCTGAAAAATGGGTCGAGTGACAACTTAAGTATTTTCTGTTGAACGGTTATAAATCTGAGCTCAGTGTTTAGCGATGGCTAAACTTCGACATCTATGATTAATTCACAAGACTGTTGAAGAAAATATAACTTAAAGTTGGTGAGAATAATTAGAAGGGCAAACGGTCATTTATACTCATACCTAATTATCGAATCTCGGAGACATATAGATGATATATATATATATATATAGGTAGGTAGAGTCGAAAAAATATTACGACTTCGTAATTTCATATATTCGAGAATGATCTCTTGTCTTTAGTGGAAAAAAAAGACTAATAATTAGATTGAGGGTCTAGGGTCGACTAGACGAAATCTAATTATTGGAACTTGAAAAATATATGTCTGATCAGGTCCATGTGGTAGCTTTATAAAATTTTGGACTTAATCATAGTTACTATGAAAGTTTTGGACTTAATTGTAATTATGATATAAGTTCAGGAATTACATGTGTAATTAAACAATCCTAAACTAATTGGACTTGGATGCAATCAGGACTCTTGTCATTGTTTGCAATCAGATCACTTGCCATTATTTATATCACATTGCTTGTGACATAAATTTATTCAGTCAAGAAAAAGAAGTGAGAAAATTTTGAAGTCTTTGGTTTGATTCGAATTTTAGTTTCTTGATTTTCTAGATCTGACCAATCCAGAAATTAGTTTTTGATTTAATAAAAAGTTGCTCACACGCCGGTGTAATTCAGACTTGGGAGAATACCATAGAAGGCTTGAACGTTAGGAGCAACAAGTTCGTGAATCAAAAGTAGCAAGTTCGTGAATTAGATCCAAACTAATATCGTTTATCGATTCAGGTATAATACTAATCAATTAATATTTTAATTATAATAAATATGTGAACACATAGCAAAGATCCGATTTTATGAATTAAAGAAATTTTTTTTGTTTTCTGGCTAATTCTCGTGCCAGTTTCTAACAAGTGGTATCATAGCGGTCTAGATTGTTCACGTGTTTGTTATATTATCTAGATCTGATATTTGCATGTTCTAGTCGAGCGATGTCTAGGATTATCTGTTTATATGTTGATTGAATAATTGTTATTATTTTAAACTGTGATCCAATTATTTTGTGGCCCCACTTGTTCATTGTAATTTCGTTATTTCGAGTCTGTAACAAGATTGGTAGATTACGACTCCATCATCTTGATTTAATTTTTAATTGCAAAATAAATTTAATTGTGAGCCCTAAAATGGGACTAGTTAATTTTTGTAATGGTTGAATATTGAAGATCAGGCTGGCGAGGAAGAAAACGAACAATATATATATATATATATATATATATATATATATATATATATATATATATATATATATATATATATCGGAGATCCGCACGATGGCGGATCTAGTTCGCCAGAGATCTGGTGCACCGGAGATCTGTGCTTGCACAGATCTAGTGCGCAAGATTCGACGCACCAGATGATCCGCAATGCGCAGATCGGAGCGCCAGCTAATCGAGTTCAGATCCGTGACGCCGAGCGGCCGCTGAGAGTCGAATCCAACGACCGGTCGATCGCAAGACACTGCAGTTAGCCGCAAGCAGATCCGACGCTAATCCTCCGGTTGATTTTCCTTTTTGTGGCATGTCTCTCCAGCGGTGGTCCCTCTTCCGACTCCGGCCATGATGGTTGATTCTTGGACAAGAAGATAACTTGAGGAAGAAGAACCATATTTGGAAACTTGGATAGTGGATGATTGGTTGCTTGGATAAGGACTGTTTGGTTACACAGATGGCTGCTGTTTGGATTCAATTAATCTTTGGGCTTGTTTGGCAATTGAAGCAAGGTGTTGGGCTGAAGTTTCAAATTAAATATTGGGCTTGGGCCCAATTAGTTTTAATTTGATTTTTGAGTCTTGTTTTGGGCCACAAATAATTGTTAAATTTAAATATTGTTTTTAATGTATCTTGTTTTGGGCCACAAATAATTGTTAAATTTTTGCTAATATTATGCTTTAAATATTTGTTGTCATATAAATCATGTCATATAATTTTTTGGCATCGCTCGTGATACTTAGAATAGAATGCATTTTATTGGAACATTGGTTTTTCCTCGATTAATTTAATTTAAATTAAATTTTTCTAGAAAGGGAAGTCCGTAATAATTAAATTGTATGTTAATTTAATTAATGTGAACAGTTGGTAATTATTTAAATTAAAATCCATTATTTTAAAATATTGAGTGGGAGAGAGTATTTATTTAAATAAAAACCCACGGTCTCCTTTTGTCAATTCATAAGCAACAGAATCCGTTAGCCTCCAACGGTCTCCTTTTGTCAATTCATAAGCAACAGAATCCGTTAGCCTCGTGCCGGTAACACAACGGACTCCCTATAGGAGGGCTACGTGATTCGGGTTGTTTGATTGGATTCCTTTTTGGTAAGATCGTCTAGATAGAATATAATTTGAGATCATCCTATAAATGGCGAGATTATTTTTCAAGTATCTAGAGATCTAGACAAAGGTTATACACTGAAATCGAGATTATCTATGAACCTCCTATAGAGGCTCTCGTTTATGATCTTGGTGACTAAATAAAGCGATACTAGATTTATCTAGACATTTATTGTCAAGATATGATTTGTCTGGTAGGAGAATCCCAACTTAATCAGTGGACACGGTGACCTTTCCTATAGAGAGGCATGTTGGATCATAAGGATTAAGTAGTCGTTACATTATTGTAGTTTTATGGATCTTCATGTGCATTCATGCATCATATGTTAAATTCGCTACTCAATTTTAATATGCAATAATTTTGTTATTTTCAGCAAAATGTGTCTCAGTCTATTTTCCGTTATCCTAAAACGAAACCAACTAACCAGGGAAAATTATGTCGATTGGAAACGTAACCTAATGATTGTTCTCACCGTTGAGAAAATTGATTTTATGTTGGAAGAAGATTGGCCTGAGCAACCCACTAAGACTGCAAGCAAGGACATGAGAGATGCTTATGATAAGTGGGTAGCTGCAGACAAGTTGGCTCGCTGTTACATTTTGGCATCAATGTCAAATGTGTTACAATAAAAGCATGATAGTCTTGAGACCTTTTATGACATAATGAAAAGCATCAAGGACATGTTTGCACATCAAAGTAGGAGAGCTCGGTTCGAAGTAATTTGTACCTTACAGAACATTTGCATGAAACCCGGAACGCCAGTGAAGGACCATATGTTAACCATGATTGGACACTTCAATGTGGTGGAGAATCTGGGTGCAGCTATTGATACAAAAACTCAGGTGGATATGGTATTGAACTCTCTACCTGATATGTTTTCATAGTTTACTGTGGACTATCACTTACACAAGATGGATATGCCATTGACTGAGTTGATGAATGAGTTGTAAAATGTGGAAAGTGGTCTTAAAGCCAAATGTGGCAATGCTTATACAGCAATTGGCAGCTCTCCTGTTTCCAAGCCGAAAGATGGAGGTGGAAAGAAAAGAAAGAGAGCTAACAAAAAGCAGGAAGGCAATAAGACTAACGCAGATGGAAAGCCGAAAGGCAAGTGTTTCAGCTGCGGCGAGAAAGGTCACTAGAAGAAAGACTGTCCCAAAGCACTAGCTAAATAGAAGCAGAGTGCGGGTGAGTTTTTCGTAACTGAGTCTTGTTTAGTGGTTGATTCTACATATTCCTGGGTTGTAGATTCTGGAGCTACTAATCATGTTTGCATGTCAATACAGATGCTTCAGGAGAGTAGAAAACTCAATGAAGGCCAGTTCACTATCACAATCGGCACAAGAACAATAGTTTCGACGAGAGCTGTAGGAGTAGTTTATTTTTATTTCAGTAGTGGTAGGCGTTTAATTCTTAAAGACTGTTATTATGTCCCGCAGACGAAGTGGAATTTGATTTCCATTTCTTGTTTAATAGGGAAGGGTTATTCTCTTGATTTTGCGCCTAAAGCGCTTTACATTTTGATGAATAAAGCTCCTATTTGTGCCGGATATTTAATAAATGGTCTTTATACATTAAACTATTCCACAAATGAAATTAATAACACATCAACCTTAACAGGATACAAAGACTAGCAAAGGATGGTCTCTTCAACTCAATTGAGGTCGAACCATTGCCGGTTTATGATTCTTGTTTGGAGAGTAAGATGACCAAAATGTCCTTTTTAGTGAAGGGACATAGAGCCAAAGAAGTATTAGAACTAGTTCATTCTGATGTATGTGGACCTATGAGTACACCTGCGAGAAGGTGCTATGAGTATTTTATCACCTTTACAGATGATTACTCTAGATTCGGATACATTTTCCTGATGACTTGAAAGTTAGAGGCTTTTGAAAAATTCAAAGCATATCGGACTGAGGTCGAGAAACATTTGAGTAAAAGTATAAAGATATTTTGATCAGATCGAGGTGGCGAATAACTCTCGGGAGAATTCAGGGACTACTTAACAGAAAATGGTATAGTTTTTCAACTGAGTGTGCCTGGTACACCCCAACAGAACAGCATTTCAAAAAGAAAAAACAGGACATTGTTAGATATGGTTAGCTCAATGATGAGTTTTTCAACTCTACCTATTTCATTTTGGGAATATGCACTAGAGACAGTTGTTTATATTCTTAACCTAGTTCCATCTAAGTCTGTTCCCAAGACTCCCCTGAAAATATGGAATGGGTGCAAACCAAATTTGCGTCTCATCCAAATTTGAGGATATCCGGCTCATATGCTGAAAGGAAAGACAGAGAAGTTGAAGTCTATATCAGAAATATGCCTGTTTGTGGGATACCCTAAAGGTACCAAGGGATACTATTTTTATAGTATTCTAGATAGGAAGGTTTTTGTCCGTACAAATACAACCTTCCTGGAGGATAAATATATTAATGAACGTCAGTCCAAGAGTAGGGATGTTTTGGAAGAAATGAGTGGGAGTAATCCCAACCCGTCAATTCCTAGAACACAACCTAGTGATAAACGACCCATGGTATCGCAAAAACTTAAGGAACGTTATCTGAGTGGGAGAAATGATTCATCATCTAATCCCATAGATCAAGAAAATGTTCAAGGTAGTGATGAGATAATTATATCACCTGAAGGTGATACTAACATTGATGAAAATGTTACAATTCCAAATGAAGCCACAGTTCAAGATCCACCGCCCCTTAGGCAAAGTCAAAGGGTCATCAGAAAATCGTCAAGGTACTTGTTTGTCAGAGAATCCAAACAGGCGATCTCTGTAAAGCAAGTAGATTATCCGAATTCATATAAGGAGGCTATAAACGATGTAGATGCGGATTTGTGGGAACTAGCTATGAACACTGAGATGGAATCTATGCATTCTAATCAAGTCTGGAAACTTGTAGATGCACTAAAAGGGATAAAATCCATCGGGTGCAAGTAGGTCTACAAAAGAAATAGAGGAGTAGATAGGAAGGTGGAAACCTTCAAAGCAAGGTTAGTGGCTAAGAGTTTTACCTAAAGAGAAGGTATCGATTACGAGGAGACCTTCTCGCCTGTAGCTATGCTCAAATCTATCCAGATTCTTTTATCCATTGCAGCTCATTATGATTATGAGGTGTGGCAAATGGACGTCAAGATAGCTTTTCTCAATAGTCATCTTGAAGAGTGTATCTATATGGTACAACCAGATGGGTTCGTAGAATGTGGTCATGAATCTAAAGTATGCAAGCTACAACAGTCCATTTATGGACTGAAGCAGGCATCAAGATCTTGAAACAAAAGATTCGACGAGGTGATTAAGACATATGATTTTGATCAGAACTTTGACAAATCATGTGTCTATGAGAAGATACATGACAAAAAGATAATTTTTTCGGTGCTTTATGTGGATGATAATCTATTCGTAGGAATGTCATTGTTCTGAAAGCGTGGTTGGCCCAACAGTTTTCATATAAAGGTTTTGGACAAATCTAGATGTGTTCTAGTGATTCAAATCTTAAGAGATCGAATAGAACAAGCTGGTAGTTTTGTCCCAAACTATATATATTGACAAGATGCTTGTCAGATTGCCATGCGAGATTCTAAGAAAGGCAATTTGCCATTCAGACATAGAATCTAATTATCTAAGGAACGTTCCTAAAGAAACTCCTGAAGAGATAGATGACATGAGTAGAATACTTTATGTATTTGCAATGAGTAGTCTCATGTTTGTTATGCTGTTGGTATGATAACTTGTTATCAGTCTATACGGACTAGAACATTGGGTGATTGTAAAGCATATCCTTAAGTACCTTCGGAGAACAAAGAACTATATGTTGGTTAATTCTTTGTCATTGGGGTATATGTATTTTAAGATTATATTCTAGGGCAAGTGGGAGAATTGTTGGGTTGTATGTCCAAATAGTATAATTTTGCTGTGATAAAATGACAATTTTATATTGAATAAAACTTTGGTTTGTATTTATTTATTATTATTTTATTTGTTTAATATTGAGTATGTAAATAAAGTGTCAATGATCACTTGATATAATATAAGTTGGATGCTTGCGTTGAGAAGTATAGTGTGACACAATTTTTATTTTGATCATCAATAAAATTGTTCACAACTAATGTATAAGGGTTGACGCTTTGTACCGGAAGGTTGTAGTGTTGACTATTTAATCATTCGGGTTTGCGATTTGTACTTATCGCAGAAATGGATTAATGGTGACACTAGTACACTTGGAGTGTATTGAACAGACCATGTGTCGAATTTAATTATATATCATGACCGTGCGAATAATTAAATTCCACTTGATCACCGGATATTTCATTTAAATCTCTTGACAGGATTGTGTATATCTTTTTGTTAGTTTGATGGTTCTTTGATTCACCAATGGGTGAGATCAATTTAGTTTATCAAATATCTCGGTGAGTTGGGAGCTTGAGAATGAGCGAAGTAGAGAACACGAATTTGTGTCGAAGCGTCGTCCTAAAAAAATGGGTCGGTGACAACTTAAGTATTTTCTCATTGAACGGTTATAAACCGAGCTCAAGATTTAGCGACGGCTAAACTTCAACATCTGTGATTAGTTCACATGACCGTTGAAGAAAGTGTAACTTAAAGTTAGTGGGAATAATTAGAATGGCAAAATGGTCATTTATGCTCATACCTAATTATCGGATCTCAGACAGAAATGAAATATATATATATATATATATATATATATATATATATACTGAGAGAGTCGAGAAAAGTATTACACACGTAATTTTATATATTCCGAGAGTGCAGTCTTTTGCCTTTAGTGAAAAAAGCAAAAGACTAATAATTAGATTGAGGGTCTAGGGTCGACTAAACGGAATCTAATTATTAGAACTTGAAAAATATATGTCCAATCAGGTCCTGTGGTAGCTCTATAAAGTTTTGAACTTAATCATAGTTACTATGAAAGTTTTGGACTTAATTGTAATTGTGATATAAGTTCAGGAATTACATGTGTAATTAAATCAATCCTAAACTAATTGGACTTGGATGCAATCAGGACTCTTGTCGTTAATTGCAATCAGATCATTTGCCGTTATTTATATCACATTGCTTGTGACATAAATTTATTCGGTCAAAAAAAAAAATGAGAAAATTCTGAAGTCTTTGGTTTGACTCAAATTTTAGTTTCTTGGTTTTCTAGATTTGACCAATCCAGAAATTAGTTTTTGATTTAATAAAAAGGTGCCCACACGCCGGTGTAATTCAGACTTGGGAGAATACCATAGAAGGCTTGAACGTTGAGAGCACCAAGTTCGTGAATCAGATCCAGACTAATATCGTTTATCGATTCAGGTATAATACTAATTCATTAGTATTTTAATTATAATAAATACGTAAACATCTAGCAAAGATCTTGATTTTATGAATTAAAGAAAAAATTTGTTTTCTGGCTAATTCTCGTGCCAGTTTCCAACAGTAACTCACACCTATTTTATCCCAAAAAACAGCTCCAAAGGAATAAGTGAACAGTATGATTAGTTTCTACAACAGGTCGGGGGTGGGTGTGGGTGTGGGTGTGGGGTGGTGTGGGTGTGGGGTGGGGGTGGGGTCGGGGGTCGATTGTGGGGTGTGGGGAGTTTGGGACGAGGGCTGCCATGGAAATATATACCTGCATGAATCTGGGAATTCCTTGGAATCACTTTGATCAGGATCGAAAATGAAATAGTCAATGTGTCCCTCCAGTTAGCAGTCCTTGATCTGAACAAATCATAATTGCTCATAAATCTGACCCTTCTCGTATTATCCCTCGTGTAGTACTTCTTTTTCTCCTCGACATCCTGCTCACTAAATTTCTGTATTCCATCAAGCATTTGATCAAGTACGTTTAAGGGTATTCCATGATTCACCACCTGGAAAAATCCCCATGCTTCGATGCAGTCCTTACTTCTTCTTCGCAATCTACATTTACGCCCGGTCGACTTTATCCAGACCCCCAAATCAATCACAGGGACTTCAATTTGAGCCCTCTTGTGATTCAGATCTTCACCAGTTCCTCAGCTGGTCTTACAAAAATCTTGGGAATTTTTGCAATCCAGCATCTACTAGTCCCTTTACACCAGCTTCTGTTTTATCAAAAGCCATCAATTCTTGCATTCTGTCATATTCTTGGGCACTGGGGCATCCATTATTTCTGCAGTTAGATGCAAAATTATAGGTGGTTGGCCACTGTCCGATCCTTGCACTATATGTAAGGAATTGATGTATACATGCACTGTTGAAAATAAATGCTCAATTCCTATAAGGCCGGATCAACCTCGTACTTAGAGAGAAATTCGTGATAGAGTTTACCTTTGATGAACACGGTGAAATCGATTTCGATTAACTGGATGTGCGATCTTCAATACCACAATTTGTCCAAATGTCCGACCTCAATGGTGATCCACAAGAAGAACGGATCTGGACTTCACGATCAAGAACAGATGAAAGCGAACTTTTGGGAGAAGTTGATTGTGTTGTCTTTTTCTTTGTGCTAGCAAATAATGAAAACAACTCTTGTGATTAATCTGTTGTGGCCTTGTATATATAGGTAGGGCTAACCCAGCCCTAGTTCTAGTCCAACTAGAACCCATCAACAAACAGGGCCCAATTAATTAATCTAATTAATTAATTTGGTCCAATAAGTAATTAAGTCCACCCAACTATTTGGACCTTGGACATTAATTCTTACAATCTCCCACTTGGACAAGGTCCAATTCCGGATGCTCAATTCTCACTTTATGTGTGTGACCCATTAGGTTCCCCTTTCACGATGGCAAAAGCGATGATATTCTCATCGATTCACCGAGATCGATCAATTCACGTCATTGTCCAAGATTGACATCTAGCAATGTGTCAAGGCAATCCATGTGAAGGAAAATGTCATGTGGCATGAGAACTAATGATATATGTACGGTTATCGTGGAAATATAATCCCTTCATCAATATAACCCAATTGGTTAAGAGATATGGATCGGCGTCAATCTCATTTCAACCAATTATGTTATTCACCTCAACTCTTCGTTGATCTAATCTAGTTATGATTGAAACATTTTCAACTCATAACTCCACCCCGCCGAGGAAATTTATATCAACTTAAGTGGGCAAAATGCGGGTTATAATCTCCTACTTTCCGGAGTAGCGAATCCTCATATTGGACATTCACAACCTTCATATGATTCTCACTATATCCGTGACGACGTCTTCTGGTGACTCAAATCTTGAGCCCCATCAAATGCTCGCCAAAGCATAGTTGTCCTCACATAAGATTCTATGATGTCCTCAAGTCAAAGGACCAAATCCACAACCGCAAGCATTAGAGATTTACCACCGACGCTTGGATAGTTATCCATGTGGAATCTCTAGGCGGATCATCCAATGTCATGTTCTCATAACAATGCATTCATGTGTTCATTCGAGATGTCCTCTACATCTTAGCTTGTGAGATCGACTACTTTCTTTAAAAGAAATGCAACACATGCTAGTCTATCCGTAATAATGATATCCGTATCTCATTATTACTATGACTAGGATATTTCAAGAATAAGTTATTTATAACTTGTATCTCACAATCACAACACCTTGTGATTAACAAGTTACTATAAACTTTTCTTGGACTCTATTAACTTAAATAATAAAATTTAAAATAACAGATCCGCCATTACAATGTAGACAAGCATTTAATTAATCAATTTGTTCATATACTTCAATGTCTAACAAAGAGTATATCACAAAATGTCCCATACAAACTAGATCCAATCACTCGGTATCTTAATACCATCAAATTTAGCATGACCATCATGCTTGTGCTTGGGACAACAACTTTGTCAAAGGATCTGCTACATTATCGTATGTTAGGACCCGTTCTATCTTTATATAATTTCTTAAGATTATCTCACGATGAGATGATCTTTTCAATATATATCGGATCATTGATGAGACCTAGGTTCCTTCGCTTGTGCGATGGCTCCATTGTTATCACAATACAAGTTATTGGATCAACAATGCTAGGAACTATTCTAAGTTCAATAATGAACTTTTTGATCCAGACCGTTTTCTTTGCTACTTCTGAAGCAGCTATATATTCGACTTCTATAGTTGAATCAGCAGTCGTTTCTTGTTTGGAACTTTTCCAACTGACTGTACCACCATTTTGAGTAAATACATATCCGAATTTGGGATTTGCTATTGTCTTTATCAGACTGAAAGCTGGCATCGACATAACCTTAAACTCTAAGTTCATTTCCTCCATACACCAAGAACATGTCCTTAATCCTTCTTAAGTACTTAAAGATGTTCTTGACTGCGATTCAATGTTTTTCGCATGAGGTTCGCTTGGAACCCGCTTGTGACACTCAAAGCATATGAAACATCCAATCGAGTACATAGCATGGCATACATGATAGATCCTATTGCTGATGCATAAGGAATTCTATCCATACGATCTTATTCAATTTGTGTCTTTGAACACATCTCTTTTGAGAGATAGATCCCATGCCCGATGGGACAGAGTTCTCTCTTGGACTCTTCCATGCTAAATCTTCTCAAGACTTTATCTATGTACGTAGATTGAGATAGACTGAGCATTCTTTTAGATCTATCTCTATAGATCTTTATACCGAGAATGTACGTTGCCTCTCCCATATCCTTCATGGAGAAATTTTTGGATAACCACAATTTTACTGATTTTAGCATTGGGATATCGTTTCCTAATAATAGTATGTCATCTACATACAAAATTAGAAATACGACTTTACTCCTACTAACCTTTTTATACACACATGGTTCATCTTCGTTTTTGATAAAATCAAACATTTTGATTGTCTCATCAAACGAAGATTCTAGCTCCGAAAGGCTTGCTTTAATCCATATATGGATTACGTAGTTTGCATACTTTGTTTGACTATGTTGATTCAAAACATTCGAGGTTGTGTCATGTACACATCCTCGCTAAGATTCCCGTTAAGGAATGCAATCTTGACATCCATTTGCCGATATCATAGTTATGGTATGCTACTATCGCAAGCGGAATCCGATTAACTTAAACAAAGCTACTTTGGTGAGAAAGTTTCACAAAGTCAATCTCTTGTCTTTACTTGTAAACCTTCGCAACCAATCTTGTCTTGTAAGTATGAACATTACCATCCATGTCGACCCTTTTAACGTAAACCAATTTACACTATAGGTTTTACCCATTCAAAGTGGGTCAAGCAAGGTCCAAACCTTGTTTATGTACATGGAGTTCATCTCGATTCCATGGCTTCCTCGCCATCTCTTTGAGTCAACACTTGACTTCGATTTTGTGTAAGTAGTAGGTTCATCTTGCTCGATTAGTAATACATTACTAGTAATCGAGGAGATCGTATCTCGAGGAAAATGAATGACTACGCTTTCGACTTACGCTGAGTCTGGTGTGTCCTTGGGAACGGTGGTTCCCACTTTCTCAATCTGTGCTTTATCGGATGCAAGCTCACCATTGGAATATCTAATTGGTCAATTTTATTTGTGGTTTCTTGAATCTCTTCAAGATCTACATTTCTCCAATCTGTCTCTCTAAGAATACAGCAGAGTCTCGATATGATGACCTTCATCTCGATAGAATTGTAGAAATAATACCCAACACTTTCTTTTGGATACCCCAAATAAACAATTATCGATTTAGCTCATAGCTTATCTCGATTCAACGCTTCACATAAGCGTCGCATCCCTAAACCTTCATGTATGAAAGATTAGGTATTTTTCCTTTCCATAACTCGTATGAAGTTTTATTGACCGATTTAGATAGGACATGATTTAGTGTATAACATGCGGTGTTAATCGATACCTCCAAAACGATTTTGGAATAACTACATAACTCATTCATTGATCGCACCATATTAAGTAAGGTGCAATTTCTCCTTTCGAGATACACCATTTTGTCATGGTGTATACGGTGGAGTCCACCGCGAGAGAATCCCATTCTCTTTTAGATAGTCTAAAACTCACCACTCAAATATTCTCCACTCGATCGGATCTAAGTGTTAGAATATTTTTATCAGTTTGCATTTCTACTTCTTACTTGAATTCCTTAAACTTTTCAAGGACTTCACTATTGAATTCTATCAAGTAGATGAAACCATATCTAGAATGGTCATCTGTAAATGTGATGAAGTAAGAAAAGCCACATCTAGCATCTTTAGATATTTGTCCATGTACATCTGTATGTACAAGACCCAAAATATCTGCAACTGTGTCTCCCTTTCCAGAAAAGAGGGACTAGGTCATTTTGTCCAATGGGCATGATCCACACTTATCAAATGATTCATAATCATTTGAATCCAAGTATTCATCTTTATGTAACTTGGTTATGCGTTTTCATTTATATGACCGAGTGTGCAATGCCAAAGATATGAGTCTTTTAGTTTTATCTCTTTTATGCCTTGCATTCCTCTTCTAATGTCCTTTTATTTTCACAGTGAAAACACGGATCATCAGACTTGGATTTGTCTTTGCTCAACTATTTTCCAATGATTCGGCCTTCTTGGATCCTTTCTAAAAGGTCCATTTAGATTTCCTCTCGGTGCCCTTAGAGGTATCAATGGCCAAAGTTTACCCATTTCCTTGGGCTTATCGGTTTTCAAAGACGTTTAGCGTACTTAAGTAGGGGTACATCGAATCTTATTCATGTTGAAGTTCATAATGAACTGCGAAAAGTTATTAGGTGGGGACTACATGACTAAGTCAACACTTAGCTCGTTGTCCATGGTAAAACTTAATTGATTTAATTTTTCAATATAATCAATCATCTTCAATACATGAGCAACCGATCAAGATCTTTTACCATCAAACCTCTTTATAACCTTTTGGATGTCTCATCTGCTCGATCCCGTGACCACATACATCATTCAACTCCTTGAAATGATATATTTTGGTATAGACATCCATACCCTCGTCTTCGCTTTTCTAACTCAAGTGACATCTTCGCAAGCATCACATGTTGCAATATTACTATTATCATTTGTGTTCTTGTAAGCTGCAGACGCTTTCTTGCCGTAGCCTCCTCAATAGGAGCTCCCAGGCATTGGTCGCTTATTGACATATCCAATTTTTCTTTTTCATGCTTGAGAACAATTCTCAGATTGCGGTGCCAGTCCAAAAATTTGGTCCGATATGTTTGTTGGCATCCAATATGCCTCTCAAACTTATATAGTTACTCATGATTCAACAATTTAAATAATAAGATAGAACAATTAATTAAATGCATAAAATTAATTTAACATGGACTTATATTAAATTAATTATACTCCCACTGTTTAAATTGAATTAATGACCCTCAAACATTAATCAATAGAACCGGTTAGGTTCCTAGTGGGCTAGGATCCCTTTGTTTTATTAAAACCTTGAGCGACTCAACAAGTCCTAATAAAACATCCGGTAGATACTCTATCAATCACATCTCTATGTGACTCCTAGATCATCAAGTAGACAACTTATTGTCGTACACACATCTTATGTGTTTTACTTGATTGTGCCCTAAAATTTTATTTCCTTGAGCGACTCAACAAAAATAAAATTTAGTTAAATTCGACCCATTGTTGAAACATCGAATGTTTCATAGTGATAAACATATCTCTGAGCCTTGTGACCTTGAGCGACTCAACAAACCGACATCGATAATAGACTCGATTTTCACTATAACAATGGAAGGCACGTTGTATTAATCATTTAATCTAATTTAATATTTTGATAAAGAGGGGTTTGTCTCATCACATTTATGTATATATATTAATTAACATCTAACATGCAATCAATCATACATAATAACTCATGGATGATTATGGACTTTATCTATCTAATCCTCCCGAGCCAAAAAGAAGATTAGTCGGTCAATTCCTAAGGGACGTTGCATTCGCTCATCGAATGCTAAATGCAAACATCTCCATCTCCTGCCGCAACCCGTATCCTATACTAGTTGGCACGCAGGCTCGATCAATGGACACGCAGCCCATAATAAATAAATAGCTCGAAAATCTAATTAAATAAATAATAGGTTGCAGCCCATTTAATTAAATAATAGGCTCGCAGCCCAACCAATGATCAATGAGGAATAATTAACCATACAACCAATCACAAGGGTCGAGTCCATAATCATCCACTAAACATCTATTTTAATATCTAATATTAAAAATATATTAATTTCTAAATTTGCAGCTCGACAAGATAAGTCTAAACATTTTAGACATTTTAGAACGAACTAGGCGAAATTAAATAATTAATCTAATTAATTACTTAATTTTTCAACAATAAAAATAATCAATTAATCCAATTAATCAATTAATTTTATTCATAATGGAAAATTTCAAAATTTATTTTATCTTTCAATTTAAAGTCATAATCTAAATTGAAGGCGATATTTGTATAGGGTCAAAATTACAATTTTATAAAATAATAAGGAAAAAAATTTAACTGGTCGAAATTCAAAATATAGTTTAAAAAGCGATTTTATTTAATTTTGAATATTTGACCAATATTAAAATAATTACTAATTACAATTTTTCCAAAAAAAAATTAAAATTGTATTTGAGACCCTATTTTCTTTTAAAGTTTGAGGGCTTAATTTGCAATTTCTAAAATTGCATAATCAGCCCTTAAAATTTTTAAAACAGTGAGTGCTTCCTTTCCAATTTCTGAAATTGCAAGAAGCCCCCAACTAAATTCTTTTGAAATTAGGGGGCTTCCCATGCAATTTCCAAAATTGCATAGGAAGCCCTCTTCCCCACGACACAAAAACGCAGAAACCCTTTAGGGTTTCGCAGTTCTAGGCGGCGCCGTCGCGAGCCAGCGCCTCCAACGGATCATTTGGCGGTGGTCGCGCGGTGTCCAACACCGCCGCCACACCGGTTTTATCGGCAAACAGACTTTGCTTTGTTTCGATAAAACGCTTCAACCGCGCATTGCTAGCTTCTAGCGGTAGCGGTGTTCCTTCGCTTGATCCGTCACGGCCATCGAACAAAGAACCCTTTTAATTTATGAATTTGTTTATTTTAAAGCTTTGCCACGACGCCGCCCGTCAAAGGGGAGAAAAGGAAAGAGTCAATATTCTATTTTAGGTGCACTTTTCATCCTTGTTCAAGGTTTTCGTCCACAATAGGCATTAAAGTTTACTAAAAGTCAATTTTGCCATCAAGCCTAATTAAATATAAACTAAATATAAAAGTAGATAAGAGAACGTGTATTTTTAATGAAAGTTCTCAAGAAGAAATTAAACAAAATGTCATTTTTCTACCCTAGATTTTGAAATATGACAACTTTTAAAAATATTTAACTAAATAATCATTTTGTTCATAACGTGATCAAAATATCATCAACAAATTTAATAAATTCTTGTCAATACCAACACTTTTCACATTCTCTCTACTAAAATCTAATTTTGAAATTCCTTCACCTTATCGAATCGACACTCTCTCTCTCTTCAAAATAGGCCAACTCAAAGGGGCTGAAGTTCGACGCAGAGCTTTTTGGTTGTCAAGTTATAACAGACTGAGCAACATCCAACAGCTCCAGTCCTTTTGGTTTGCACTAAAGTGGCTTAAGTAGCCCTCGAGAATTCCGTCTATTCTCTCCGTCTGAGTTTTCAAAGATCTGCGAAGAGTCCGTGTGAGTAGACCCTAAACAATAGAATCCCAATCAATGCAGGTAAAGTTAGAACGAAATCTATGTCCATGCAAAAAATTGATTGGCATGCACAGGAAGTGGGCAGAGTAAAGGATCGTTATCCCTCCAACCCCCTCGAGGAAATTCTTAACTCCTTAGTTACAAGAATAGGTTCGGCCCTTACTCTCTTCTTTCGTCGAATTTAGGAATCAGATTAGCTTAAAACAAGAATTCTATAATAAAAAAAATTGAACTCAGATGCGTTCACACAATGATAGAAGATATCCCTCGGAAGCCTTACCCAAGCCTTCATTCGCTTGATGATATGCTCTTTTTTTTTACCTTTGTATGGGTAGCGCAAAGATAACAACGGTATTCTCAATCGCTCTAAGGATGAGTTCCTCTTGTTTGCTCTATCTCGGTCTATCTCTATGGTATGGTCATTGTCCAAAAGTAATGGTAGAAACTTGCTTTAAGCTTAGGAGCTTGAATTTGGGGATGAACCAAAGCTTTAGTAGGCAATACCCTTGATGTTGCCTTTGTTGGGATATTTTCTCAAAACTGGATAAAATCAAAAGACGCACCAATTGTTGAAAAGAAAAAGATATAATATGATATGATATGATATTGTATTATATTATATTATATTTGATAACTAAAATTGAACAAGTTTTCAAATTTTGAACACATTGGCAGTAGAAACTTGAAAGAATATTAGGTCATACGTTAACTATAAATTGACGTGGTTTATTCTCTTTTGTAGATGTGACTTGAGTTGTTTTTCTTGTTCTCTTTATGGGTTGTATAAAGAGTAAAAATTGGTGGGTGTGGTAAAATTTAAGATAATATTTTTCTTAAGATACTTGGAGAATTTGGGTGGATGAAATCTATATGATTGTAACAATTTTTCATAAAGTGAAAGCTTTGACAGTCCATAAATATTTCTCTATCTTTTATATTTTTTCTATTTCGTTATTTTTCTCGAACAAGGATCTTATGGGCAATAAAAGAATTGGTCTCAATTCTCAACAGTGGTATTAGAGTATCAGGTCATTTAGAGTGTTGGTGAACAGAGAAGATAAGTCTATTAAATATGACGTGGAGAAATTTGACAGAAGAATCAATTTTGACTTGTGGCAAGTACAAGTCAAGAATGTTTTGATTCAATCTTGTCTGCACAAGATTTTAAAAGGAAAACCAGTCCCTATTTTTGACAAAGATACTAAAAAACCTAGTTACGTGAGAAAAAATTGTCTAAAAGGTAGAACAAGCTCGGCTAACTGCTCGACATCAGATACGGACAATATGTCTCTCTTTATGAGAGACAATGATGTCGCTTGTGTAAATATTTATATCCTCGTGGCATGCGCTAGTTGCCATGATAGAGGATGTGTTACTAGTAGTAGTTCTACATGTTTGCACATGGACATTGGCTTGGCATTAATGGAAGGTGTGTGATGGAATTGATGTCGATGGCTGATGAACTTCAAAGTAAGTCAAACAATGGAGCTGCACCATAATATTTCAACATTTTTATTTGATATGAGCCAATGAAATTCTTAGAATTCGTTAATTCTAAGTTAATATACTTATATGGTAGAATATGTTAATTCTCTGTTTTGAGAATTGGGATTGTCAAAGTTTACCGATTTTTTTTAAGTATCGAGATAAAAAGCTGCAAAAGAGATGCTTGAGTTTTGACTCGTTTTTCGTCAAGGTGGAGATTGTTGGGATATTTTCTCAAAACTTGCCAAAATTAAAAGACGCACCATTTGTTGAAAATGAAAAAATATGATATGATATTGTATTATATTATATTATATTTGGTGACTAAAATTGAACAAGTTTCTAAATCTTGAACACCTTGGTAGTCAAAACTTGGAAAAAAATTAGGTCATACGTTAGCTATAAATTGACGTGGTTTATTCTCTTTTGTAGATGTGGCTTGAGTTGTTTTTCTTGTTCTCTTTGTGGGTTGTACAAAGAGTAGAAATTGGTGGGTGTGGTAAAATTTAGAATATTATTTTTCTTAAGATACTTGGAGAATTTGGGTGGGTGAAATCTATATGATTGTAACAATTTTTATATAGTGAAAGATTCGATGGTCCATAAATATTTATCTATCTTTTATATTTTTTTATGTTTCGTTATTTTTCTCTGAACAAGGATCTTGTGGGCAATAAAGAAATTAGTCTCAATTCCCAGCAGCCTTTTCAAAATTCTGTTTGGTTGATCTCCATCACTAGAAACTTCCATTCATTTTTAGTATACACAATTCAAGAAATGTCAAACTCGACAGTTTATTGTGATGAACTGTTGTTTTCGACAGTTCATGATAGTTCTTTGGACTACTAATATTTTTTCAAATATAATTACTAAAATATGAAATTCATAATTTGTATTGGTATAGTTGGAAAGTAGTACAAGTGAGAATGTGAGATTGGTTGCAATTGGGTGAAATGATATTTTATAACTTGCTAATTTGTTTTGAAAATGAGGAGAAAAGAATGACCAACTTATTGTTCAACTTTTTGTTGTTGAAATATTAATAAATTCAAGAGAACTGTTGATGAAGAATTGTCATTTTTCAAATTTACGAATCTTCAACATCTCAAATTAGTAATATAACAAGTTTCAAGTTTTTAATAAAAAGATATTAACATTTCATTACTATTCAAATAATAATTTTGGTTATCAAAATTCAAGTTGTCACTTTTAATCTTAATCAACCCCACACTTTTGACCACATTTCAAAATTCTCCAATTCTCAATGCATCTCCATTCTTCACACTAGGACAACTCTTCTTGTTGAACTTGTTTTTAATTCTCATTGTATGCTCACTTTTTTAAGATAACAATTGCAACTAAATACATTAAAGAAATTATTAAGGCGTGGATACTATGAATTATGTTGGGTTACCACTACTTATACATATTCTATTTTTCTTGCTAACTATCAAAGTAATGGTTGCAAATAGATCGCTCAATGTTTATTCTATTTCTCTCGTCTTCGTTTATCAAGATTAAGATGATTGTCTTAAAAATTTAAAAGAAAATGTTAATTAGTGATGATAGAAATAATAACAGGTTATATGTTGTCCATCAATAGTAAAAGCGTCCTAACACGCCTATCTCACCGACTCACTCACCTCGTTGGTATCATAAGCTCGTCTCTGACAGATAGATAACAATGACCCAACTACTATTAGGCAAGCCAGACAGGCGACCCATAAAATGACAGTTACCATCGACAATTGAGAAAATAAAACACCAAAGAATTGAGAAGATGAAACATCCTTCATTAACTCCTAATAATGAGGGAGATGAAGGGACACCCGTCATCAAATGAAAGAGATAAATGGACACCCGTCATCAATAACTGCAGGTCATTCCTATAAATAGAGACCAGTCCCCCAGGTAAAAATAGAACACACAACTCTCATAGACTCTATATGGTTATTCTACATATTTGGATTTAATCACATACTGATTATCACACGGAGTGGACACGAGGAAAGAATCCCGCCATTTTTGCGGGTCTCTACCACTATCGCCATGCACTCGTGGGAGGAGAAAATATTTATCATCAATTGGCACTTTGTTTGTGAAAAGCGCACAAGAAGTCATGGCTCAAACTAGAAGAGCTAGGAATGTAACCCCTCCACCAGCCCCCATCGAAAATGTAGACACCGAGTCTAACGTCGCCACTAATCACCCACAACAAGAATTTGCCTCTGCCGCTCAACTTGCGGCACTACAAGCTCAGGTGGCGGCCTTAACGGCTCTACTCCAGTATCGGAACGTTGCAGTTTTTCAATCACCATAGGGTCCTAGCTCTTCCCAGAGTATAATCATTAACACCAGGGGCTCCGCCCCAGGGTCCTAGCCATCCACCGGTAGGGCCTTCACCGCCAACGACAGCTCCAACGTTGGCTCCAGTTTCTTTGGCTCCACCTTCCGCACCCCACTTCTATTCATTGACATCTGACCCAAATCCACATTGAGGACAACCGTCATGGATGCCCACACCTACGCTGGTTGAGACACCGGTGTTAAGCCTCGAACAGCGATTAGAAGACGTGATGAATCACAAAATAGCTGAGGCTATGTCTAAGAAAAGTAGTAGGCAACAATCTATGGTGTTGGAAGAAGATCCTTTTTTTCCTAGAAGTGATGGAGAAGTACGACGGATCCTCTAATCCTGTCGATCATCTCGGGACTTTTGTCTACTTGATGAGGTTTCAAGCCACCATTGATGTGATAATGTGTAGGGCTTTATCGCGATACTTAGGCGGGAGGCCGAGAGATTGGGTAGCCACCCTTCTCCCAAAATCAATCCGTATGTTTGACAATTTTTCTAAGAGTTTTGCTGTATACTCTGCCAACAACAAACGTGTTAAGAAAACTGCCATGATGAGTAGAAGATTTTATTGCCCGGTTTAATAGGCCCACGCTGGGAATCAAAGATATGCAGATGTCTCATTTGTAGTCCTTTGCTATGATAAGTGGAACTCGAAGTCGTCCTTTCAAGCTGTCACTCTTCAAAAACCCGCCGGATACGATACATGAACTACTAAGGAGATGGGATAAGTATGTAGACGCTGAGGAAGCATATTTCATTACCAAAAGTATGAAAGATCGAAAGAAACCTAAGTTTAACAAAAGGAAGACTCGGGATGAGCTTGAACCCCGAGATGATAAAGGCAAGCAGAAAATTAACTATCTAGGGCAGATAAATGATAAAGGTACCAAAGAAGGATCGAGGCTAATGAAAAGTCACGGTGCACCCTCTTGGATCCGACACGAGACAAAAAAACATTCTCAACTCTTCGAACGATCAAATGAGGTGAGGTGAGCCAAACTAAAGCCAAGGCAAGCCTAAAAAAATTGAGGCGAGGCGAGCTCACCCAATCCGAAACGAGCTCGCCCAAGTCTTAAAAAAAATAGAGGCGAGGCAAGCTCACCCAAGACGAGGTGAGCTCGCCCAAGGCTTCAAAAAAAAATCAAGGCGATAAGTCCTGCCTGCAAAATAAGACTGGGCGAATAAACCTGTCTGAAAACAAGGCTAGGCGACGAGTCCTGCTGAAAAACAAGATGAGGTGATGAGCATTTATTTGAAAAACAAGGCGAGGCTATGAGCCTATGTTTAAAAATCAATGCTCAAGGCAATGAGCCTATGTTTAAAAATCAATGCAATAGCCTACTGAAAAACATGGCAATAGCCTCTGTTTAAAAATCAAGGCGATAGCTTCTATTTAAAAATCAAGGCTATGAGCCTATGTTTAAAAACCAAGGCGGTAGTCTCTATTGAAAAACAAGGCAGTGAACCTATGTTTAAAATTCAATGTGATAGCCTCTATTTAAAAATCAAGGCAATGAGCCTATGTTTAAAAATCAAGGTGGTAGCCTCTATTGAAAAACAAGGCGATGAGCCTATGTTTAAAAATCAATGCGATAGCCTCTATTTAAAAATTAGGGCGATGAACATATATTTATCATCAAGGCAATAAGCCTATGTTTAAAAGTCAAGGCGATGAGTCTGCATCTCGAAAAACAAGGCGATAAACTTCTTTAAAAATCAAGGTGATGAGCCTCTGTCTGAAAAACAAGGCGATGAACCTCTATTTAAAAATCCAGGCGATGAGCCTCTGTCCGAAAATCAAGGCGACGAGGCTTTGTCTGAAAAATTTAAAGAGAAGCAGGTGTGGTAGATTATTTTTACTTTCCATTGACGACAGTCTATGAAAAGTAGATGGGCTTATGATGATAGAAATAATGACAACTGTTATATGTTGTCTGCCAATAGTGGCACGTCCTAACATGCCCGTCTCATCGACTCACCCGCATCATTGGTATCATAAGCTCGTCTCTAACAGATAGATAACAATGACCCAATTGCCAATAGGCAAGCCAGACAGACGACCCATAAAATGATAATTACCATCGACAATTGAGAAGATGAAACACCAACAATTGAGAAGATGAAACATCCATCATTAACTCCTAATAATGAGAAAGATGAAGGGACACCCGTCATCAATAACTGCAGGTCATCTCTATAAATAGAGGCCAACCCCATAAGTAAAAATATAACACACAACTCTCATACACTCCATGTGGTTATTCTACATATTTAGTTTTAATCACATACTGATTATCACACCGAAGTGGACACGGGAGAAAGAAATCCTGCCACTTTTTGCAGGTCTCCACCACTATCACCGCTGCGTTCAGAGGAGGAGAAAATATTTATCATCAATTAGCTTTATTCAACAGCATCAAAAGTGATACTCTCAGAAATAGCCACAATGATTCAATGATGCCACCCAATTAGATTCTACTACCTTGTCGATTATTTCTAGGTTTGACGGGTTGATCTAGTTAGATTCTTATAATTATGAACCACGCTATAAAGTTAAGTGTTTGTTTGGTAGAGTTTAAAAGTAATTTTTTAAGCACATGTTTAAGATTGCTTAAATCATAATTTTAACAAGTCAAATTGTTCAAACATATTTTTTATCCACACATTTCATTACCCACAACTTACAATTCACTTTTTATCCACATATTCACTAACAATTTATAATTTTAGTACTTAAAAATAATTTCATCACTACCAAGCATGCGTTAAGAGACTTTGAAAAAGTTGATATTATGTGTGATTCAAAAGTTAATAAAAGTTGTAAGTCGTATGAAATAAGTAGTTGAAAATGAGTGTGAGAAAAAAAAATTAAAAAAACTGTTATGCACAGATCCTACCTGGCAATCCACGCGGGCCTGATAATCCCACTCAAGCCCTAGGTAAGCATAATCAAAATCAAATATGCCTTTACTTAACCCTTCTCCGAGGCGGTCTGGACCGAGACGGTAGATTTCCGAGGCTTCTGGGCCGAGGATCTTGACAACCGACCCTGGTTGCGTGCTCGAGAAGCCTTCTCCACCAAAATCTATAATTTAATTTTGAAAAGACTGATGGGATTGTCTGTCAAGGCGGCTTGTCACAATCACAGCCCCTTAGTAAGCGGCTGAAAGTGACTTTCTCATTAATGCTAATTACGTGACACCAAAGATGTGACTCAAGAACCCTCCAGATGGAACCACGTGTCACACATCGAAAGGGATCATTCTTGTAGAATTTACCTATAAATACTAAGCATGTTCCTACAAGAAAGGGATGTTGAAATATTACTCTCAAGAAATATTAAGTCATCTATGCTAATTATTGTTCAAGTGTGATAACCACTTGGAAAATCATTAGTCGGAGGCCCTCAAGCAGTTACCTCTATCATCGTGTCTCCTCTTCATCTATTGTTATACATCCGCCCGGTCCTAAACTTATCTACGTGGTTGAACAAACCACGTGACAGTCCACGTGGGAGAGGAAAGACACGCAAGAAGAAGAGGCGTTGGGGTTCCTATTGGCAGCCATTTTTGGAGGTCAGCAGATTGGCGCCGTCTGTGGGAAACGTTACTAAAAGCTTCAGCTCCCTCGAACAAATAGATTTTCCCGAACAGCCGAAACGCCGACCCAAGAAATGAGTGGGAGCAACGAAGAGAACCCAAGAAAAACTAGGCCCGCAACGGACGGAGAAATCGTGGCGGGAGCAAGGGTTGAGGAAGTTCCCCGGAGGAGGCGAAGAAGGAGGCCTCCCACGAATCTTGAACGAGAAATGAGAACGATGGCTGCCAGCGTGAGACAGCTGGCCCAACATCACGCGCAAATGCAAGGATATATCCAAATGATGCATGCACGGGGTGCGAATCGTCCTCAAGAGTCTGACCCAGATGATCTTGAGAAAGAACAAGAAGTTGATAGCGGGCACCTCCGTGACCAGCAAGCCAGGGGAGAGGCCTCTTGCGCTAGAACAAACGAGGGGGGGCCAAAGCCACAGCATCGGACAGGAGGCCCTAACCAACGGTGTCCGCCAGTGTATTTGAAAGGCTAGGTAAACAGGGGAGCAGAAGATGGCCACAAGAGAATCTGCAAAAGAGGGAACCACCTCTAAGTCCCCCTAGAAATAGGCGGGAAGAGAGGCGAGGAGGCCGAGGCTGGGGAGAATCGAATTACCAACCCCACGATCCCCTGACCAACCATGCGTACCATGACCCCAGTGGCTATGGAGGTGAACAAAGAAGCCAGGCGCCTCCCCGCTTCCTTCATAGAGAAACAACGGAAAAGAATACCCGAGGCTCACGCGATCATTTGAAGTAGAGCAGACGATGACGAGAACCTCTCTTTTCAACCGAAATCGGGAATGCGTCTATCCTCCACGAGTTTCGGCGTGCCCAAGATTACCCCTTACGAGCAAGAGAGATCCATTGGACCACGTGAACACATACAAAATGAAAATAAGTCTTTGAGGACTACTCCGGCCTTAAAATCCAGAGCTTTTCACCTCACCTTGTCAGGAGGAGCGAAGCGGTGGTATAACAAACTAGTCGCGGGAAGCATTTCCAGCTGGTCGGAGCTGAAAAAGACGTTCATAAATTACTTCTCATCACAAAAGCCTGCATCGGCCCCGGTCCAACGCCTCCATGACGTAAGAGAGGCTCCGAGCGAACCGCTACAGAGTTACAGGCCGCTCAATGAATAGATGTTGTTCTGTGAAAGAATAACAGACGTCGAGGCCTTGTCCGCCCTAAAGGCGGGACTAGACATGAACCTACCATTCTAGAGAGATGTGCGCAACAAAAATTCGACCACCTTTGACTAGCTGGTGGATATGATCACGGAGGAGATAAGCAATGAAAACATAATCCTCCATAGGAATCGAGGCGGATTGGGAGCTAACCTAGCATCCAGAGCGGGTATGTCCAAAATCAAGAGGCCTACCCCAACACAACAATGCAAGGAGAAACTACCCATCCGACCCGAATGTCTGAATGAGTTATGTGGCCTCAGACAAGAAGGCCTGCTCCCCCTTACATCGCTCCAATGTCTTCGGCCCCGACAGTCGAATTTTACAACTACGGCATGTCCTCGTCCACCTATTATGAAGCTGGGACCAGCGCACCCCTAGTGCTTCCTCCCCTTCAGGTAGCTCAGCCGAAATATTGCTGCGTCCACCAAAGCTATGGACATAGTACTGAGGAATGTCGTGAAGTCGAAAATCTCGCCAATAGAAGAGAAGCCAATCGGGGACCGAGGCATGGAGAAAATCCCAGTGCGGGAGGTCAATCCCTAATGAGGAGACGTCGACCACTATACAATGACAAAGCGCCCAAAGAATGGGACTTAAAAGCCATCGACACAGGAGACGGAGACGCAACTCTAGAAGCCCCGCAAGACAACCTCAACCACCGGGAGGCCAAGGGCCTCGGTTGATAAAGGGTCTTGAGAAGGCTCCCATCTGCGAGATAGACACCATTCATAGAGGTCCATACAAAGGAGGACAAATGCGTAACGCCGCAAAAAGTTATGCCAAAGAAGCCGAGGGTACATTGATGACCAATTGGATCATCAACAATTCGGCGTCGGGTCCGGAAAGGTAGATCCTATCTCTTTCACTGAGAGGAAGACATGGCAGAGTTCACTACCCCATCGCGACGCCTTGGTCGTAAGGCGGTGAGTGGCAAGGAATGGATTAGGGAGAATGTTGGGCGATAATGGTAGTTAAAAGTCAATGTTATTTTCCTAAGCACATATGAGCGAGATGAACATAGGCGTGCCATTGGAACTATCATCGAGCCTCTCTACGGCTTCACGGGTGATTGCGTAACCCCGAAAGGGATAGTACGCCTGGCTGTAACCATGGAAGAGGGAACCCAAGTTGCCAATACCTTTATGGAATTCCTGGTGGTTGATAGAAGATCGGCTTATCACAGAGTTTTGGGCAGTAACATCCATCCATCACCTCTGCATGAAATTCTCCACCGAAAGAGGAATAGCCACAGTGCGAGGCAATCAACCCGAGGCTCGGAAATGTTATCGAAATGCTTTAAGGAAAGAAGAGAAGAAAGAGGTTAATATGACTCTGTTGGACTTGGAAATGGTAGAAGCAATGGAAGGGGAGCAAGGGGATATCACGATGGAAGAAGCTGCGACCCCCGAGGATATTGACCCAAGAATAACAGGAGCTGATTCCCAAACCTCATCCAGCGAGGAACTAGAAAAATTTTCCAGTAGACTGCAACGAACCAACAAAGAAGCTTCAGATAGGGAAAGGTCTCTCCGAAGAACCCAAAGAGACCTTGAAAAGGTTCCTTCGGGAGAATTTGGATGTTTTTGCATGGAGACACGAGGATATGGTTGGAATCGATGCAAAGATAAGTTGCCACCACCTCAATATCGACCCTAAGTTCCCATCACACAGGCAAAAAAGGAGGCCGCTGAATGCTGAGAAGTACGAGGCCTTGAAAGAAGAGGTAAGCGTACTCTTTCAAAGCAACTTTATACGAGAAGCCCGATATCCAAAGTGGGTATCCAACCCAGTGTTGGTCAAGAAACCAAGTGAAAAAATGAGAACTTGCATAGATATCTCTAATCTTAACCTAGCATGCCCCAAAGACAGCTTTCCACTGCCTCGGATTGATCAGCTAGTTGATGCCACTGCGGGGCACGAGCTCTTAAGTTTCATGGATGCCTACTCGGGATATAATCAAATTTCGATGTATCCACCGAATGAGGAACACACGTTGTTTGTGACGGACAAGGGCCTCTTGCACATAAGGTCATGCCCTTCGGCTGAAAAAGGCGGGCAACTTACCAAAGGCTTGTCAACAAGATGTTTGCCTCCCAACTTGGCTTGAATAAGGAGGTATATGTAGATGACATGTTGGTTAAAAGCCTTAAAGCCGAGGACCACATTCACCACCTCGACGAGGCATTCAAAGTCCTTCGGGCCTATAGGATGATGAGGTGAATCCTTTAAAGTACACGTTTGGTGTGGCCTCCGAAAGTTCCCAGGATACATGGTCAACCAAAGGAGAATCGAGGCCAATCCCGAAAAGATTAAAGCATTAATCGAAATGAATTCACCAAGAAAGCCGAAGGATGTGCAGGGCTTAACGGGAAGAATGGGCGCCCTCAAAGCAGGTTCGTCTCCAAAGCAACAGATAAGTGCATCACTTTCTTCAAAATCTTGAAAGGAGGCACCAGATTCGAGTGGACAACTGAATGTGAGACCGCATTCCAGGCCTTGAAAGAACACTTCGGCCACGCACCCCTGTTATCCAAACCAAAAGCAAAGTGAGCCCCTTTGTTATACATTAAATCTCTCGAAGAATCAGTAAGTTCACCCCGATCGTTGTAAGCTGTAAAATGAAGTTTGGCCGCTAGAGAGAAAGGAGTGGCCGCCTATCTCAAGCTGGTAAGGAATCTCATTCCTCGCTTCGATAAGTTTGAGTTAATCCAAGTGCCCCGAGCCGACAACCCAATGCCGACGCATTATCCAAACTAGCCAGTAGCAAGGATTCGGAACTCCTCAAAATGGTTCCAATCGAACACCTCGTCCAACCGTCCATCGACGTTGTTAAAGAAGTATTGTCGATTGAGGAAGGCCCCACATGGATGGACCCTATTCTCGCCTTCCTTAAAAATCAAACCCTCCCTAGCAATATAGCGGAGGCAAGGAAGTTGAAAAGAAGGTCAGCACACTTTCTGCTCTCAGACAATATTCTGTATAAGCGAGGCTACTCTTTACCCCTCCTCAGATACGTGAGCACCAGCGAGGCTGAATATATCCTCAAAGAAATTCATGAAGGGATATGTGGCAATCACACCGGTGGGATGGCTCTGGCCCTAAAGATTCTAAAGCAAGGGTACTTCTGGCCCACCTTAAAGAAAGACGTCCTACTTCATGTCAGAAAGTACGATAAGTGTCAACGCTTCGCCACAATTCCAAGACAGCCCCACCAAGAACTCACGGCCGTATCTAGCCCTTGGCCTTTCGCCAAATGAGGGATAGATTTCATAGGCCCAATGCCTAGTGGGAGGGAAAACGCATGCCACTCTCTGGTTGCCATCGACTATTTCACAAAATGGGTCGAAGCAAAACCTATGACGAGGATAACGGAGGCAAATACGTCCAAATTTATATGGAAAAACATCATTTGCAGATTTGGAGTCCCACACTCCCTGGTGTCAGATAACGGGAAACAATTCGACAATAAGAAGATCAGAAGCCTTTGCAATGAGCTAGGGATCGCAAAACACTTTTCGAGCCCCCATCACCCCCAAGCCAATGATCAAGTTGAAGCAGTCATAAAGACCATCAAGTACACACTTAAACGAAAGCTTGAGGGATCAAAGGGGCATGGGTCGATGAACTTCCTCATGTTCTATGGGCGATCCGAACCACCATAAAAATTCCAACAGGAGAGACCCCTTTCTCCATGGCTTATAGCGTGGAGGCTATGAACCCGGTTGAAATTGGTATTCCCTCGCCCCGTCGATTATTGTTTAACGATCAAATCAATGACGACCTGATGAGAATCGGTTTAGACCTATTGGGCGAAAGAAGAGAAGACTCACAGAAAAGGTTAGCCTCTTATCAAAGAAAGATGTCTAGATACTTCAACAAGAAAGTGAAGAAGAGGTTTTTCCGCGTTGGAGACCTCGTCTTAAGAAGAGTGTTCTTATCCTCCAAGGAACATGGCGTCGGAACTCTCGGACCTAATTGGGAAGGACCATACAAGGTCATCAGCGAAACACGTCCTGGGACATATCGTATCGAAGACATGAACGCCAAACCACAACTTCATCCCTGGAATGCCGAGCACTTGCGCCGGTACTATCAATAGCCAAGAGGCTCGTCAGAAGCCTAGGTATTAATTTATTCCTATCTATTTGAGTAATTATAATGTGACGAGTCAACTCTTTGATTTTATTCACTTTCTAAGCGTGTAAAGGCCGAGCCTCGTCTCACAATTCACGACATCGAGAAAGCTCAAATTGTACTAAGGCATAAACTCAAAACGAGGATCTAGTCATACAAAAGCAAAAATTATACTAAGGTATAAATTCAAAACGAGGCTCATAATAAATTTGATACTTCATTTCATCACAAGAAAAGCATTACAAAACTCGTACAAGAAGAAGACCTAACTATCCTCCTCACCCTCTACATCGGGCGGGGGGAACCTAGCTTCTAAAGCCCCAAGGTCGAGGTTAGGGTGGTCATTTCTGAGCCTTGATCAAAACCTCCTGTTCTCGACCCTAGCAAAATAATTCGAGAAGTTGGTGTAGGCCTCGGTATTGTGAAAATTGGCCACAAAATCAGCCTCCGCATTCTCCAGCTTTGCCTCCAACTCACCCTTCTCGGTCGACAAACGCGCAACCGCTGACTCGGATGACTCCAAGTTCCCCTTCAGGGTCTCAAGCTCCTCGTCACGAGACTTGGCCTCATCCAAGAGCCGCTTCTTCTCCTTATTGGTAGCTTATAGCACCTCGTGACCACTTTACGGCGGCGTTGGCATTATCCAAGCGCTTAGTCAAATTCAAGACGTTGGAATCTGACTCCCTCAGATCGACCTCCAGTGCTCATAAGGCGGTGCGGCGCTATCGATGCCACATGCTGAGACCTCTAGAGTGCGCTTATGCTCTTTATCATGTTTGGAGGCTTCGGCACTAAGTTTTCTTTGCTCACGCATGCTGCGTTTGGAACTCACCAAGCACCTTCATCTCGCATAGCCAAGCTCGAATCGGCTGAAGCCAAGCTCGCCTCCAACACATCCTCCGGTCCCCATTAGAAGAAAACTCTTCCCATTTGGGGGTGAAGTGCTTCTTCAACGCTTGGGCACCCATTGAAGGGTAGAAAGGCAAAGTCCGAAGCTCATCATCTGGAATCCTGGCTCCAGTGCTCCCGATCAACTCCCTCAGCCTCTTTCTGGAGTCATAAGGCCCCCCACCAGAGCCTCCCACATTCTGGGACTTGGGGGGCCCTTCCAAAACCACCTCCTCCGAGGTGTTCACCGCCAAAGTACGCTGACCAACCGGAACTTGGCACGCCACTTACTCATCAGTTACCTCCACAGCCTTTCCCTGGCCTGTGGAGCTTGAACTGTGATGAGCCTTCAATTTTTTCTTCCTCGACAAAGGCTCATCTCCTCCCGAGCACTTATGTCATCAACCTCAATCACCTTCGAGGCCTCGGTGCCTCCTATGTGTCCTCTCGACTCAGATCTTATACGTTTTTCTTCTGTCGAGCCTCTTCTTTAGAACTAGCCGCCAGAACCCTCGGCTTCTGCTTTGATAACCGGGCCAAGGTTGGCCTTGGGCGCTTGCCTTGTTGTATTTTAACTGCGAAAGAAAGATGTCCCGGTGTCACCACGATACAAAGCGAAGTTTGAATCGAGCAGGGGTATCAGAACATTACCTTTGGAGGCCATCAAACCCAACTCGCTAAGGCAACGTTGCCTGTTTAGAAGAAACCCGTACCGTCTATTCAACGAAGGCGTCTGATAAATTAACCGAAGTACGTCAAACAGCTCCTCGGATAACTTCGCATGCCGAGGAAGCACTCGAAAAGAAAATAAAACAAGAAATACATTAAAACGTGTGGTCACCCGCGTCGAATACAATCACTTCCGCGTTCCTCACTCACTGGCTATTCCATAAAAACTGGATACATCCAATTCCAGCTCTGGGTCGTCCATTACCCTCTGCCAATTACCCCTCACCCAGAACGAGGACTCTTTCCACTGTTTAATGGAGGAGGGGCAATCCGTCACAAGAGGCTTGTGTGCTCTCCATGGACAAAAGTAATACCACCCGAGCTTATCATCTTTGTCCTTCTTCCTCGGCAATTTCCTACCGATATAAGGTCCGAAACACATGGAGGGGCATCTCCAACTCGAACGAATGTCCGAACCACATGTGCATGGGCTCCCCGCCATCCGACTCCATCCGTTCGAGCCACCGTGTTGGAGCCAACCCATAAGCTCGCAAAATCCTTCGGAAGAAGGGGTGCAAAGGCAATCGCAAACCACCCACGAAGGCGTTGAGATGCAAAGCAGTACAATCCCTCCTCGGAACACAAGCTCGCTCGTCCGGCTCCAGAAGTATGAGCTCGATATCTCCGGTATCCGATCATCGCTCCCTCGGGGACGCCAAGTCCCCTTCCGTCATTATCGAAGGGACGCCCGAGGCGGCCCACCTAATTGGGGTCGGCCATAAAAGGGTCCGTTCCCTCCACTACCCTTGGCATAAAGGATATATCCATCACACCGCCCGTAGAGCCAGAAACACCTCTAATGGGCAACACATTGGCCATAGAGGGAGACACTGGTGGAGACCTCTCGTTCCCAACACGCCCAGAAGCCTCGTCTTCAAAGAAACTTCGCAGACATTGTTAAAATAAAACAAATTCAATAAGTAAAGGGGCTTTAAATTTAAGGGTTTACCTAAACCTAAACCTTCACCAGAAAGGAAGACGAAAACCAAACGCCGGAGGATACTCGCCGGAAATCTAAAACTGCAAGCTCTCTCCAATTCTCTCAAAATAGCATAAGGAACAATATTAACACTTCACACATATATATAGGCGATGAGGGACGATCTCACACCGTTGGATCGATCGCTAATCCATCCACGTCGTCCAGAAGCTGTCGGGCCATCTCTACCCTTGAATTTCAAAGGACACCATCATCCTTTTAAATGAACGACCGCGATGTAGACGTGATTATCACGCCGCGTGATTTCTTGGTACTACCAAAGCGCCCGAAATTAAACATCATCATTACCCGCAATTGTCTTTTCACCATGCCCCGTGAAACGTGCCACGATTGCCCAATTAATCCATGACTTATAAATTGAACCATTAATTATTCCAGCGAGCCTCTCCCTCCTTCGGAGACGCCTCCGTCTCCAAAACTTCTCCCAACTTGGGACTCGGCCATTCCGGCCTCTCCCTACTTGGGACTCGGCCTTCCAGCCTCTCCCAACTTGGGACCCGGCCATTCCGGCCTCTCCCAACTTGGGACTCGGCCTTCCAGCCTCTTCCAACTTGAGACTCGACCTTCCAGCCTCTCCCTACTTGGGACTCGGCTTTCCGGCCTTTCCCAACTTGGGACTCGGCCATTCCGGCCTCTCCCAACTTGGGACTAGGCCATTCCCAGCCTCTCCCAACTTGGGACTCGGCCTTCCAGCCTCTCCCAACTTGGGACTCGGCCTTTCAGCCTCTCCCAACTTGGGACTCGGCTATTCTGCCTCTCCCTACTTGGGACTCGGCTATTCTGCCTCTCCCTACTTGGGACTCAGCCTTCCAGCCTCTCCCAACTTGGGACTCGGCCTTTCAGCCTCTCCCAACTTGGGACTCGACCTTCCTGCCTCTCCCAACTTGAGACTCGGCCATCCAGCCTCTCCCTACTTGGGACTCGGCCTTCCAGCCTCTCCCAACTTGGGATGGGACTCGGCCTTTCGGCCTCTCCCAACTTGGGACTCGGCCTTCCAGCCTATCCCAACTTGGGACTCGGCCTTCCTGCCTCTCCCAACTTGGGACTCGGCCAGGAAGCCAGTTCCACACTCGGGACTCAGCTCAATCATCCGACAACGTGCGTCTACAACTCAAACTTCGTATCTGCACCTAAATAAAATCCTCAATAATTCAAGGCCCGCCACCTACATAAATGAACGTTCCGAGCCTTGTGGGACTACAATCCCTAGCTCAAACTTTAAAAACGAACATCCAAGTCCAGCATCCCACATGAATGACAGATTCTGAACTTGGAGGACTATTGTTATGCACCGATCCTACCTGGCAATCCACGCGGGCTTGATAATCCCACTCAAGCCCCAGGTAAGCATAATCAAAATCAAATATGCCTTTACTTAACCCTTCTCCGAGGCGGTAATCTTGAAAAGATCGATGGGACCGCGCGTGGCGCGATTGTCACAATCACAAATTTCTCAGTGAGCGGTGAAAGTGACTTTCTCATTAATGCTAATCACGCGACACCAAAGATGTGACTCAAGAACCCTCAGGATGGAACCACGCGTCGCGACATCGAATGGGATTATTCTTGTAGAATTTGCCTATAAATACTAAGTCTGTTCCCACAAGAAAGAGATGTTGAAATATTACTCTCAAGAAATATTAAGTCATCTACGCTAATTATTGTTCAAGTGTGAGAACCACTTGAAAAATCATTATTCGGAGGCTCTCAAGTAGTTACTTCTATCATCGTGTCTCCCTCTTCATCTATTGTTATACATCCACCCGGTCCTAAACTTATCTACGTGGTTGAACAAACCACGTGACAGTCCACGTGGGAGAGGAAAGACACGCAAGAAGAGGAGGCGTTAGGGTTCGCATTGGCGGTACCATTTTGGAGGTCAACATATTCTACTATCGAATTTCACTGTAGAAAATTGGTATACTAATTTAAAATAAAAATTAAAAAAGTCAATTGATTTTTCTCAACGAAAAAAGGCTCGGGTTCCTATGGACAGTCCTCGCCATTGCCAGCGAATAGCTTAGAAAAAACATATGCCAATTTCTCCTTCTGAGATCTGCTCGCGCCAGTTGACCGCCATTGTTTGGTCGAAAAAATAGTATTTAATTATAAAAGTGCTCGGCTTTTAGTGTCTTGTTGATCACTGATTCTCGCACACAATAGGATTTTAGTATTATTATTGTCTTGTTTCTTGACCTGTCCCACTGTCTCATCATTTCCTTGCAATTTGGAAGCAATCTCTCATCATTTCTTGAATTTTAGCATCTGGGCTTCTATTTTTTGGGTTCAAACTAAAGGGTTTTATTTATTTATTTTTATTGACTTTTGTTTGAGAAAGAAGATTGTATTTTGATGATAGAGGTTATGGTTTTTCTTGAAAACCTACCAAGAATCTGACTTTTGCCTGTGAGGAGACAACATCAAGGGATTTTTTTTTTTTTTTTTTTTTGTCTTTTTGTTTTTGGTTTCCTGTTGACTTGTATTTCTGGGTACGGAAAAGTGGAATGAAGTAATATGTATATTCTTGGATTATAATGAAAGATGGATACTGACAAAAAGTCCATCAAAATTCTGAATTTTTGTTCAATTTTTATGAGATAAAATGAAGAATTTTGCTGGGGCTCCTGGTACTTGGACTGGACTTATTTTGAGGATGGCACAGTGCTTATTTTCAGTTGGATCAATTGCTTCAATGACAACTACCAAAACATTCTTCAATTTCACAGCTTTCTGGTATTTATTTCTTCTCTTCTCCGATTAAGCATAATTTTAGGAAGAAATGTTCTTATGGGATCTACAGTTTTGAGTGCATTAGTGTAAAACTTATGATCTGCACTGTCTTAATTGTTCAGAATCATTGATGAGATATTTTGAAAGCAGAATCTGTGTATTTCAATTGATGGAAAGGCTTTATATATTTGGATTTTGAGGAATTTTCCAATTATGTATAGAGTTATGAATATATTGCTCATAAATCAATGTGTTAAAGACTCTGGATTTTACTTGTAAAGCTATGAATCCTTAACTGCCATAATTGATTTCATAATAGAGATTTATGATCGGCTCGTGCGCAGCGGGCTTGGGGGGTTGGAAATTGGAATGTCTGAGATTCGTGGAAAGAATTCTCTTACTGATTAGCATTTCCAGTTTCATATTTTAGTAGATCTAGAAATAAATGGAACAGAGCGGCCAAAAAGAACTATGTAATTGAACCCAAATTTATGGGAAACAAGGTCTCGGTGTGTTGTAATTGTTTAGCTTTTCAACTACAAAGTTATACAGAAAAGCTTGCTACTTATGTAACTGTGTATTGTGATATACATCCCCTCTTGGTTCTACCTTCCAAAAAATCTGTCCCTGTATAATTCAATTTAAATTGAGTATGGAAGGATGTTTTATACCAGTTTTCATTACTCACTCTAATTATACGGAAAATTTGATTTCTGAAATGAAGAGATAGATTGATGATCGTGCATTTTATTACTTGTTTATAGATAGTATAAGCACACAGCCTTAACTTGTAAAGAAGAATCAAAATATGTGAAATCATAAAGTTGCCTAGTATCGATTCTTTTAGCAACTGCATCTCATAAGACAGAACAGTATTGTAAATCATTGGTTATGATCTGTATATGTAAGAATTTATAGTTCATCACATGAATCCCATTAAATTTACCTTTATTTAAGATCTATATTATACAAAACCAAGAACCTGCTCTAATAATAGTCATATTATGTGACTGTCCATCATCTTCCATGGAAAATTTATGCGTATACCGTTGATGCCGATATTACTGTTGTGAAAATATGTTAAAACCACACTTATCACTTACCAATTTGTTATTGAAGTTACTTTCTGTCGGATCACCATAACATGTCATAATTAAGCTCAATTCTTTTCATTGTTCCAGCTACTTAATAGCCTCAATGGGTTTGCAAGTAATATGGAGCTTTGGGCTCGCCGCCATGGATGTCTATGCCTTGTCAAAGAAGAAGGTTCTTCACAATTCTATTCTACTCGGCCTATTTGCAGTCGGAGATTGGGTCAGTATCTAGTTTCTTCATAGAATACTTAATCAGTAGAAACCTTCCAAGAGTTTTACACTGGGACTTCTTAGAGCAAAACGACAAGGCCCGGAGTTTTCATTAAATATTAAAGACTTATCTCTTATTCAGCATTGAATGTACCAAGGAAACGGTAATGATCTCTCCCACCATGGGGATTCAGCATGTGATTGGACAAGTGATTGACAAAATGTCAATCACTTTTCCTTCTCTTCAATGTGACATGTGTCATGGATTTTATATCTCCTCCCACCATGAGAGAAGAATTACCCATGAGCGAAATACAAAGATCAACTATCTAAGAATAATCTTGTACTAATCAAATGAAAGCTATGTTTTGTTGTTAAACCACTTCATCTAAAAGGTTAAGCTAGCTGAAAGAGAGAGAATAAATTTATTTATTTAAATTGTCTTCAATAGGCCATCTCATGTGTTGGCCATATTTATTTTTCATCAAAGGTTTGACATGTGCACAATTTTAATGAACACATGGTAGCGAGACTTGAAGCCAATTCTTTTTATTGCTTTGATATTATATTGACCGATCTTGTTTAAAAGATTAAATTATTAAAGAATTCAGCATTTGACTCTGTAATTTGTAACTTTTTCCCAAACCAATTACTTGGCAGGTTACTGCAACATTATCCCTTGCAGCAGCAGCTTCCTCAGCCGGCATAACCGTGTTGTACTTTGGTGACTTGGGAGGTTGCAACCTCGGAGAAGAATGCACAAAGTACCAAATGGCAGTTGCACTGGCCTTTCTGAGTTGGATAACTGTAGCAATTTCCTCCCTCATCATGTTTTGGCTTGTTGCCGCAGGTTAGGTTTTTGCACATCTGAAGGTGCTGAATTCTTTACTGACAGTTTGTTTCTGACTTTTAACGGAAACAAGAAGGAAAAAACGAACAAGAGAAGTAGGCGACGTGCACATACATGCTATGTTTTTGTAATGTGATAAAGATTTTTAGGCAGCAATCGAAAAACCAGCTCCCGGGATTTGGGTTGGTTTTGAATGTTTCTGTCAAACATTTACAAATATACTACATGAAAACAATCATTCTGTTATTCTGTGTATATGTATTTCGTGAACAGTTGCTTTAAGGGTGTTTTGTTTATATTGAATTACAATTTATCAGATTTTCTGTAAGAATAAGCACGTGGGAATCACAATTTGAAAATGAGAACTAAAACTCGCTGCTGGCAATACAATTTGAAAATTTCCTGTCGAAAAAGAAAATAATGAAAACATCTTATGTAATCCAATTGCCTCCTAATTAATTATTTGTCATTCATCCAATACTCAAAACTACAGAAATTTGGACAATATCAAAGCAATTGGCTAGCAAATGATATTTACAAAGATGGTAGGCGGCAATGCATGATAAAGATTCTTTACGAGTTGCATGCAGCCTGCAACTTATGAAAGCGTCAAGCAGCAGGAGGCCTGAGTTTATGATCTTGAGAAGTGTCACGGTTAGATGGCGGAAGATACTGCCACATTGGGACAAAACTGTAGCTGGGAAACATCGGCATCTTGTTTGCCCCAGCCTGATATACTGGTGGATGTGCTGGCATGAACCCAGCAGGTTGAAGAGGCATGGCTTTTAATTGCTGCTCCATCCTTTCCTTGTCTGCCCTGAGTACTAGTTTCTCTTCACGAAGTTCATTCTTCTCTGCCTGTTTTAGATCAAAAGGTGAAATCACAGTATGGAAAATATCTTTACCAATGTATAAGATGAATATAGGTTGAGTTCATTCATGGTATCACTTAATTTTCCTTTCTTTTTCTTTACTGGTTATTGGGGTGGGGAAGAGAGAAGAACTTCATGCGCAGCAGATAATTGTCACGTTACTTTTGGACTTGAAGCGTGGTCTAGAACAACAACAACAACAACGAGAATATGTTCAAAAAGATTAATGTATTCTCTTGATACAGGAACATTTCTTTCTAACTCCATATTTTTGTCACAAGGGGAAGTAATCTTCATTTGAGTAAATGATTAAATAAATGGTCATGAAGGGAGGTCTTTTCTTTCTCTGTTATTTTCATGAAAGTAAAGGTAATTACAGAACAGAAGAGAACTTCTAGACAATATTCAAGTAAAAATGACACAAGAAAAGTTTTTGGTGAGTTCTTTCTAGTAATTGCAAGAAACATTTATGCTGCAACCAATTTCTGTGAATAAAATGGCACAACTGTTGAAGAATGGGTTTTCAAGAAGCATCTCAAAAAGACAATTCTGGCAGCCTAACCTGCAGATAACTTCATTTCGACATACGAAGAAACATTCAATTTCTCTTACCCTGGCTTTGAAAAGCGCGGCTCTGACTAGCCATCCTCTTATAAATCAATAACAGAATGATCATAATAAACCAACATAGACAAGACCTAACAACCAAGCCGCTAGGTATCATATGCACTAGACTCCCAGCAGAACCACATTACCAAAACTAAAGGTTATATCAATTTACGTGTTCCTGTCTAACCTTCAATATCCTGATCTCTTCCAAAAGCTTTTCATTCGTCTCTTTATACTCTTCAGATTCAGTTTTTAGCTGGTTCAGAACTCTGATGGCATCACCAAGTATGGCCAATTTGTCGGTTTTCACGGGTCTGCCAGGTTCCAAAGTAGCACACAATTCTGAGAACCTGCATGGAGGATAAATGTGATTCTTACACCATCCATATTTATATTGATTTTGGTTTTCTGAAGATACACTTTAGATTTCCAAAGCACCATATGTTTTCTCATTTCCTTTCAATAGTCTGCATTCATTAAACATTATATTCATAAAGACATTAAAAGGTCGCATGAACACGTCAACTGCATAGAACAAAAATGCAGACGTTTTGGAGTACCACAGATAATAACCCTAGTGAAAAAGAGAAACATTTCAACCAAATTCAATGTTAAGGGTACCTGTCATTCAATTTTTCTCTCCTCATTCTCTCACGACAGGCTTTAGTTCCTACTCCTCTGCACAGATCACCATGTCCCCTGTATAGAGCGACGGCAGGTAAAGAATAGAAGAGTAAGCAAACATCGCTTTGAAGCAAGAAAAGCAATGATAGATATTCAACTAAATGATGATCTCCAAAATCCAACAAGTCATGAGTGAGTTATCTCAATATAACACGAAACTAGAAGAATATGTGTAAATTTGGTCCTTGAGTCCATTCTCCAATTTCTTTGAGCTTGTTGTATTCACATTTATGTAGGATGAAGATGCTAAATAATTAATCAGTCCAACTTATTTTTAAAGTACTAGTATGAAAAGAATATTTCTTCAAGAATCTCTACTTAACCCCCAAACTTTCATTTTATCAAGGTTTAATTTATTGGACATTTCAATATTATAACTAGTGCATTTCCACGAAATACATCTTTACATAGGGTTAAAAGATGAAAGCCAGATAAATTAGAACATTCTTACACATATTCTTCGTCACACAAATACAACACTGTCAACGCTGATTCAAATTTGTTCTAGTCAATATTCAAAAACATGAGTTACCCTGTCGAGATTATAGTATGTTGATAGATGAATAATGTAGACTTCCAAATGACCCTGTTGACTTGATTTACTCAATGAGTATGCTTGATGTTGGACTAGAAGAACTCATAGGTTATTTCATTTGAAATTTACGGATTCAGCAGTAAATAATTGCTAAATTATCTGAATCAATCACCACACCCTAACTCTATATCTATTTCATTTGATTGTCCCCTAAATCCATATCAATACCATTAATTCACAAGTGTATTTGACATTAACTTTTACAGAAACTAGATGCCCTCTTAGTTCCATTCGTGTTCACAAATGTATCAATCTTACTCCCTCTTTATTTTTATTATCTGTTGAACTTAACAAAATATGGTATATTTGATATGCCGTAGCAGTAGCTGCTTAAATTATTAACAGAAAGTATATATTAGTCAAAACTTGTCTAAAGTTTCAAATCTATTCAACTCCTCATTTCCCATATGTTCGCTGCAATTCTAACATCAGCTCACATTTATTTTTCCAAAGAGCATTCAGAAGTTAAACTTGGCCTTCACGACAATAAAAAAAGAAATAAAAATATGAGCTTCCCCAAAATTGAAAAAGGAAAATATATAAATAATTACCTCTTTCTCGGGCATTCTCTTTCTGCACAGTCATTTCCTTGTGATGTAGTTCCACTATGAGAGACATCTACTCCCACCGCGGTACTGCAACAAGAACGGTCAATCATATTGAAACAATTCTGACATTTTTTTTTTGTAAAAAATCTATATTTTGATAATAACTTCTAATGTATAAAAAAATTTCAAACCAAATAAGATTGAGAATAATTAGTTCCATCTGTTATCATAATTTAGGTCAAATCAATCCTTCTATATCATTAAGTGAAACTGCCTGAAATTTTGACATTGTTCTTTGCTAGTGATAAGACTCTAATCTCAATTTTCAGATGTTTAACGTGACAAAAGAAGAAAAAAAATACAATTTCTTTCCTTTTTTTACTTGCATTTTCCAATTCCAAACGGAGCCCATAAGTTTAAATCCTTCATTTTGCAGAAAAATCAAATACATTTACAAAAATAGAAATGCATAAAAACACCCAGTGCACATCAAAATTTTCCGTTATCAAAAGAATCTTATTTCAATCTAACATTAAAAACTTTAAAAAAAATCGCGCGTACAAATATAGTTTGAATTGCTTAAGAAACAAATCGAATTATCATAGCCCAAGAATTGTGTTGATAAACCCAAAAACAATAAAAACAATAAAATAAGAAAGGATGATAAAGTAATCAAATTAAATTACTTTCGGACGCGAATTGATACCTTTGGGTGTGGGGTGGAGGGTTCCATGAAAGATCAATAGGCTCGACGTCGTTTAACAGGTCGCTGTAATCAATCAGAGCAGACCAGCAATTCTCGTCGAAAGAATCTAAGTGATTATTCATTTTGAAGTTTGAATAGGAAATTTACAGGAAAAATGGGAAATTTATTTTCTATAATTTACAGAGAATTATTTGATTAGGTTGAAAATGGAGAACAGAGGTCAAGAATAATGATTTGGAGGCGGAGAATAGTGTCAGCCAAGATAGGCCCAGTTACCTCTGCAAAAAAGCATTGATGGGAGGAATTGACTTGTTAAAAATGACTAATCCAAAAGCAATTTTTTAAAGTAATTTATTTTAAAAAATAACTCATAAGTATTTTTGTTAATACCTACAAATACTTATAAATACTTATGAGTTGATTAAATATTATTTTTATTCACATATTTCATAGCACAACAACTTTGACCTACTTTTTATCGACACATTCTATAAGACATGTTGTTTATATTCTATAAAAATCTTTATCAAACATACAATAAATTTACTTTTTGAAAAGATAACTTTTAAGCCAGACGAGTTCAACATATCCTTCATTCCCGCTCCTTTGTGCAGCCCCGGTTGAGCATTCGGGCCCCAACCTCTCCGCTGCCTAAGTTAGACCCATCACTACATTGATTTGAGAGTTAAAAAAAATTAAGAATTGACTTTCACTACGCCTAGCCACGCATCACACATCGCACTCGTCTTGCCCTTATCTCGCTCTCGCCTAGGACTTGCCTAGGCCTGAAAAGTTTGAAACTCGACCTCCACGCCTAGTCACGCTTTATGCTTTTTAAAACATTGTTGACTTTATCTAATTTGAAAATCGATATTTCACTGAGTTGAATCAGTTTGCACAAAATCAAGGTTCGGTATTGACTTTTTTTATAAAAAAAAGTTAAAAGTTAAAAAGTAACGGTATTTTCGAATATGACCTATAATATTTATCCACACATTTTGTAGGACTCATTACTTATAATCTATCAAAAAACTTAATCAAACAAGTATTAAGTCATGTTTGATGTGTCGAATTAGCCATAACCTAATATAATTATGATATAATTAAAGAAAGAAAATACATGATAAATATTATTAATCACTAAGTAATGTTTGATGTGTCGGGTTAGCCATGAGTTGATATAACTAAAGAAAAAAAATACGTGGTAAAAATCATTAATCACCAAGTCATGTTTGATGTGTCGAATTAGCCATGATCTGATATAACTAGTCATTGAAACAAATAAGATTACAAGTCTATAATCTTTTATCAATCATTGATGAGGAATTCATGATAGTTCTATACCTGCATTGATGTAAATAAATGTTACAAGAATCAAAACCATTTTTGAGTATATAAATCTGCTGAGGATATAAAATCAAATGACATGCGCTTCGTTTTTTAACTTGTCAATTAGTTCATCTACAGAAGACACGACTATGCCTGTTTTTCTCTTGGGTGGTTCTGTCACTTGAACAACCTCCAAATCGGATTTAATCTCAATGTTCAAATCCTGTGGAGTGACTTTCTTTATGACCTTCGACTTTGCTTTCATTATGTTGGGAAGGGTTGCGTATCTTGGCTGGTTCAGTCTCAAATCAGTGCTGCACGAAAATACAGGGTTTAATACAAACGTATAAAATCATTGATATGTGCATCGTGGCATGTAGGCATAAACATACATGCAGAGAGGTAGAGAGTTCACATGATCGAACTTTCAAGTAGTGATTACTTCTGTGAAGTAAAAAGCATTGTAATCAATACTTGACCATCTTTCAAAAATTATTTAACATGCGTTTCATTGGGACGTTCCCTAGTGGTGACATGCCCAAAATGGAGTGGCAAAAAGGATTCACATAATCAACTCTAAATTTATTAGAAACAAGGCTTAGTTTGTGGTTGTCAAGGCTACATCTCTACTGTTCGGGACGTTCAACAACATTGGGAGATGGCATGAGATTATGACAATAAGAACTAAGAAGTACAAGCACAGATATGAGACATAAGCATAAAATGACCATGACATGCACATATAGCAAATCTTATTAAACTTGGATGTGACAATAAGAACTGAGAACATATTAGTTACAGATATGAACTTCATATACCGTGTTACAAGAATTTCATCATTCACTATAATGATTTTATACCCCCCAACCCATTTTGTTCTTCTGGGTTCAATATTTTTGGGTTTTTTCTTTCCAAATTTTCTTGTTACAAAAATTTCAAAATTACTGAACTTTCAAGATTCCAATGATAGACGGCCTTAAAGAGGATTGAAGTTTTAACTAATAAATGTAATCAATGTCACCATAACCACCTCTACTAAAAGAGGTAATCCCTGTAAAATGATGGAAAAAGTTTCTAGATGACACTGCATCTTAAGCATTCTTGATTCCTAGCAAAGTAAGACGAAGAAGTTCAGTGCATATTTGGTAGAGTTTAAAATAAACTCATTTTCTACCACATATTTAATGGGACCTATAACTTGTATCAACTTTTCAACCACACATTTCATCAACTTTTTTCAAAATCTCCCAAAAAAACTACTTTTAAACTCTACCAAACAAACACTCAAAACAAGAGAGAGGGAGGTTTCGACCACCACATAAACAAAACATACTTAACAAGTATTAGTCCGATGATATTCTCATCATTGCACCCTTATAAATGAACACTGTTGGCCAACGTACTAATATTGTCATTAGGACCCTCCTGTTCTCTACTCTTGTACCCCTTTCTACAATTAATAAGTTTCCTTTCAATCCAAAAATAAATAAATAAATAAAAAGAAGAAGAAGACACACCCAAGGCTATATGATAATTTTCTTCATTATATGAGGAATTTCTGTCTTAACCCTAAAGTTGAACATGTCAAGTGTCTGACACATCAAATAAATATCCATGATACGGCCGGAATGTAGAAAATACAAATTCAATATGAGCATAGTCAATGGTGCAGCATTAGAGACAAGTCCACGAGTGTTCAAAGAATTCAAATCCATTGTCCTCCTTCAAATGCAGGAATATAACCTATTATCATCACTTGCATACTCCTTCAGGCACTTAATCCACACAAAGTTGTTATGTCCCCGGGCAAGTGGCTCCCACCATGAATCGTGCAAGTAACTTTAAGGTTATTAACTCCTTTTCCCGTGTTTTTGACTTGTACGGAATAACATAAAAATCAGGACAAAAGCATCCACCAAAGAATGTTTACGTAAATCAAACAACCGTAAGATTTGTTCTAAAATAGGCAATAGCCGCATGGAAAAAGAGATGTTTACGTGATTACTGCAGGCAAGTCCAAACACAGAGTCTCAAGACCACCATCAACCTCTCTGTCCACTGTTGCTACTTGTTTTTCTTCGTCCAGTACAACCTAACAATACAAATAAAATTTAAGAAAAAGGTCAGATTAGATAGGAAGTACAAAACAAATGCCCATATGAACTGAAACCAAGGAAAAGGATATTTTCCAGACTAAACAGCTTGGTAGAGCAAACATCAGTCAGCTCTATGGACAATAAATGAAGATATTAGAGCATGAACAAAGCTTCAACCTGCATTTGGATTATGAGATTTCTGGTGAATTGCAACAGCAATAACAGAATTATATCAGAGAAATTACAAAGTACACAATCTTCTTAGAATAATGCCATCGCTGCTGTTCATGTTTAAGATTTGAATGTTGACGCACCAAAAATTTGTGAAGTATACAATGACAAGACACATAAAAAAACCATATAAATTTATATGTGGAATCACAAGAGGAGCACAAAGGCATAAGAAAGGCGGAAAATGATATGAAAAAGACAATCAAAATTGCAGATCAACATTGCTTTTCCTGATTCAGGAATTTCATGAAAAGAGAGAAAATTTAATGCTCAATTTTCATGACACTAATGTGAAAGAAGTGATTACATAGCACATGATCAAACAAATAAAACCTTAGGGTCTTGAGGGGGGAAACTGTGAAGTAGATGCTAGATAACAATTTTAATCTACTTTTATTTGATAATTGAGCAACTTTATCACGAAAAAAGTTGGTAGCACAGAAGAAAGAAAGATGGTCATGATGGATTGATAAAGCCAACAAGTTAAACAAGAGAGTAATGATGGAGGCTAGTGAATAATATATTTTGATAGGGATTTAGCCACTCGACAGGATAGTTGAATGATAAGATCTATATCACTGCAAAGATGTCATAAACACATTATCTAGAAGGAACTTATGAATAAAGCAAATTTTGAGAAATAGAGTTAGAGAGAATGCACATATTTATTTTTTCGAATTTCTTTATTACAACCAGAGCCGGCTGTTCATATTTTATTTTCTTATACCCAGCTTTAGAAAGCACTCACTGAGTTAGTTATGTAATCTCATTATTATGCTGTTTTCCCAATACGAAAGAAAGGGTAAGCTGCTCCTTGGTTTAAGTTTGAAGGAAAAGAATTCTACAACTAGCAATTCATTTTGTTTAAACCCAAATTACTATCTATTATTTGATTGATTAATCCCCAAATGTGTATTTTGATTCTTCCTTGTTTACAGCTTGACTCTTATTTATAGAGTGGAAGTCAAAAGGAGAAATAAAGAACACAGCCAAAAATGACCAGAAAAATGAATTAGCTCAAAAAGAAGATACAAAAGGGAAAAAGAGGAAGAAATAAGCACTTCTTTTACTGTAAATTCTAAAAGGATTCGACAAAATACCAATTTAAATCAGCAACATTATCTTATCTTAATATTATACTAATTCCTATTGAGAAAATGATAGGCTTCATCAATCTAAATATTTTCAGAATCAAGAAAAATGAACATTTTAATACATGTAATCATCACATTTGTCCTTCTGAGAAAAAGATGATCTTCATCTTATATAAAAGGTTGTGTACTGAGATGCTTACCTTGGAGGCAAATGTCCCTTGAGGCCATTTGAGAAGCCCAGCAACCATTTGGCCTGTCTGGTTACAGTCATCGTCAATTGCCTGCACAAATCTGAACATCAGAAACAGTAATCTGAGGCAGAGATTTGTAGAAAAAAGGTAGTTTAACTCAAAATTCTTCAAGAGGTAAAGAAATATAAGTCAAAGAATTCTATAATACACTAAACATATAGTTTGATTGGTAAAACTTTTTGTAGATTATAAGCAGTGGGTCCTACAGAATGTGTGGATAAAAAGTAGATAAAAATTGTTGATTCTACGAAATGTGTAGATAAAAATAATGTTTAACCAACTTATAACTTATAAGTGCTTATAAGCGCCAACAAACATGCTGATAAAACAGAGAATTTTCAGACCAGTAGACTGTAAAATATTTATAACCAAAAGCATTCATTATCAAAAGCCAAGACAATATAGTCACAATACCTGAAACATCAAAAGAATAGTAATAATTGTTATAGTAATTTTATTCAATATAAATTAAAAAAAAAAATCTGTCACTCTCTCCAAAGTTAAACTCAATGACTCATTAACTAAATGCTGGGATAATTTGCATAATTCCAAATATCTCCCACTTTTCTAAACAGGAGCTAGTATAAGCTTTCTCCACTGACACACAAGTGTCACATTCTCTCATTATTCTCCGGATACTTGGAGATGAGTGTTAAAAAAGAAAAAAGGGAAAAAAGAAAAAGGAATTCATTGACCACTGATACATACTAAATGCATTAGTAGGACATAGCACTCACAATGAACCACTATAAAGTTTATACGTTTTATTTTTCATTTCATTCATTATTACCCTCAGAAAATTAGGGCTTATTCCCTAACATCCTATTACTTGGAACAATTAAAGAAATGTGTATACAAGTATACTTTCTTCGAGTTCATTCAATTTTCTTGCACATACTTTTTCCCAAAAATAAACTTGCCAAGAAAATGTAAACAAATAAAGAAAAATTGACATCGTAAGTAGCAAGAATGCGATCAAGAGCAAGAGAAAGGCACAAGCACAACCACATATTTTCCAAAATCGTATTGAAGACTCTATGCAGATTTGTACCTTACCTTAGCATCACCATATTCTTAAAATTACAACATAAAGTCATAAATCCATTTCATTTCCTTGAATTCACAACATACGCAATAGTCTCAATTCATATAAACCCCAAAAATTCTCAATCTTTACAAGAATTAGATACACAAAGATGCTATCTTCAAATGAAAAATAATAAAATAAATAAACACTTTATCTAATCACGTTTCACATAAAATCCAATAAAAAATGCACCAAAAAAATTGATCTTTTTAATGTATACAATAGTAATCATAACGTAATTCACCAATTTTGCAAAACATAAAGATACACCACCTTTTACTGCAGAAAGTAATACGAAATAATAAGAAATAAAATAATAAAATTTAAATAAACCTGTTTGCCAAGAAGAAGAAGACCTGGCTTCTCAGCTTCAACAAGAGCTTTAAGAATCTTGGCAATGGAAAGCGGGTACAAACTTCCCGGGTAATCCACATGGATGGCCCGGTCCGCCCCCATTGCAAGACCGGTCCGGAGAGTGTCAACACACTGGGTCGGGCCCACACTGACCGCCACCACCTCGGAGGCCTGGCCGGACTCCTTTATCCTGAGAGCTTCTTCTAATGCTATTTCGCAAAATGGGTTCATGGACATCTTCACATTGGAGGTCTCCACACCACTCTGAAATTAATTTAAAATCAAACGAGAGTTATATTTTTATTTATTGGATTTTCAGCAATTTTTTGCTGCTATACATACCTTGTCGGGTTTGACCCGGATTTTAACGGCGTAGTCGATGACCCGTTTGATCGCCACCATGATTTTCATGGTTGATCCCTGACTGTGACCACAGAGAGAGAGAGAGAGAGAGAGAGAGTCCTCGGGAAAAATTAGAAGGGGATAATGCTCGACTGAAAGTCGCATTTCATACTTAACAAGTTGTTTAACCCGTTTATGCCTTCACTACATCTAGTTAACTGCTTTATGGGCACCATCTTTTTTAAACTTGAGAAAATTGTACCATTTGTTCCTAACTCGAAACTGTTCAAATCTTTATACAATCTTTGTATTTCTATTTTTTTTCTCATTAAGGCTGGAAGAGGTAGCAATCATTCATCACTCGACCTCACCTATGAAAACAACAATTCTTAACTAATCGAGACAAGAAAAGATCGTCTTTGCATATCTAATTTTATGAAATTATATTTTGCTTTTAAACTTAAGTCGGTATCCAAAAATTTTGAAGTAAGATATATTTTCACAAGAGTCACGTGAAAATTAAATATGATCTACATAGTTTTCGTCACTTTTTAGATAGATTTCACCACTATAATGAATGTTGAAGACCAAAGTACTTATTTTAAAGATTGAGAACCAATTCGTTACTGGAAAAATATATTAGGGACCAATAGTGAAATTTTCAAGTAATTTCAATTTATAGTCAGATTTAAAAGGAAATTTATCCTTGATTCAACTCAATTATTTAATAAAATTATGGTCCAGTCCAATTAATTTATTTGTGAAAGTATTTGTAAATAAGTATCATTAATAAACAAAATTACAATGAATACAGTAAAAAATGTATAAATAAAATTTGACTTAAACAACTTTGCAGGTAATAAATTTAGAAAATTTAAGATTGAAAAATATTATTCATTATACACTCAAAGTTTAATTCAGACACTATTACAAATCTAACATGTTTTGAGTATTATGCATAGGCTATTCAAAAACTTTAGGCAGGATAACTACAGATAGCATTGAATGCATGCATTTGTTGGGCACTCGACCTTGTGTAAAGATTGAAAGATAAAGAACAATTAAGAGCTTGTTTGGGTGTGTTTTTTTAAATATATAAGATAGTCAAATAGCATTTTTATCTATACATTCTATATAATTTACAATTTTTATCCGTACAATCCGTAAGATCTATTGTTTATAATCTACAAAAAGATTTACTACACAAATACTAAGTATAATGTTTCACAAACTATACGGCCTTGAAGCTTTACAGAAATAGTTTGTGTTTCTCACGCGCTGCAACCAATGACTCGTGCTGCAACCAAGTAATAGTTTCACAAACTATACGGCCTTGAAGCTTTACAGAAATAGTTTGTGTTTCTCACGCGCTGCAACCAATGACTCGTGCTACGGAGAACATTTACGAAAAACTTGGTCTGATAGATTAAATAATATCAAATAAGACAGTTGATGTTGGGTATTTTGTTCCGAACAATCCCCAAAGTAATGATAATAATTATTTCGTACATAATTAGACTTGTACCTTAAAAAAATGTACGACCCAAGTTAATTCCACTATCGAGTCATTCATCTGTGCAAAATAGAGAATCAGGTTGTTGAGTCAGGTTTGGATAACAGTCACTTTTGAAGTATAATCAATAGTAGTTGTTCAAGTGATCGAGTTTAAACCGTCTTTATCTGTTTGTTTAAAGATAGTAGTCTTCTACTAGAGTTTTAATATAAGTAAAACTCTATCCTATTTGATTATATAAATATTAGACCATATCTATCCTAAAAGGTAAGGATCTTCCAGCAACCAAAACCCACCACCCGACGGTGCTGCTGCAATGCATTAGTTGCTTTCCATTTTGAGAATTGGTTTCCCTGCCATTTTTTCTTGGAGTTCTTCAGTGACCATAAAAAGAGTGTTTCTCTTCTACTATATATTCTTTTTGAATATTGTCTTTATTTCTTCGTAAAATTTTCTTTTGAGCGTTTGGTTGACTTGTGATACACTTAGTGTGGGATTAGAGTTTAATTTGAGCATTGGCTAATATGAAAAAGTTCATCTTTTTGTGTCCATTAATTTTCTTAGCCTTGTTTAATTCTTTTTTCTTTCACCAACGATTTATTATTTATTGTTTGTTTTTCACAACATTTGACAAAATATGTTACTTAACTATTCTTTAATCTATTTGTTTACTAAACATGGCCTCAATTTTCAATTTCAATTGCTAGATAATTAGCGCAAAGCACGCCTTAAAATTTAGGTTAGAGTTTGGTAACACATCTTATTAGAAGCTCATCCAAAAAAGTAGGTGAGTGAATCATTTACAGGCTGGAAACTTGTGTAAACCTACAACAATATTCATACAAGAAAGTTCAGTAATCTGTCATTGTAAGATGGGAATATAGGGTTAGGAGGGACCCTCTCTCTCAAACTCCTATTCCAATGGAAGGGGAAGCCCCCACCACATACTCAATCTCAAATAATATCGATGATAAGAACAAACTAAATCTTATTTCAATGGATCGACTACATGAAGAAACTTTTCTCGCCGTTGATTTTTGTTCGTTGTTATATTTATCTAGTAATTTAAAGCAACTACATTCTTAGGTAGTGAAGAATAAGAAAAGAAAATGGAGGAGCCCTTTATTTAATTGTTTCCATTCTAGCTACTGGATTCCATCTCAAATATTAGGAGTTAGGACAAACAGAACAGGTGTAATTATTGGATTCAATTATGATAAGATTCAAAAACAATGAAAAAAGAAGGCAAAAAAGGGCAAAAAGTTGTTAAAGTAATGATGCATATAATCATGGCTTCAAGTCAAATTTAGATTTGTGGTCCATACCTGATACCTCTAATGTCTTGTAATGAAATGAATAATCCAAAAGCCAAATACAATTATGCCATATTCAAACTGCAAACTGAAATTTCTATTCCATGAGACAATAATCTTATAGCCTCTAAATAAATTTAACCATCCTTTAACCTATATATAAATCTAAAATCAATATTTCTTTACCAAAAATAATAATAATAATTCAAAAAAAAAAAAATAGTAAAAGATCTGGCCTTATGGATCCAAAGAAACTGGTTGAACTGCACTTCTTGAGCCCCTTCCTTGCCCAAAAGAAAAGAATGATCTGACTCTGCTACTGCATCCTTCATTGGGACATAAATCAAACACTTGCTTGTTTTGTTGAATTATTTCTTGAACAGCTAAATATAGGTGCCTATCAGCTGCTGAATCCATGGAGAAAGATCTCCTCTTCATGGCTTGAATTGCAAATTCCTCATCTTTCTGCCTACTGTCAATGCACTCATCTCCCATACTAGAAATATGGCTGAATCTTTTCGCCTTTCTTCGTGATACTTTTTGTTCAAATAACTTACTTGGTGAAGGGCCGACCGATGATGATAATTCGATAGAGTTCAATCTTTCTTCTACTCTAAGCAATGAAGGATTAATGTTGGTATCTCGTTCTGCGATTTCAATCACTACATAATCTTCATCTCTCCCGGTGAAGTTATCAGTATGGGGATTTGGATCTTGAGGGGAAGTGGTTGAACCAAGAATTTGATCTAATGGGAACCTTATATTAGGCCTGGTGGCTGAAATGCTTGTTCTACATAAAGGGCAATTAGCATTGTTCTGAAGCCATACATCTATACAATCAATATGAAAAACATGGCCACAGTTTGGAATTCCTCTTAACTTTTCGTCTTCTTGAAATTCATTCAAGCAAACCGCGCATTCACAAGAATTTTTTTCTGCAATTTCTTGTTTATCAGTGCCTTTCTTGTAATGAAATGTTGGGATTGATCTGATTGCAGCCTCGTCTAGACCACGGTTTTCAGCCGCGGGTGAATAAACCATTAAAGGGTCTTCAACACGCCTTCTCCTGGAGAACGAAAACCGGGCAAGCAGATCAATACGGTGCCAATTCAAGCAGCATTTGATCACAAATATGTAGTAGCTCACCAGCAAGAAAGCTGTGGCCAAAATGCCAATAATGGCAACTGCTATAATAGGAAAACCAGTGTGTGAATGATGCAAAGAAGAGCCAAAAATTGATGTTGGTGGGCTTCTGATAGGAGACAGAGCTTCCGATTCATGGGAATAAAACTTTTGTCCCACCAGATCCATTGAGGAAATTATACAAACAAGTAATAGATCAGTTTCTTGAGATCTTGGATACAACCCACATAAACATGTTATGTGTACAATGAAATTTGGTAAAAACAATGTTATCTTATTTCAAGATTATAAAATGAAGTAATCCCATTGAATTAAAGATTTGTACTAGAAGAAAATCATGGAAGGAAATAAAATCTTTGCAGAAAAAGGCAGAAACTTGGAGATGGGAGTAGAGGGAGGGACCAGAGTGGGAAATTTTGGGTGGGTTAAATGCCAGTACTATAGGAGAAGACATGGGAATTTAATGTATGTGTGGTGTCTTTCTTTAATGTGAGAAACATAGAAAAATTACAGAAAAGTCTGTAGGTGGTTGGTGAATATCAAGATTTCCAATAAAAATATTTTGTTGGCAAGAAAATTATTAAAGTTCTTTCCAATAGTCAAAAGTACTAGCCATGTTTTTCCCCCCATTAAAATTTAGACTACATCAAGCCTAATTATAATGTTCATTTATATGTTAGATTGTGAACAATCTTCACAGTAAGATCGATCGCGTTGGGAGAGGTAGGTTCCGAGACGAATTTTTAATGTTATAAGGATATACTATGCAATTTGCATATGTATTATGTCATCTTAATATATTTTTCTTGTAAAAAGAATATTAGAACGAGTCTTCATTTATATGTATTGAAAAAAATATAAAAAAACATATTATAATCATCATCTTTTTCATCATAATGAACTCATGTAGCATCAAGTAGACGTAATTGAGAGTAAATTGCTGTCGATGGATTAGACGTTTAATCTCTAAGGCCTCTATGACATGTAAATATGATAAATATAAATAAGATAATTGACAAATTTTACTACATAAATCCATTTGATAATCAACGTGTCAAATCCATTTTACTACACAAATCCATTCATGCTAACAAACTCAAGTTGTTCTTGAATTCATTCATGCTAACAAACTCAAGTCATTCTTGAATTCGTGATTAGTAAAAATTCAATGTGTATAGTCCATGTATTGTGTAACTTAAACTTAGTAAATATTAGTAATATAAAAAATTACTTATTTTAAAATAAGTAGTAGTAATTTCTTATTTTAGGAGAAGTAATTTCCCTTTTATTTTTATATCATACACTATTCCATGTTTTTGTGTTTGACAGGCATGTCCAAGCTTAAAAAGAAATAGAATTCCCTTTAAGTAATTATTTATTTTTAAATACGTCTGAATGACTTATAATTTACTTTTTAGTACTTTTAAGTTATAAAAGTTACTTCTTTGAAAGTAAATTTTTCATTGTACTGTCAAAATAAATAACATACTTATTTTTAAATTTTACCAATGAAAAAATTATTAAATTTAAAACTTGCTTATTTACTTATAAGCTAACCTTTTAAACTTGGTGAAACATACTTAACAATACTTGAACCTAACTTGATCGTAAAAGTACACATTAAGTTGAAAATTTTGAGCACGGACTTAATTTGAACATAATTAAAACAGTTGGTCAGTTAATAATGAACTTGGCTAGGTTATGTTATTTTGACAATAATGTGAACAAACATCATCTCCCCTTCATCTTGATTATAAAAATGACCAAATTTATTTTCTTTTTAACCATTTAGAGCTAATTTTAGAACTAGAAAAACTTCTCAATTTGCATAGTTAACCATGATCAAAGGTCGTGTTCAAGATTGGAGTCGAGTCAAACTATTTATAATAATTAAATTCGAAGCAATATTTCTCTAAGACAAGTAGCGAAAGTAATTTAATTTTGAAAATGTTTTGATGCATGCTTCAAAATGATCACAAAATGATTAACAACATGCTTATACTGTATTATTTCCCAAATAATTAACTTGGATTATAATTAAACTTTTTGGTAGTCTAAAAGAATTGAAGAGCATAAAGTTTCTTATCTACTTAACCCATTGACAAACAACAAAACTTGAAACCCTTGCACATGGATATGATGACAAATTAAGAATGCAATAAATTGTCAGAAAAAAAAAAAACATAAATGGATGAAAAGACATATAACTATCATTTGGAGGAAACTTCACTTTCACACCAAGTATCTGTTTAGAAAATGATTTGAAGGGAAATTTTCCTTCTCATTAACTTTTACTATTTGCATTGATGGGTCTAGAATATCACTATATCTTAATTATGAGTAGTTTTTTGATAATCTTTTCGATAACTATCGATTGTAACTTTAAAACAACAATACCAAGTCCGATTTCTATTTAGAAGAAAAGAATTTTTTAGAACCTTATTTTAGGAGTTTAGAAATAACTCAAACAACTTGAGGGCCTTAAAAGACATTTCTAAATGATTTTTTTAAAAATATAAAAATGCAGCATCATCGATATAATCTTTCATTGCTTGTGCCAACATTTTAGTCGGTGAAACACATCGTCAATGGAAATGCAGAAGATATTCTTGAAATTGGTGGAAGTCACACTAAGTGACAACACCTCCATCGACAATTATTCACGGTAATATCATTGATGATGTTGTCAGAGATGACCAAGAGATGACCAATTGCCAATAGAAATGTCATCTATGATTACTGATAGTGTCATCGTTGAAAGTTTAGTTGAACTATATTTATTTTCAATTTTTTAAAAGCATCAACTTACTATGAAATATTTCATTGCAAATCAAAATATTACTGATGTCTGATATAAGTTATTTTTTATTTTTTATTTTTTATTTTTTATTTTTTATTTTAGTATCGACAGAATTTTCCATCATGAATATTTAAAAGCTTTATTTGTCTTATTTTATTTACGGATATAATTTTATTGAGAAATTAAATTTCTTAAAAAAAATATTTTAATATTACCAACAAAATTTTTGTTAATAACTTTAAATTATTATTGTAATTATTATTTTTTTACCGACGAATTTTCTTTGGTGTTACTTTGTTTTCCAAAAGTTTTGTTGATAAACTAGATTTACTAAGATAATTTTTAAATTATCATTGATGTAAAATTTGTCAATAAGTTTTATAATTCTTATTTTGTTAGTGAAGGATTTTTTTTGTCTATTATATTTATTTTTCTATTTTTATTATATATTGACGGAATTTCCGTGGGTAAATTAAACTTACTAAAATAATTTTTATAATAATTAGTTGTCAAAAATCTTTTCAAAATTTATTGACAATATTTTACTCGAGATTTCCTTGGTAAAGCTATTTAGAATGAAAAAACAAATATATTCTAATTTTATTGTTAAGTCTCGTTATTGATATTGATAGAATTTGGAGTTTAATTGTTCAGAGTTTGAGTCGACTCACTTGAAGTCTTATCTTTAGGAGTTTTCTTGTTATTATTGTCGATACAATTTATAAAAATTAAGAGTTTCTTTCTTAAAGTTGAAATTGCAAAACTATATGTTTGTCAATATAAGTAGTTGACAATGGCTACCACTTACTCTCAAATTGTTGGATAATTAGAAAGTGTCGATCTAAACTATGTTTTATTTTGGATAATTTAAAGTCAATTAAATTACTATTTCTTATCATTTTGTTTAACTCATAACTGTATTTTCTGAAACATCCATTAAACTTAGTAAGATTAATTTCACTAGCGGTCACCAAAGTTCAGTGAAATTACAAAATGGTCACTGAAATTACAGAATTTCAGTGTCAATCATTGAATATACTAACGCATTCACCGACGGTCATTTTGTTAAATTTGAATTGATGCGTGTCATCGTTAAATGTCCACGTGTCACACAATCGATCGACGTTTAACAAAAATTGATGTCACATGGACTTAATGTACTAATAACAATAAATCCAGACCACAAAGGATGCACCTAAAACATAATGATCTAGTTACAATTTTTGGACATGAATTTAGGATCCCCAATTCCCCATGACTTCAAACCTAGTTCTCATCCTCAAATCCTTTCCAAAACCCTAATTTCCCACTCCCTCTCCAATTGTTATAATACCAAATTAATCCATCCTAAATATGATTCATTTATGATTCCCACCCCCACCCCCACCCCCACCCCCACCCCCAAGAACCATAACAATAGAAACAATTTTGTTTCCTTGAATACCAATGAGTAATTTCAAGAAAAGTCTAGAACACATCTATGAGACAAGTCAAGATTTTCGTGAATATCACCAACTAATTTTGCGTTATGATAGTTTCTTCATTTCCTATATCAATTTTATTAACAATAGAAACAATTTTGTCAAGCTCGTTGTCTTCAAAAGCTAAGAGGGCATTTAGAAGTCTTAAATCATTGTGTGTATGCGGAAAGTAATAGTTAATGTGTGTAAAATGTAGGTTAAAATTAAAAACAAACAATAGAATCCATGGAATCAACTTCATTAAATAAAACATGAGGACAAAACCTTCTTACTGTAATTAATTGGAAGTTCATCTTTGCGTTTCTGTCCTTGTGATATATTCTGCCTCACTGCAATGACTTGATCAGTGTTTTTCTATAGACCCTCTGTCCTAGTGGTACTTCTGTTGATCAATATCTGAACAGATCTGTACAGTATATATTTTGGCATAGAAACAATAGAGAAGTAGAAGAATTCAAGAAAAGATTTATTTTATTCAAGAAGACTTGTAACTACAAGCTTATTTAATTACAAAGTTGAAGATCCAAATGGATCTACTGTCTTCGAGGTGATTAGCCTCTGTACATTGGGATGTGTTTACAAAATGATAGAAGTTCAATTTTTACAGTGAAGTTTCCTTTGTTGATGCTAGAATCTAAAGGATTTTAGAACAACATTTTTCAAGGAGATTGGAGATTTTTTTCTCTTTTGAATTCATCTTGAAGAGTTGTAATTCATCCGTATTTATGAATAGTGTAGTTTTTGGTCAACAACCAAATTTTTAACTAATAGTGCATCGATTTTCATGCTTGATTGAAATTTTTCGTCCATCATCTATTGTTTTGGTTGGCCTTTTCCATTAAAATGGAAAAGGATTTCGATGCAAATTATAAATGCCATTGTAGAGTTCGTTGTATATTGAAGGCGGCATAAACTGATGAAAATATTGGGCGGAGATTATTGGGATGTTCCAATTATCGGGTAATAAAAATTCTCTTTCATTTAGGATGGATTAATCGAGTATTTAACCAATTGGAAAGAAAATTAGTGTTTTGGATCGTTTTCGAGAAAAATTGAGTTGCGCAAATGGTTTAGAGATCTAATTTAGATATTGTTCAAAAATTGCAACTAGTTCTTCATATTTTAGGTGCATTCTCTATAGTTAGAATTTATTATTATTAGTACATTAAGTCCACGCAGGCCCAATTTTGGGTTGAGGCGAGTGAGTAGTGATGGCAACGGGGCGGATTCGGATCAAATCGGCTTGATCCTTATCCGTATCCGTCCCGAATCAATTTTAGAATATTCAAATCCGCCAATTTATCCGTCATTTCTGGGTGGAGCTTTTGATCAGAGTGATCGCTTTGATCCGTAAAAATGTGTAATTTTTTTTTCAATTGTCATTTAAAAAATTAAACAAACTTTGAAATAAACTTTACTACTTTTTATATCTTTGTATTTTTTATATTTCAAATGGGGCTGATTAGATCGGAGCAGACATGATCCGATCCGCCTCACGATTCGCCCCGATCTGCTCCCGCTGATCCGTGGATCGATAATTTTTCGCTCCATTCGGATCGGATATCCATCGGGTTTGAGGTGGATTGGATATTTTTGTCATCCCTAAGAGTGAGGCAACCGCCTCGAGCCCAAAATCGAAGTGGTCCATTTTTATAAATAAATAAATAAAAAAAATTTATTTGTAATTACTGAAATTGTCCCCAAAAAAATTACTCATGCAAATATGGCCAAAATGGAAAGGGTTGTCCATCTTTATTACTACTATGGGCAATGTTTGCTGTGCTTTTTTATTTTTAAGTTTTAAGTTCACAATTAATTCCGTATAAAACTTATAGGTTTTGAATGCATACTATAATTTGGAGACCCATTGAGAGCCCAGCCCCATGCCCCAAAAATCACAAAATCGGCCATGAGTCCATATCGTCAATTTTTGCAAAATGTCGAACGATTGTGTATCACGTGGACATTTAACAATGACACGTCATCAATTCAAATTGGGAATTTAACAGATTGATCGTCGGTGAACGCGTTAGCATACTTCAATGACCGGCATTGAAACTTTGTAAATTAAATGACTATTTTGTAATTTTGATAAAACTTCATTAACCACCAATAAAATTAACCCAAATTAGTAATCTATTGCAGCTTCAAAGAAAAAAGTTAGTCACATAATATTTGTACAAATATTAATGGTTTTATTTTATCCATACTTATAATAATTCAATATTTGATGATTGAAAATAAGATATCCCTTCATTTAACAAATCAAAATGAGTAGATTAGCTTGAGATTGCTTTTACCAGTACTTTCAAGAATAATTGTTATAAATAAGATTAACCTCTAATCCATCCTTAATCATTAAGCACAAATGGAAAAGTTTCCAATCCACATGCAACCCACAATTGAATTGCCCATATGTGGGCCATATTCAGGATTTCTAGATAAAAACTTATACTCCCACTTTTCTTAATTTAATAAAAAAATTACTTATTTTGTGAGAAAAATAAGTGACTCTTTTGACTAATGAAATAATTTGATACTACTGTCAGTATAATAATATTATATTTATTCTTATTCTTATTAAAATTATATATCAAAGTACTTTTAATCAAAATGATAAATGCCTGTTTGATTTGAATTAATTTTTGATAAAAAAAATTGAAATTAAAGTTAACAATTAATTTTGACCACATTTCACGAAACACACAATTTTATCAATTTTTTTAATAAAAATTTAATTTTAATCAAAATCGAATAAACCCTTAGATTAGCCTTAAAAGGCGTGTATCTCCGCCTTGACAATTTGAATTCTTCCAAGAATTATAGCCATAGAATCCATAAAGCATAGAACATGTTTTTTGGCAATAAATGAAATCGGGTCCCAACCCAGAAAGCTGTTGTGAATTACTCAATGGAAACTTGGAAAGGTAGATATCACACACGAAAAGTCAAAATCTTACATAGAAAAGAAAAGAATCCTAAAAAGTGCACTTATTAGATTATGAAATAAAAGGGACCATCTTCCAAGCTTTATTTGTTGGCTGATTATAAGAACACAACCCCATTAATGTAGGTAGGAAAATTGGATCCCTTTTTATAATTTTATCTATAAAGTGTCCCCCACCCCATTTTCAAAACTATACGTGCACCTCAAGGTTCACACGTGCAAGCTAGGTAGGGGTCGTTCTTCGAGTCGAGATAATAAAGGAGGAGGTCGATTTTTTTTTCTTTCCAATTTTTGAATTAGATATGGTAATAAGTTAATATGGACAAATAGACATTGGTCAAACATATGTTTTATAAAGATTTTTATAAATTCTAAGTAGTAGGTCCAATGGAATGTATGAATAAAAAGTGGATATAAGTTGTAGATTTTATGAAATGTGTAGATAAAAATGATGTTTGACTAGCTTATACATGCTTATAAGCACTGATAAACATACTCCAAAATTGTGTGTAAAAGTATGTCAAGAGGATAATCTTGTGAACAAATATTGAATATTATCTTAACACGACAACACATGACATCATATAAGCCAACATGCCAAAACTTGCTTGAAAAATATACATGTTTAACCAATTTAGATCCAACAAATTGGCCGGATACCCTCAAGCGTGAATGGGTAAACCTTAGTCTAGACATAAGTTATTAGTGAAGAGTCGTATTTGGAGAGGAATAGATGTAAAATGATACACATCTGATTAACTACATATCACAAAGAACATGCTAACTTGATCAAGGAGAAATGTTCGTCCACATAATGGAATACCACAGTATTTCTAGTACATTTTGACACGTAGTGATTAACTACTAATAATGCATTTAATCATATTTTGAAAAATGTGTTTGCATTAATTTGTACATAATCATATGTAAATTTAAAGAAATTATGTGATTTCGTAATATTTAGACGGTGATGCGATGAATTGTCACGTAAAGACTGCGAACATGATCTTTTAGACTAATATGATGACTTTAAAGACTATGATATAAATCAAGATATTCCATTGAAACTACTTCCATAAAATAATTTGGTCACCTAACGTAGACCGACTCATGTCAACTCTATCAACCAATTACAATATCATTAGAAACCATGCATACACTTCAACAATTGAGTAAACACCCTTGACTTCTTGAAATAGAACTAATTTATCAACTTTTAAGCCTCATCGAACATTCGTATCATGTTTCTATAAAGTTGATGATTAACTTTTGGGGGTAAAATATCTCTTTCATATTAATGACACCCAAGATTTTTCCGTGCATTGGTGTGTAAATTTAGGCTTTGTCTGGAATCAGTTATTTGGAAGGAAGATTTTTTGACCAAATTGTACATATATTATTATATACCACCAATCTGATAAAAGCAAAAATTGGCAGCAAATTTCCACCAAAAGTACCGTTGTTTTTTACTACCTTGAATGTATCCCTGGACAAGATTACCCTTCAATTAATACCTCTGACAACATTCACAGTTCGCATTTGCTCATTTTGAAGAGATATTTTGGTAAAGGGTAGTTTGGACATTTGAAGAGATATTTTGCTGTTTCAAATTCTGTATTTGATGTGTCAAATCTGTATTTTCAGCACTTTAGTAGGTCCCACGTACCAAATGGTCAACAAGAATCTAGCAAATTTTGTAAAATAACGTTTCCAGACAAGTTCTTAGTATATAACATCAAATTACGTCTTATACCACCCACCCGAAGACAATTTTATATGCTTTGTTAATGAAAATAGAGCAAAATAACAGGAAATTGGTCCCCAACAGGACCTACAGGAAGTACTCGATTTGAGTTGAAATATACGTCAGCAATGCACATGGAAGAGTCAAATGCTTCAGTAGCTTTTATTAGGCAGTTTACTTGGAAACATATCCTGATGTGAAGTATCCTTATTTTAAATGAAAATTGTACCATTTGTGTCAGTTTTATACGTCGGGTTCTTATATATACGTATCAATAATATATTATTGTATTTATCAGCATGCAATGTCGTGTGCATGAATCTTGCAAATATTTTCTGAAAGCCTTTTCTGAAAGCCACGTGTATATATTCACCTTGCAGTTAAACATTTTTGGGTAATTAAATGTCAAGATATTATTTAATTATTATTTAAACACCACCCCATATATGCATATTAAAATGAGGATTAAAATGTTAATTTCAGATTGATGATACGTGGATAGAGGTCTCTTATTGACATCTACAATAGCAAGTCACAAAAGAAGATTTTATTGAATTTTATGTAGTCAATAATTTAGGTAAAATTTAAAGATTGGTTCCTAATAAATTATAATTTTATTACCACTGTAAATGCCATTCGATATTGTACTTGAAACCATGGTAACATTGGCTTCCCAATGCGAAATTGTATTGGAAAAGTTTACATATAGACGAAGAAATTGTCCTCATTCTTAAAAAGGATAAGAAAGGAGAAATTTAAACAGATTATATCTTTTATTCTAAAAGTCTCTTGACAATAGCTATGTCTTTTGAAATAAAAGATTTTTTTGTCAAGAATATTGTATCCATTCTCCTAATTTTTGCATCCTTTCGTGTTCTTGTCTTTTCTATTATACTTAATTCTCGTGTTTTTTTCAGAAGTTATGAACTTTATGGAAATGGTGACTTTTCAATGAATGACCACATCAAAATGTTACATATAAGGCATTCTATGAAGTATTTTTTACAAAATCAAATCAAATTATATATATACATCTATATCTTTCTTATAAATAAATTATATTTTCTATAAAAATTAAGCTTCAATGTTCGAATCGAAGTTCGATGCAAAAGGCATAAGTTCTATTAGCTGATTCCTATGAGATTGGGGTACTACTTCTGTAGGAACGAAAATCTGATCTAACTTCGGAGATAATTGCTCGTAACCTTCAACACAAAAAAGAGCAAAATTGTCTTAAAAGAGAGATCGTGAATTCGATATGCTCGAATTACATTTGGTATAACTATAAAGTTATATTTAATTTTGATCATTGATTCAAAATGCATATTTGGTTTGCATGATTAAATATTAACTACTAAAAATCGCCTTTTCACCGACGAAAATTTACAAATGGATTATTTTCGTTGGTAATCAGCAACGGATTATCCGTTGGTAAAAGTGATGACCTTTCAACTACAATAATTAGCAACGGCTTTTCCGTTGGCAAAAGTAATAGTTTTTCACCAACGAATTTTCACCTTTCACCAACGGAATATCCGTTGGTGAAGAGTGAATCATATCGTCAACGAAATTTCCGTTGGTGATATTAATTAATTTTGAAAACAAAAAAATAATTCGACATTTCACCAACGGAATATCCGTTGGTGAAGAGTGAATCTTATCACCAACGGAAATTCCGTTGGTGATATTAATTAATTTTGAAAACCAAAAAATAATTCGACATTTCACCAACGGAATATCCGTTGATGAAGAGTGAATCTTATCACCAACGAAAATTTCGTTGATGATATTAATTAATTTTAAAAACCAAAAAATAATTCCACATTTCACCAACGGAATATCCGTTGATGAAGAATGAATCTTATCACCAACGAAAATTTCGTTGATGATATTAATTAATTTTAAAAACCAAAAAATAATTCCACATTTCACCAACGGAATATCCGTTGATGAAGAGTGAATCTTATCACCAACGGAAATTCCGTTGGTGATATTAATTAATTTTGAAAACCAAAATATAATTCGACATTTCACCAACGGAATATCCGTTGATGAAGAGTGAATCTTATCACCAACAGAAATTCCGTTTGTGATATTAATTAATTTTGAAAACCAAAAAATAATTCGACCTTTCACCTACGGAATATCCGTTGGTGAAGAGTGAATCATATTACCTACGGAAATTTCGTTGGTGATATTAATTGATTTTAAAAATTAAAAAATATTATCAACCTTTCACCTACGGAATATCCGTTGGTGAAGAGTGAATCATATTAGCTACGGAAATTTTGTTGGTGATATTAATTAATTTTGAAAACTAAAAAATATTTCGACTTTTCACATACGGAATATCCATTGGTGAAGAGTGATTTTTATTACCTACGAAAATTATGTAGGTGATATAAATCAATTTTGAAGACCAAAAAACACAATTCATCTATTCAAATAAAAGAAATTTATGTGAAGAGTAATTCATAAGTCGAAAAATCTTTCAACCTATTACCCACAAATTCATGGATAATCTATATGTAATATTACTATTTCAACCATTAAGCTACGTAAAATGTTGGTGAAGAGTAAATCTTGTTACCCGCATATTTTTCATCAAGAATGTAAATCAAAATTTGAAAATGAAAAAGATTCAACTATATGGCATTGAATGTTAATCACTTAAGGATTAGTCGTAAATTAAATTTTATTAAGAGCATGTTGGTAGGTATTTTCATCTCCAAAATCTATTTTTGAGCATGAGTTTTTACTTTTCAAAAGAATTTGAGATGAAATGACCAAATTGCCCTTTTAACTTTCAAATGACATTTAATTGATTGAGGGTAATTTTGTCAAATTGCAATGTAAGTCAAAAGTATGTAAGAGGAATTCATCATGGCCCACCAAATTTAATGCAAAATAGATTTTGGAGATGAAAAAAAAGCAATTGAATAAACACTCATTTAACATTCGAATTTTCTACAACGAAGTTATATATGCAATTACAACATAAAAAAAGATTCAAACTATAATCTCATACGAATAAAATATAGGTGGAGTAGTTTACTTATTGTACGACATCACTTTAGTTGGGCATTTCGTGTTTAAATGTGAAAGCAAATAATGTTTATCATCATTTCATACACGCTTTGTACAAACTATAAATTTTTTTCGAGCAATGTAATATTTTAAGTGTTAACACAATGTGGAATTTGATTTTTCACTAATATTTATTTTTACTTTATAAGAAATTATAGAAAATGTTGCTCATTGAACTAATATATATTATAAAAACAAAAACACTTACGAGAATTCATTTGTCTCCAATGGTTTGGTTGTAGCTTCACAATTCTTAGGTCAAAAGTTCAAGTCACATTACATCTATTATAAATTAATAAAATAATAAAAATGCTTGACAAAGCTTAGCGGATTGGGTCGGGCCTTTGGTGGGTCGAGTTTCAAGCCCATAATTGGTAAGTCGGGTCAGGGGTCCACCAAGTATATAAATTTTTTTTTTTATTATTAAAAATTTGCACAATACCTACGGAATTTTCGTAGGTAAAGACTTGGAACATTACCCACCGAATTTTCGTTAGTAATAGTGTTTGTCATTTCACATTATTTTGAGGGTCATTGAAAGTTACCAACGAAAATTCCGTTGGTAAAGCGCATGTCATTACCAACGGAAATTTCGTTGGTAATAGTGTGTGTGTCATTACCAACGAATATTTCATAGGTAAAGGGTTGAGATATTACCAACGGAATTTTCATTGGTAATGACAAACACTATTACCAATCTAAAATTTCATTGCAAATAATCCGTTGGTAGCGACTATTAGGCAGACGGATATCGTGGTTTGAAGAACGGAAAATCCGCTTCAAGCCACATGATTTTTGTAGTGATTGAGTAACTTTTTCTTATATTATTGAGGAGGTCTTAGTTTGTGTATATGTTTGAAAATTAAATCTACCTTAACATTTATATTTTAGCTTGTCTAAAGGTTTTTAAAAAAAAAAAAAAATTGACATCATAAAAACTTTATATTTAGGGTATTTAGATAGTTTTTAATTTTATATTGATAAAAATTAATTTATGTTTATAATTTTTGATAATATATTTATTTATTTATTTTTATTATTAGTTCGACCCTAGTTGACTCGTACAGCTTTGATCTTTTACTATTTCCGAATCAATGCTCGATCGAGTTTTAAAAACGTGACAACATAAAGGAGAATTTCGACCACCTAGTACAAGATCCTTTTGAAAAGTTACCTTAATGGGCTGCAAAATGGAAGAATTCAGCCCATCTCATGGTCATCTTTTCACTTGCTTTAAAAAATCAAATTAAAATTAAAAATTATTATGTTTTTCATTGTAAAATGTTTGTTCAAACTAATCTTGCATGATTAACTATTTTAAGAGGTTGTTTGGATAAAATCTTGGACTTAAATTTTGACCAACAAATGTTTTGATAAAAATCTTTAATTTTGATTAGTCTAATAAAGCATTGATGTAAATTAATAATGCTAAAGAATGAAAATATAATTCGATGGTACAACAAGTGAATAATCAAGTAGGGATTAATTTCATATTATGTGTCCCGCAACCCTTTCCATTGTACATATTTTTTCAATTATATACGAGGTATGGGTCAATATATAATCAGCACTAATGGCTTAAGAAAAAGCCCACTTCTCAGGACCAATCGATTTTTTGAAAAAACAAAAAAAACCCACAATATGTGTGCATTATATGTTTAATGTCAATTCCTTTCATTTATGTAAGAACAAACATGTATTTGACATGTTGAAAACAACCTATGTATTTATTGAAAACATGGTCATCTATTTTTGCACCAACAATCTCTTTATTCGAGTTTCGTTAGAAACAATAAAAATACCTTATTTTTCAATCTAAGAACATCTCCAACAAGCTTTTTAAACTTAAATTACTTTTTAATTTAAAGAACCAACACTTAAAATTTTGTTCTAATGGACTCTTCAATTTAACATTTTAATTTAGAGAGTAGGTTTGACTCTCCACATTTGGAGAGCCAAACTTATTCTCTATTATTAAATACATTAAAATAATTTCAATTTTCAATATTTGAAATGTTGTTTTTAATTAAATAATAAATACAAATTGGGAGAGAAATATATGATAAAAAAAGAGAGGAGAGAGAATATATTAAATGCTTCTTGAAAAAAGTAAAATAAAGAGTGGAAATAAAGAGGTTATTGGAATGGAGTTGAGATCATTGTCTTATTTACGCCTTTTCACTGCCTCTCCAATGAAAACTTTACACATCATTAATGTGAATGTATTAAATGTTGTTCATAATAATTCTCTTACTTATTTAATTGATAATGTGTAAGGTTTTCATTGCAGGGACAACTAAGGAGACATGAAATTGGATTATTAGAACAGTAGATCTCAACTCATTGAGATGTTTAAAAAAAGTTGCTTTCTTTAAATTTAATGATGTTGTTTTTAAAATGTTAATGACGCTTTCTTTAAATATACATAATCTTTTATTATAGATACTTTAAGTTGGTTTGCTATCAAATTACATCAATCTTTATCTATGGCACAATCAATAAACTTGGACTTGTGCATACATGAAACTCAACAACATTATTAAAAAGAGGCGGGTGAGATGTTTGTTTGTTGAATCATTTTATCAATTAGAAAGTGCTTCTTTAAGTTAATATAATGCAGAGTCCAACTTGAGATTATTAGACTTTGTTCGAATTTTAAAATTTGAACCCTCAAATTATAGTGTGCATTCAATTAATAAGTAAACTTCATGCCCATCACTCAACACATTTTTCTTACATTTATGTAAACAGATTTCTTCTCAATGACTATTTTTCACCAAAATGTGATCAAATACGAACAAAATGCAAAATAAAGTTTAGATGGTCAAAATTTATACAACAAAAACTTCAAAAATTTCGAACTCTGGAAACTGAAAACAAAAAACTTAGCGAGAATCCATTTTTGGGAAACTAATTATTATTGCTTTCGTACAATTTCATGACATAAAAAAGAGAGGAACAAGTGATCTGAAAAATTAGTGAGAACTCATCGTCCAAAATATTCAAAAGAGTGATTCACGGAGGAAAATGTGGAGTTTGGAGAATTAGAATTGATTTAGGGAGGAAAATGGTAGAATAATTTGACTTGAGGAATTTTATGTGAAGAATGATATTGGACCTGTATCAATTTTTTTTTTTTTTTTTTTTTTTTGAGGAAAATTCATGGTCGATCAATGATCATGCAATTATAGACTTTTAAGTCATATGACCTAAACTTAATTCAATTAAAATTACATTTCAGCGCTAAAAAACTAACATGCCCCTACAATTGCGAAAAACACTAATTCAAACACGATATTGTTTTATTATAATATTGTTTTCTATGATACTATTTTCTATGATACTGTTTTATGAAAAATGATTGATACTGTTTTATTTTTAATATTGTAAACTAGTTTTCATTACATTATTGCATGTTTGGTCATGTTTATTAACTCTCTTTTTTCAAACTTATTTTCAACCATATATTTTATGGAGCCCACAAATTTTATCAACTTTTCAAACACACATATCACCAAAAAAATTTCAAAATCTCTAAAAAAATTATTTTTAAACTTCATCAAACAAACACTCATTCAAAATTAAATGTTTTATGGTTAAAATAAGGGAAATTGACGCAAATGGTCTCTAACGTATGACATTAGTGCGCAATTGGTCATTTTTGACGAAATTCGCTAAAAACTTTTCATTTAGGTGCGCAAATTGTCCCTAATTTTTTTTTTTGTCTTTATTAGTAGGGGTAAAATTGTCAAGTTACATTTTTTTTCAACAATTGGTGCAAATGGTCCCTAACCTTTATTTTAATTTAGAAATTTGTAATTGGATTCCTAATCTTTACAAAAAGTGAAATATGTCCAATACTTTAATTTTTTTATTAAATTATTTTTTATTATTAAGTAATCATATTATTTAAAATTCAAATTTTAATTTTATCATTACAACATAAAAAAAAAATTGTCATAAATAAAATTGTTAATTATGCTCAATCCAACCCGATTTTATACGGTCTAATATTTACTGAGTCAACTCAGCCTACTTTTGAGCCACATGATTACTGGGCAACCCACTTTTAAATTTTAATTTATTTTTTTATTTAAAAAAAAAAAAAAAAAAGCAAACACTGAAGATTTTAATTTTAAATTTTAATTTATTTTTCTATTTTAAAAAACAAAAAGCAAACATTTCACCATCTTCAGCACCTGCACCCCACCCCCACCCCCACCCCCACCCCACCTGTCCCCACCCCCCCCCACCCGTCGACAACTGAGGAGAGGGAGGAGAAATTTCTCCATTTTTCTAGTCGAAACCATGGAGATTATTCCCTTGTTTCTATGAAACCAAAGTTTCGCGAGCTTTGTTTCGCGAAACCATTGAGAGAGTCGATCGCAAAAACAGGGAGAAATTCCCATTGATCAATCAAAATGTTGTCAAAAGCTTGGTCTCCCTGTCCCTAAGAAAATAAAGTGGGATGAATTTGAGTTGCTAAATAGTATCGGCTTGCAATCATGAAAAATTGCAGAGGCGGGTTATGTAGAGTCTGGTCTTGCAACTCCAGATAATCAGGAGGCAGTTCATGGAGATACATCAGCTGGCTCAGTACCCAATAACATTATTTAGACATCTCTACCGAACATTAAGAAAGCGACACAATATATATTACGACAAACTGATTCCACTTTAGGAACATTGGTGGTTTTAAATGCTGCAGTTTCTAAATTAAACGAAAGAGCAGGTCTTAAGGGGAAGAGTGAAACCAACGAAGATGCTTTGCCTCTCCCTGATTTCGACCAGAAATTGGAGGAGATTTTTCCCCCTGGTCGTCGACGCGGGGGAGAAATCTCTACCATTTTCTGGTTGACTTAGGGTACGGTGGGGTGGGGTGGGATGAAATGTTTGCTCTTTTTTTTTTAAAATAAAAAATAAATTAAAATTTAAAATTGGCATCTTCAGATTTGCTTTATTTTTCTTTTTTTATATAAAAAATAAATTAAAATTTAAAATTGGTACCGCCCAAGAATCCTATGGCTCAAAAGCGGATTGAGTTGATCTAGTAAATATGAGACCTATATAAAATCGAATTTGAGTTTGAGATAATTAAAAATTTTATTTGTGACAAATTTATTTTTTTTTTTATGTTGTAATGATAAAATTAAAATTAAAATTTTAAATAATATGATTACTTAATAATAAAAATAATTTAATAAAAAATTAAAGTATCGGATTTATTTTCACTTCTTATAAAGATTAGGAATCTAATTACAAATTTTTAAATTAAAATTAAGGTTATGGACCATTTGCGCCAATTGAAATGTTGAAAAAAAATGTAACTTGACAATTTTACTCCTACTAATAAAGAAAAAAAAAATTTAGGGACCATTTGAGCACCTAAATGAAACTTTTTTAACGGATTTCGTCAAAAAGGACCAATTGCGCATCCAACAGTAGAAGGTTAGGGACCATTCCGCCAAAAATAACAAGTTATGGACCATTTGTCCACCAATGTCATATCGTTAGGGACCATTTGCGCCAATTTTTCTTAAAGTAATGATATTGTTTGAAATTATTCAATTAGTAGTACAAGATCATTGATACTATTTTCATTCAAAATTTTGATACTGTTTTAATCTATGATACTGTTCTTTTATTAAGTTATAGTTTGTGTATGTGATACTATTTTATTAGGATACTATCATGTATAATACTGATATATTAAGATACTTTTATTTATTATACTGTTTTATTATGATATTGTTTTATTTAGATACTGTACTATGGTTTATGTTATGCTCACCTAAGCATGTGCTTGATAATAATGTGCTCTTGATATTGTTATATTTGATATCTTTAATCATACGATACTATTATCTATGATAATGTGATACTTATGATACTAATACAAATGTACTTCTGATACTGGTTTCTATGATACGATTTTTTATGATACTGTTTTATTAAAATAATATTTTGTGTGATACAGTATCAAACAATGCCCATGAATGTGATAGTATCATCCCAAAACACATAAAAATGTTGATATATGTGAAACAAATATTATTTTATTGTATTCAACCAAAAAATGATTACGAAACAATTGTGTTGCTATATATCAAAAAAAGAATATCTCCAACAAAAATAACATAATTAAAGAAAAATAAGAAAAAAAATCATTCATAAAAACTAAATCCACATACAAAATAACATTCAAGAAACAATTGTTTTCAGAATTTTATAATCTAGAGACTACCCAATACTTCTCATAATTATCGTCATTATCTGATAATAATAGCAAGTTGTTAAAGTTTAAAATTTTATTTTTACATGATTGGAAAGGAGAATAACAGAAAATTGTGAATCCACTATTATCACTTACAAAACAAGGCGCGAAATGTTTGGGTGGTTGATGGCGAATCGTAAAACACTAGTGACGATGTACAATAGTCGACGGGAAAGCGTGAGAGAAGATGGTGGCCATGTGCGTTATCGATAAGAAGTTTAAATATGGATCACATGAGTAATTTCAGAATTAATATAAAATATAGTTGAAAAATATGATTTAATAACATTTTTAAAAAGTATTTTGACATAATTTAAAACAAGTCACCTACAAATAACTTATAAACAATTTTTCTCTCTCTCTCTCTCTTTTTAAAACCCAAAAATTAAAATATCTTAAGCCCGTGTTTCTCTCCAAGCCCAGTCACGGCAATTATCCTTAATATGCCTTTAGTGTCTCCGCCCCGATCTGAGCCCCTAAATATTCTGGCCCTGTCTGTCTCTTGAGTAGACATTTAGGGTGTGTTTGATTCAAACATTTTCTCTTTGAAAAGTCAAATCCACGCTTTTATTTTCCCACTTTGTTGTCCGGCTGAAATAATACATTTTATGTTTCTTAGAAAAATATTTTTTAATGAATTGAAGAAAATATTTTATTTTCCACCCTTTTTAGTAATTTACGGCTATGATTTAGTAATTTACCTAAAAATTTAAATTGTTAGATAGAAAAAAAAACATATTTATTTATATATATTCTTTAACACGTCTAGTCACGCGTAAGTTATAATTATTTATTATCAAAATTTTGATAAGTACAGTTTTTATAAACGAGTGGCAAAAGACCATGATGTGAAACATAACTCATTTAAAAACTTAGATTGTCAACGTTATTAACTAAACATTAGAGGTCTCAAATAAATCGTCTTTTGATTAACCAGTCATTAATTTAGTGAGTTGCTTTCTATATATACAATTAATTAAGCTAATGAGAGTTTATTCATTCAATCTATTCCACTAATCCACTAACGTGAGCTAATTTGGCAGTCTTACATCAGAACGAATAATATTCACAAAATTAGATAATGGAAATAATTTAATGGTCACCTCAAAAATAACATGTTATAATATTATTATATTTTTGTCCATACTAATGTCCTATCAATTGGTTGAACACTATAATTTACATCACAGGAGAAATCTGATCACTACTTTATGCATGCTCTACCTAATTAGCTTGGACGATTTAATTTAGTTGGTAGAGCTCCACATTTATAATTAGATAGTTGCAGTTATAGATTGAATGTTTAATTACACATACATCAACGATAATATCTTATAATTTAATGATTAAATCATTATTTCGAAATAAAGGTAAAAACTAAACCATCTAATTGTTATAGATTGAATGTTTAATTACACATACATCAACGATAATATCTTATAATTTAATGATTAAATCATTATTTCAAAATAAAGGTACCATCTAATTGTGAAATGATAAATTTTACATTAATAAAATATCAAAATATTAACCAATATATAAAGATTTGAGATACTCTTATTAACAATATTGATATTTTAGATTAAACTCTAAAGCTTATTATGAAATTAAAAGCTCATTAATTCGTTACGTCTAAAACTCAAACGAGTATTTGAATTTTAAGATTGATGTTCTCAAACGAGCCACCATCTTGGAAGTGTGTGTTAAAAGATAAATCATACATCGATTATATACCGAAATATTAATAAGTATATAAAAGTTTGAAATACTCTTAATAAAGTTGACTTTTTAAGATAAAATTTTAAATCTTAATATGATATCATATGAAAATTTTCTACACTTCTTAACAATGTTTTCTTATAAAATGAATTTAAATGTTAATACTAACATCTTATAGGAATTCATATATACATTCTATTGTCTCAATATAAGTAGTTTGACCTCCAATTTAGACCATGCCACAAACAAATTTGCACGTGTGGGAGTAGAATTATTTTCCATCACATGACACAACAAATAAAGGACAGAAATAAAGCAAAAGTAAAGATAGTTCCACAGCCACCACATTGACCAGTCAGATACATTGAATACAAATTTTTAGTCTACATGGAAGGTTCTACCCACGTGGCAAAATTTTCCACCACTCGATATCCAACGTGGATAATTTTGGACCCTTCCTTTTGCCAAACCATGTTGTCTATTTAACTTTTCCATAACATTTAAGTGCCCATATCACTCTGAAAACCTCAACCATGGACGAACAACCTAGTAACAGAGGAAAGGGCAGTGAGAAGGATGCCGGAGAGATTAAGTATAGAGGTGTTCGGAAGCGGCCGTGGGGGAAGTACGCGGCGGAGATACGTGACTCGGCCAGACACGGAGCCCGAGTTTGGCTAGGGACGTTTAACACGGCCGAGGAAGCGGCCAGAGCTTATGACAGGGCAGCATATACCATGAGGGGTCATTTGGCAATCCTTAACTTCCCCGAAGAGTATAACATGCCTAGTACCTCATCACATTTCGCCTCGTCTTCGTCTTTGGGTTCAATGCAGGATCAGAGAGATGAACATAGAAGCCAAGTGATTGAATTCGAGTACTTGGATGACAAGTTGTTGGAAGAACTTCTTGGCAATGATAAGAAAGAGAAGTAGGATTGAGCTTAAGCCTTCAAGCTCCATTTTAGCCATCGTCTTCCTCTTCATCTATTGATGACTTTTCAAATAGTTTTAATTTGTAACTTTAGTCGACGACAGACCTACAAAACACCACTATCATCCAAAGATAAAGGCATTTTCTTTTTCTTTTTTAGTGGCTTTTGTAACTACAATAACCTCCCTAGAACTTACTCTTTTGCAATGTTATTAATGCATGTGTGAAAGAAGGGTTAACAAAAAATTTATATGTAATTTTGCTTAGGTTATTTAAATAAAGAAGCTTGCATTACACTTCCCTTAAGCCTGAGTTTGTAAGGCTTTAGACGAAGTGGTTCTGTAGACCAGGCAATCATATGTTTTACTTTCATCTATTTATTAAAAAAAAAAAAATTTACACTCATATTATAACTTTGACGGAAAAAAAAGAATTCAACTTACCTGTCAGCACGTTGAAAACTCGTATAGCTCTACTAGAAGGTTGTATTACAGTTGGGAACCTTAATTTTGTAGGCCAAACCTGACTAGTCAAGGTCCATTTTTAGGGGAACTCTTTTTCTCGTCTCCATTAAAGTTTCCAAAGGGAATCAACATTGACGTCATATATAGTAGCGGGAGGTTGTTAAATATAGCAATCAACACTGAAAACTATTTGTTAGCATGAAAGATAAATAACACAAAATTTGTTTATTTTTCCCTGGTTGGGTCGAGCCTGGTTCGGAATAAATAATCAAGCTACTCAAATTTGACTACTCACATTTATAACCATTATGGCTCGATAAGCGAATAAATAAATACTAAGCCTGAGCTATACTCAAATCCTGCGATTTGACTACTCCACCAAATTTATAACCATTAAGGCTCAAATTGGGTTCAACCTTTTCGCGATCAAAAAAAAATTAATGTATATATATTGTTCAACTTGACTTGTCTTGTTTGCTCTGAGTTTCAGTCTATTTCATGTCCTATTTATGGCTAGTCAGAGGAACAATTTTTTGGCTTCAAAGTTTTTGCTACATTAAATATAGATGATACTAGAAATTTCAAGAAAATTACATCACTATTCTTGAATCTTGAATAATTACAATTAAAGTTTGGATCAAAGTCCTTTGGACCCGGTAGTCTTGGATGTTGGGTTAATCCATATTTATTTCCAAGGCCTTTGAAATGTTCAATTCCAAGACCATTGACCAAAATAAATGGGAAATTGATTAAACTAGCACTAAGATAGGGTGGTTTTATAGATACGAGTGCTCTTTTGTGTAAACATCACATGTTATTATCATTTTTGTAAATCTCACTAGTGGTTGCCGATCACTTTAGACGGTAGTACATTTGTAGTTCCGTCGAATAGAAAACAACAAGGGTCAGCGTGTCTATTGTATAGCAAATAGTGTATTTAGACTAGAAATTCTTGAAAAGTCTCATCCTCATGAAATGAATTTGAAGTTCTTTGTCTCGGGTCAGCAGATGGAATACGGTCAGCACAGTGGACAGGGTGATATCACGAACCAACAAAGCGGAATAGATAGAGATAGCTCGCTTACTACCTTCTGCTTATAAATACTTATAAGAGCATCTCTAATGTAATCATGGATTGTTAATTTTTTTTTTTTGCAACATAAGCAAATTATAGACAATATCCAAAAAAATTCTTCTCTAATGCAAGCTATCAAGGACCTGTCAGAAAAAAAATAGACAATATCTAGAGTTTCGTTTAAATTCAGAAGCTCTATTAGACACGATAACTTAACAAAATTTAGATTTCTTACGTAGTTTAAAATTTTCTATACTTATTTAAATGTAATTTTGTTTTTATTTTAATAAAATAAAGAGTAATTTGCAGCCGTCATCTCCAATCTTTGTAATTTTAGCACTTTTATCTCATTCTTCATTTTTTTGCATCCATATCCTCAACATTTCTTAATTTGGTGGCTGAAGTCACTGTTGACGGATTTACCTTTGGGTAATTGCAGCCTTCATCCTTAACCTTTGAAATTTTGGCACTTTTATCCTCATTCTTCATTTTTTTTACACCCATATCCTCAACCTTTCTTAATTTGGTGTATTTGAATTTAGGATAATTTGTAGTAAATCATCTATAACTTTGGAATTTTGGCATTTTTATTCTCATTCTTCATTTTTTTGCACCAAAATCCTCAACTTTTCTTAATTTGTTGGTTGAATTTAATACTCACTCCGTCTCAAATATATAGGCCACCTTTCCTTTTTCTCTTGTCCCAAATATATAAGCTTGTTTCTATTTTGAGGTATTTTTTTTTTTGCTCCTTTACTAAAATACCCTTATTTAATTTGCTTATTTATAACTATTTTTTCCACTTAATCTTGAAATTGTACATTCATAATTTACCCATATTTATTATTCAATGCTTGAAAATTTCAAATATTTAATGGTTTCTTCACATTAGGAGCTTTTTGTTTCGGTATAGGCATGGAGTCAATGAGAATTAATTAATGTGTTCACTCAATTCATAGATATTTGAGAATTGAAGGTGAATTATGACTAATCATTATTTTTAAATAATACTCATTAAATAAGGGTAAATTAAGAAAATTATTAGTAAAATTTACTTTTTCAATAACATTCTTAATCTGTGTGAAATACTCAATCAGCCTATATATTTGGGACAGGAGAAGTATATAATTTATTAGTGATAAAACTATTCATTTTTTATAATGAGAAAATTATTTATTAAGTATTATTACTTAAGCAGATAAATAGTTTTATCACTATTATTCAGATAAATAGTTTTATTCAAGTAATTATATTTTGATTCTCATTTTTAAGAAAAATGAATAAAATCTAATAATTATCTTAAGGATCCGTTTGGCTTGTAGATAAAACTATTTATCCGAATAATAGTTATAACATTAGTTAGAGAATAGAACAAAAGTTGATTTTTAATATTGACTTTTCTTATTCTTATACATAGCTAAATCAAACACATTAGTTAGAGGGCATAACGAAAAGTTAATTTTTAACATTGACTTTTCTCATTTTTATACATAAGCGAAATCAAGCAGGATAATGATAAACTTGTTATCCTGATAACTATTATTTAGATAAATAGTTTTATCTACAAGCCAAATGGATCCTTAAGATAATTATTAGATTTTATTCATTTTTGTTAAAAGTGAGAATCAAAATATAGTTACTTGAATAAAACTATTTATCTGAATAATAGTGATAAAACTATTTATCTGTTTAAGTAATAATATTTAATAAATACTTTTCTCATTATTAAAAATGAATAGTTTTATCACTAATAAATTATATATTAAATCCAGCCAACAAATTAAGAAAGATTGAGGATATGGGTGCAAAAAAAAAATGAAAAATGGGGATAAAAGTGCCAAAATTCCAAAGGTTGGAGATGGCGACTACAAATTACCCTAAATTTAGTCACCAAATTAAGAAATGTTGAGGATATGGGTGTAAAAAATAAAGAATGAAGATAAAAATGCCAAAATTCCAAATGTTAGAAATAACGATTGCAAATTACCCCAAAGGTAAATCCGTCAACAGGGACTTCAGCCACCTAATTAAAAAATGTTGAATATATGGGTGCAAAAAAAATAAAGAATGAGGATAAAAGTGTCAAAATTCCAAAGATTTGGGATGGCAGCTGCAAATTACCCTAAAATAAAATACACTTAGATAGCAATTCATAGAATACATTGAAAATCAAATTTGAATTTAAATATCTATTTATTATAAATTAATGTCACATAGATAAGAAATCTTTCAACATTCGTGATACCTAGATAGCAATTCATAGAATGCATTGGAAAGGCACTAAGAGCATCTCCAATGCATTCCGTCTATTGCAGTCTATGTGGTAGGTGAAATAGACAGACTTCTAGTCCATGTGGCACTACGTCTATAGAATAGACGATCAAATTAAATTTTATCTCCAATGGGTTCCGTCTAAAACTAATACTACCGCTTATGTGGCATTAATTTTTTTATAAAATAATAATAAAAAAAGCCCATATAATAGTGGAGATTTAAATTTGTTAACTCACTCCGTCTAAATTTAGATGGACTTTTAGACGGAGTCTATTTTTTGGTGTGTCACATCAGCTAGATGAAGTCCTCGTCAGCCTGCATTGGATATGGTTTTTTTATATATCTGTCTATATGTGCTTATGTGGCACGTTTAAAAAGTATAGACGAAGTGCATTGGAGATGCTCTAAGCTTATCAAACATAATTTTTATCCACACATTTCGTATGACCCACAACTTTTATCTACACATTTTGTAGGACCTACTACTTATAATCTACAATTTTTTTTTTACCAAACATACTCTATAATCCAAGGTAGATTTTACTATTGTGATAAGGACTCTCAAGTAATATATTTGGCAATTTATGTTCAATATCTTATGTTAAATTTCCACCATATGATTTATGATTTGTTTATAACAAAAAGATTGTTTTTATATTATGTCGTATGATCATCATGTGTACTGTTGGAGAATCGGGTTTTATTGGCATACTTAATTATATTTATTTATTGATGAGAGCCAATTAAGATTCAATCATTATCTAGTAGTTGTATAAAAATTTTAATCCTATAATTATCTCAATCTATTTATCAATTTTAGTTATTCTAAAACTCTTGTTCTTTATTAGATAAATAAGTGATTGAGTAAATTACATGTTAAACATTCTAATAGAACTATGTTTCTAAGTAGATAAGATATTGAAATATTATCTTTATCAGGGGCGGAGCCAGAAATTTTATCTTGTGAGGACACATGTCGATTAGTGGTGCTGCAATATCGGCAAGAATACTACGATGACTTGTAGCGTCTATACTAGTTGGGGACACAACGGTTGCCGGTAGAAATAACGACATTTGAAAAATACAATAAAACTACTTAATTTATACAATAACTTTGTTATTTTATAAAAGTGATCGACTTTGGATATGGATGACAAAAAAACTCGCGACCCGCCAAACCCCGCCCCGCCCGCCCAGTCGGATAATAGGGACGGGTTTGGGTGTAATTTTCTACCCACTGGTGGTCCGGCAAAACCTCGACCCTCCCCTACAATTTTTTTTTTGAAAAATCATAAAATAGAATAGAAATTATAATTTTCACTACAAATAAACACTAAAGAAGATTTGAACCCATATTGAAACTTGTAAACTATCAATCTTAACCACTACACTATAACCTCAATCTTATAATTTTTTTTGTTTTGTTTGGTATAAATATATATAAAAAAAATTATTTATTTATTTATAATTATTTTTCAATTTTTAAAAAAAAAAGATATTTAACCGGGTTTGGCGGGTCGAGCCCGTCCTTCTATCGCCCCCCATTGAGTCGCAAGTCGGCAGGTGGGGTTTTCATGGGCGGGCCATCCCTAACTTTGGATTAGCAGTATATAACAATTGAATAAAATAGTGAAAAAATAAAAAATAGAATCAACATTTTATTTTAAACAAAAATTGATTAAACAAAAATTGAAAAAAATTTGTAAAAAAAATATGAAAATCATATAAATATAAAAATAAAGTAATCAAAATACAAAAAAAAAATCTATTCGCGATAAATGAAGAAAAAATAAAATTATGTTCGAGTTAAGTAAAAAAATTAAAAAAATTTAACCATATTTTCATGAGATTTGTACATAAAAAAGAAAATGATATTTTATTTTATTTTCATATTTTGAATTTGAAAATCAAGGAAACGTTAAAGTCAAAGAATAAGTTTGGTGTTTAAGCGTATTGTTTTATCAACTTTACCTTTCGAAAAATTTGAGGAAATTAGATTAAAGTTTATAGAATTATGTAAAAAAATTCAAATGGAACAAAAGTTGGGGATTTAAATTTTTTTTTTTTAAAAAAACATTGGGGATTAATTTCACAAATTTTTCAAAGAAATAAAAAGGTATTTAATATGGTCGGATTTGAACCCAAAACCCCATTATAAAAAGGACGTTTTGCCACCATTCTAGAAACCATTTATTTGTATTAAATATATGATTTTTATATTTGATGTGAGGACAAAATTATAAAATTTAAATTCTTTCTAAAACAAAATCAAAATTTTTAATTCAAGAGTGGGGGAAGTGGCCCCGCCTCTACTATCCTCCTTTCAAATCTGCAGTGATATTTATATTTATCTACTTAAATGAAAATATATAACTGAATTTATATATCACACCTTATCTTTTATAAAATTTATTTAAATTTAAAAGATTTATTCTTTCTTATCTCTTATAAGATAAATACTAAGTCATTAAGTTTAGATAAACTTCTTATACTATAAATAAGATATATGGTATTCCAAGAATTCTACGGACTTTGAAAACAAAGATACTCAAACATTTAAGAAGAAATTATTTGTGAGTTCCAAATAAATATTCAAAAATCCTGACTTGATCAAAAATTCTATTTTTGTGAACAGCTCCGAGAAACTAAGCATTGAAAAAATCCATTGTGAGAGAACGGCATTTCGGTGGCAAAATAAGGACTGGGTCCTTATTCCTATTTGTGGAGTCAATTCTAGTACACTCGTGGAATGGACAAAGATCAAGATCGAAGTACTTGATTGCATTCTTTGACTAGTTAAAGAAAATATAAAACATGGAAGTTTTATTGTTGTTCTTAGATAAATTTTACTTTTTGTAAATTACTGATAAAGTTTTAGATTATGTTTATAATTGTAATTTCAAAAAGTTGAAACGTGTGTAATCTGTTTTAAAAATAGTAGATTTATTTACCCGTGGTATGGGGGCCCGTAGATTTTTTTCTTAAGGGTTTATCACGCTATATCCGGTGTTAATCAATACTTTAATCATCTTATATGTTAAAAGTCTCAAACTGTGAAACGTTTAGTGTAATGTTCTGACATTCAAAAAATTTTCATCAACATCAGAACATTAATATGAATTTCATTTTTTTTAAAAAAAAATATTTAAAGTTTTCGATTAATTTCAGTAACAACCTATTCAACCTCCTTTTTCAGTAACAACATATCCAACTCCCTTTCTAGGTTGTTTGTTACCTATGTTTAAAACTAACAAGTCCTATAATTGAAGAATCATTTATATCTTCAAATACCATTTAGGTGCTATCATGGCAATAAAAAGTGAAGTAGGAACGAAGAAGCATTGCATGATGAAATCCATGTATTGTACCTCGTCAGTGTGGTAAAAGGACCACAAGTTATAAATCAGTATATTATTGACGTCAAAACGATCATCATATGGTAAAAGGTCACCAATGCATGTGCTACTGATTATTATTATTGAGCGTACGTACAAACATGTGATTCGTAGGAAGTGGCCCACATAAATTAGAGTTAATCAGATTGCATTCATGATCAGGAATGGCAATTGGGCCGAGCCACTCGTGGGCCCGGCGGCTTGACCTGTAAAAGCTCGGCCCATTATGGGCGTGGGATCGTCGAAGGATAAGCTTGGTTCGACCCTTGAAAAATATGAGTCGACCCGTGACTCGTGGGCCACAATAGCACTTTTTAAAGTGAAAGGACCTAAAATTAAAAAGAAATATTGGATTTGTAAAACAAAAACAAAAAATTAACGAGTCGGACTCGTGGGCTGGCCCAACTCGGCCCTGAGGCCCATGGGCCAATCAAGCTCGTTATTTTGGGACGAACCGAGGCTCGTGCTTATAAGGGCCGAGCTGGCCATCCCTATTCATGATATTTATGATCCTTGCATTCAAATGCACATGTGCACCATGTTTCATGCACTGAGTATGACGATATACTCATTCCACATTAACTATACATTTCAGTGCTTAATAGTTCGAGACGTACTTGAGAGGATAGCTGGTGCTAGACTTGTGATGGATGTGAAATTCTTGAAATATAATAGCGGACATCATGACAAGTTATCATGGAGGCCAAGAGTTAAAGGGGGAGGATGGGGGTCTTGGACTAGGGCGGCCCCCATTGAACATTTTTGCCCGCCCGACACGCGAGCATGGTGGGGTGGGCAGGCCCTTCAACCCGCCAATATCACCGCCCATGAATATTTTTTTTTTTTTTTTTGAAAGCCGAAAAAATAATAATAAAAGAAATAATTTTTTTTATATGTTTGGTAAGATTAAGGTTATGGTGTAGTGGTTAAGATTAGGACCCGGGTTTGAACTTTTGTGAAAAATAATTTCTATTATTTTTGAAATTTTTGTTGGTAATTTAATCCGGCGGCAGGCGGGCGGGCCTTGGTGATGGGGTTTTAGCCATCCCTATCTTGGACCCCCAACTTTTTGAAATAATAATAATTAATAAAAACCCAAATAAAAAATAAAACCCAAATAAAAAAAGACCCAACCCAACAAAAAAGACTCAATTCAATTACCCAACCAAAATACAACAACCAACAATGAAATAAACAAATAAAGCCCAATTTACTCTTCATCAGTCTTCTTCTTCACAGAATTAGAGACGAGTTCACGTCTTCTTCAGCAGTAAAGGATTAATTGCAATTCACTTAATTTTTGGGCTTTATTTTTAATATACTAACCAGCCAAATTCAAAGCACAATTGTTCAAACCAAATAATCAATTAAGGCCCAACAAAAATGAATAACATAAACAAAGAAGGCCAAAAAATAGATTGATATTCATCTTTTTCCTTCACGTCTTCTCGTCTGTGAATTTCAAATTACGAATCACGCACGGCAGATTGCAGCAAGAATCACGTCGTCTGAGTTCTTCTGTCGAATCGAAGAGCCGAGTTGCTGTAAAAAAAACATTAGATTTTCATAAAAATGGGCTCTTGAGATAGTGAGAGCGGTTTTCCCTTCATTCCGGCACTTCCGACCCTGTTTGGGACCCTCAACTTAAAATGTCTGGCTCCGTCACTGAAGAGTTATATATATATGTAGATGAGTTTACTTTTATGACTAAGTTTACAGAAGTCTTTGTTTTGTACAACCTAGAGTTGGAAGTCACTCTCAATTGAGTCATATGTCCTTTTATAAAACGAGAATGTAGTTTTGTAAGATTTCCTTGCTCATGGGTTTGTGTACCAACTCCTCAATTGATATGAAATAAATAAACTATATTTGTCCATTGTTATTGACTTTAGCTTTCAGACTATCTTAATAAAATTTTGTAAGATTTCCTTGCTCTTGGGTTTGTGTACCAACTCCTCAATTGATATGAAATAAATAAACTATATTTGTCCACTGTAATTGACTTTAGCTTTCAGACTATCTTAATAAAACTTTGTCTTAGATGTTATGTTGTATAGCAGACTATATTTACCAAAACAAGTATGAAAGATCTCCATCTGACAAAATCTATTATTTTTTAGATGTCTTCTTAAGATATATAGACAAAGTTATAAAAAATTCTATCCAATGCATGCTGACGAGGATTCCATCTATCTGATTTGGCATACCAAAAATAGACTCCATTAAGAAGTTCGTCTAAACTTAGACAGACTTCTAAACGGAGTGACCTAACAAATTTAAATCAATCTAAAAATTTTATTTAAAAAAAAAAAAAAGGCAGAGGAGAAAAATATAAATTGAAGACCTGTTAATTTAAAAATAAAAATTAATGCCACATAAGCGGTAATATTAATTTTAGACGGAACCATTGGAGACAAATTTATAATTTGACCGTATATGCAATAGACATAGTGTCACACGAACTGGAAGTCTTTCTATTTTACCTGTCACATAGACTACAATGCAGACGGATCATTGGAGAATGCTCTAAGAGTATCCAATACTCTGGTACACTCACCCAGTATGCGAACAAGTACAATTATACATTAAAGGGTACTTGTATCTTTCTCATTACACTTTGAGATGATTTAGGTACTCATACTTGGCACCGTGGTTCCTACATCTTTCCAACTATGTTAGTATACCTATACACGGATTCTCATCCTAAGTTCAGGGTAATTCTAACCATTAGACATTGTACATTTATCCAGAATATTTTAGCAATCAGTAACTAGATATAAGTCAAGAAAAAGAAAAATAAATATATATAGAAAATAGAAAAGAGTGTCACGTGTGCAATCCACGCGGGTTTTTTAAATGTCTGAATTGATGAAAATCGTGAAATAAGTTTGCAATGGTTGCTAAAGGTGTTGGATCATTGTAAGTTTTGTAGGTTGAGGATGAATTAGTAAGAGTTATCAAAGGTTGAGAACTAAATCTGCAATTTTCACATATCAAAATTTACTATGAAAATTTGTAAAATACAACCAAACATGTAGTAAGTTTTAAAAGTCTATAATATAGTATTACTTTGTTTGTTTTATTTAAAATTTTGCTAAAAGTTTGAAGTCGAAATCAACAATTAATTTTAATCACACATTTCATAAAATCCACAATTTTTATCAACTTTTCAAACATTCATTTCATCAACGTTCATCAAAATTTACGAAAAAAAAATATGATTTTTAGTAAAATTGAACATGCACTAAATTCACAAACTTATCTCATGTGAGTGCGATCTCTGTTGATTTATCCAACTCTAGAGTAAGTGCATATTTGGTAGTACTAAAATTATTTTTTAAGTATTGATAAGTGTGGTTTTACACTTATCTAAACTATCAAAAGTGGATAATTGTAAGTATTCTTAAGTGATTTTCTACTTAATTATGTCTATTTAATTGTTTTAGGTCAAAACCCCAAGATCGGATGGAATTGGAGAAAAACAAAGCAAAATAGGAGAAAATGGATTGAAGGCGTACGAAAACTTGGATATGGGGATCAACTTGTAAATATCCAAAAGTTGAAGGACTTGGATAGTAAATTAAAGAGGACTAAATTGAAATAAAAGAAAAATTGAAGGACTAAAGAAGATAAAATCAAAAGTTGAAGGACCTTGGATACAAATAAGAGGACAAAAAGGACAAATTATAAAGAAACATGGAGTAGGGACCAAATAAAATGCATATCAAATCTTGGAGGACTAAAATTGCAATTTAGGATTAAAATTCAATTTGGAAAGTTTTTCATTGTTTGCCACGGTGAACCCGCGGTTTGCAAACCAACGCGCGGACAGCACGTCTAGATGTTTTTTGACTTATTTTTAATTCAAGTCAGGACTTTTTTCATCTTTTCACGTACTTGGGTAGTAAAATTAGTAAAACACTATATAAAGATCTAACCTAGGTTAAAAGAAAGGGGGTTAATTTTTTAGAGAACACAAGAGAAGACGGAGAAAATAACGGCGAAGAAAACGATCAAGAAGATTGGAACGTGAAGATCAAGATATCTTTGTGCAAGATAATCAACATCTTTTCTTCAAAACTCGGTTATGTATTCAAATCTTATAATGTTTTCTTCTTCCCGAAACATGAATATCTAAATTCATAATTTGGATGAATGAAGTAGCCTAGTTTTAATTCTTTAATTTCAAATCTCAAGTTTTGACTTATTAATTGTTTAAGTATTTGATTTTACTTCTTCTCTTAATGCTTGGAATAACTAGCCATTATTTTATTGATCTTGTGGATTGTAATGAACTAAGAAGTAAATTATTAATTTAGACCACGTAGTAAAATCCGACAATTGGATAAAAGGTAGAGATACACTTTTATTATTCTTTGCATGATGCGAATTGAATTCTTAGGAGAATTAATGCATTTAATTAAAGACTATTCGACCGCTAAAGTTGACTTAATTAGATAAGGATTAATTTGAACTCGAGAGAGATAAATTAGGTTAAATTCGTGAATTAGACCGAATACAACTTTAAGAACAAATCTTTAGAGAGAGGAATTAGAGATGACAACTAGGTGAATTCGTTCGTCCAAACGCTTTAACCATCATTCTTCTCTAAATTCTTGTTATTTGCTTTTACATACATTCTTATATTATTTCCTTAAATTCGTAGTTTTACTTTAAATCTTTCAAATCAACTCAATTCAAATTGTTTTAAATAAATTAGTATTAAGATTAATTTAACTAGTATCTAAATAAGATAGTATTCGTGAGAACGATAATCCGGATTCAATTGGTCCATTTTATTACTTTTGTGCGATAATGTACACTTGCCATGACAATATTTTCACAACAAGTACTTATAAGTTATGAATCCTACGCAATATATGAATAATAAGTAGGTAATAAGTTGTGGATGAATTATTTACTCCAATTGAATAATATCACGTATGATAACTACCGATAGTAAACGACTATAAATATCATTATTCTTAATTAAACACGTAAGTAAATTATCTTTATAAAAGTGGGCATTAATGTTTGTCTAAAATCTTTACATTATTAGAAAGTCATAGATATGGACTAATTTGCGAATGATTCGTATGATAATAATTATAAATTAGCATCTCATACAATGACATCAATTTCCTTTACGATTTCTGAAAATCTTGACAGATGAATCAAAAGATATAATATTCCATGAATTTTTCAATGAATCATCAATTTATGTGGATGAAATTAACCAATATAATCAAGATCGCATCTATAAATGGATGACATTAAACTTTATTCTTGTAATATATTTATTCTTCCCCACAATATAGCACATTGATTATTCAGTTTGACTGCTCTGTAGTTTAAGAGAAAAAGACAATGATGAATAGTACCCATCAATCGAACATACTAGACGTGTCACAACAATACGTACGACCTCTATAAATCGGCACGAAAAAAAACGTGGCTCTCTAGCTATGAAATATTTTTTTGGTGAATTTGTGACGGAATCACCTATGATCTCTTTTTTCGTGGCTCTCTAGCTAAGAAATATTTTTTTGGTGAATTTGTGACGGAATCACTATGATCTCTCACTAAACACCAACGACAATGTCATATACATGAACTTTGAATTTTAATTAACGGTTGTTTGTGACAGTATTTTTCATTGACAATGCTTATGACATGTTCAATATATAGCGACTTGTGATGGTCTATTTACAATGGTGATGCATGAATAAGTGGTAGTATAAATTATACACAATTACGAGATCTTGGAGAAAGACCTTCCTGATTAAACCGAAAAGGAAAAATAAAAATAAAAAATCAAATGGTGCTCTTTATTTCACGAAGAGTTCTACACTTAGAAATGATAGTGGAGATTTCTAATGTTTGTAATCGGATAATTGGCACAAAACGTCTCTACTTTTCGAAATGATTGTGTAAATCATCTTTACTTATAAAATTTTGATATTTTCACTCTCAAATCCACCTTTGCCTACACAAAACATCATTTCTTTCTATTGTCATTCAAAAAGTTCCGTTAAATGGCATCTTCAACACGATTCGTACCACTTTGAAAGTGTACTTTCGTCCACACACATATTTTCCATTTCCTCCTACCTAACTGGTCTACTTCTCACACTCGCAAATGTAGGCAAAATATTTTTGGTTTTAGGGCGGATTATTTTTTCATTTATTTGCTATTGTAAATCAATTTTAAATAGCTTTGAACTTTTTGACATGTTTTAAACCAACAATACAATTACATAAGGATATTCTTCACAACAAACAATCAAAAATATGGACGCTATATAAAAAAAAAAAAAAAACAAAGGTAGGGACGATAAGGGCAATGTTATTAATAGATTGAAACGTTTTACACAACATCAATTACAGACCAAAATGATACATAATATTTCAGTTGAGCAGACTAAACACACTGTATTTTTCACCACTGAAGCTTGATTCTAATTTCGACAACATTACAACAAGAGTCATACATGAGTAGCCACACCACTAAAAGTCCACAAATAAAAGATAACTACAAAATACCCATTTTAGAACAAAATATAACTACAAAATACCCATTTGGATTCCGCATATGCACAATCAATTTGCCATTGTTCTTGGTGAAATATGGTTTGTTTTATGTTATTCTTCTTCCGGGAACATTTGCATCTCCTATTTCGCCTACATTTGCATCATGAAGTGGGAGATTTCGTTGGCGAAATAGAGAAGAAATAGGAGATTTTGTCAGCGAAATAGAGAAGTAGACGAGTTAGGTGGGATGAAATGAAAAATAGGCGTGTGGACGAAAATACCCTTCCAAAGTGGTATGAATTGTATTGAGAATGTCAATTAACCAAGCTTTTTGGATGGCAATGGACGGAAATGATTTTTTGCACAAACAAATGTGGATTTGATGGTGAAAATGCCAACATTTCATAGGTATTGATGATTTGCACAATCACTTCGAAAGGTAGGAGACGTTTTGTGTCAATTTTACTTGTTTGTAATATATTACCTTCCATTGTAATTTATTACCAATTTCATGGCTTACACTTCTGTCAAATTGTAAAATTGAACATCTACACGTACATCTAGTAAATTTCGAGTTCAAGTCTTAGCAAATTTATGTGTTCAACCCCAAATATACGATCTCAATTTCTTTAAATTCATCAAAAAGACAAAAGAAGTGAAGGTTAACTATGAGGGATTCATGCATGGTTTACCAAAAGGGCGAATTAATCCGCCATAGGAGGGTCTTACGTCTGATTAGTTAGTTGATGAAACAATAGCATAAAGCTTGATGATTAGTAGTTTTTTGTACGAGATAAAACTATTATCAGAAAAGTCGAATGACTTGCATTAGGCCTAGTAGCCCTAATCCAAACCATTGCCTTTGCTTCTTCATTTTATCTGATCATACCATATTCATTTGCTGGTAATTGGTTCCACATTTTCAAGGTTTTGGCTTTACATAGACAAAGATTAAGAAGAAAGTCACAAGAAGAAGTACTTTTCGTGCTTATTCCAAGAACCATAAGACAAAATTCTTGCAAAATTACAACTTGAAACAGAAAACAAAACAGAAAATTATGTGTAAATATTCTCAACCATTCTTAGATTTCTTCTTCTGTTCTGACGATTCAAGAAGCTCTTCCAAAACTCTATCATCCAAACATTCCAACTCAATTTTCTCTTGTCCTGCTGCAGATGAAAATGTGGGATTATAAGGAGGAATAGAGAGTTGAGAGTAGTACTCATTTGGGAAATTCAATATTGCAAGATGACCCTTAAACCTAAAGGCAGCACGGTCATAAGCCCTGGCCGCGGCCTCGGGATTATCGAATGTTCCGAGCCACAAGCGCGCTCCCTGCCTCGAGGGATCGCGTATTTCGGCTGCAAACTTCCCCCAAGGCCGCCTCCGGACACCCCGGTACCGGACTTCCTCTTTGCCTCTCTCTTCCCTTTCTTGCATTGCCTTACCTGATTTTGAACTAGAAGAACTTCCTTCCATTTTCTTGATGTTCAAGTTGTGTTAAATTTGTATTGTTTTTGGTAGTTCAAATTTGGTGGCAGAGAAAAGTTTGTGAATTGACGGTTTAACTTCCATATTATGGACATGGGACATATATACAAGGTTGATGACGGTTGCAAATAGTTATATATAAATAGACACTCACACACACATACTTGCTAGGAAGTTTCATCAAAGATTTGGACTGTAAGACGAATCGAATGTGATATTAAAAGGGACTCCGAAACTATTTTCTCTGCTAAGAATTGTATCCAATACAGTGTATGAAATTTTACTTTTAAAGAAAAATAGATTTTGTAACCCTACAAGACAGTAAGAAAAAGAAAAAAAATTCCTCTTAAGAGTTGTGCTTTGACTCTATTCTTCTTTATATTCCATTTAGGACACTTTTTACACTATCAAATTGTATAGTGTAAAAATAAGTTAAAATTTACTTTCTACCCGAAGTTTGGCAACAAGTTGAACCTCAACCTCTAAAAATGAGCGAGTTAATCTCAACCTTTTGTTATTATCCGGTCTAGTTGATCAAATTAATTGTGTTGTCACGTAGTCTTTACATATCCAATTTTATGATGTTGGATTTTGCTTTTCAACTTAGGTTGATGTTTAAAAATTTGATATATGATTTGTTTTTATGAGGCTAACGTGACAATTTAACGAAGATTTGAATGGTTTTCGCGCGCTAGAGCTAAATATTTATGTTAAAGATCTAGGACCAACTTGTTATTAGAGTAATAAGTTGAAAACCAATGGTGCAATGTTTTCAAACTATAGCTTAAAAGTAACTTCTTCCTTTTGGCACCTTCACTGTTTATCGATTTACATGATATTGGAGAAAAAAGTAAAAGGGAGAGATGAAAAGTAAAAATAGAATTTTGTTACTCTTAAAAAATAATAATTATTCTTTTACCTGAACTTTATTAATCATAAAAAAGTAAAAGGGAGAGATGAAAAGTAAAAATAGAATTTTGTTACTCTTAAAAAATAATAATTATTCTTTTACCTGAACTTTATTAATCATATCTGGTGCATGCATAATTTGGTTAATGAAATATTTTATTAATTACTTTATTATCGTCAAAAGAATACTTTCAAATGTTGAAAGCAATGACAAGACATGTCATCAATTTCTCGTGCCTTGAATTCAGTTTGACCACACTGAAAAAAGGCCAAATAAAAGTCCTATAAAAAATAAAAATATGTTAGTCTACACGGTAGTCTGCTAACACAAAATATAATAATATTATTTATTACAACTTACGATCATGAATTGATCTTTAGTTTATATGATATTAAATGATAGTATAAAACAAAGAAATCTCGTTTTTATCCTTAATCCTATCTTTGAAATGTGAACTTATTTTAAGATTCGTTCTTCAGAATTTTCCTTTGATATATATCAAAATTAATAGAGAACAACACTTTCTGATTGTCAGTCAACATATTTTAGTATTTAAAAAAAATTAATTATAAAAAAAAATTTGTATCGTTTGACTATAGATTTTGAAAAATAGCAAAAGTAAACTTCTCAGGTTCTACATTTAGCATCTTCAATTCAACCATTCTTAGATTTCTTCTTCTGTTCTGACGATTCAAGAAGCTCTTCCAAAACTCTATCATCCAAACATTCCAACTCAATTTTCTCTTGTCCTGCTGCAGATGAAAATGTGGGATTATAAGGAGGAATAGAGAGTTGAGAGTAGTACTCATTTGGGAAATTCAATATTGCAAGATGACCCTTAAACCTAAAGGCAGCACGGTCATAAGCCCTGGCCGCGGCCTCGGATTATCGAATGTTCCGAGCCACAAGCGCGCTCCCTGCCTCGAGGGATCGCGTATTTCGCTGCAAACTTCCCCAAGGCCGCCTCCGGACACCCCGGTACCGGACTTCCTCTTTGCCTCTCTCTTCCCTTTCTTGCATTGCCTTACCTGATTTTGAACTAGAAGAACTTCCTTCCATTTTCTTGATGTTCAAGTTGTGTTAAATTTGTATTGTTTTTGGTAGTTCAAATTTGGTGGCAGAGAAAAGTTTGTGAATTGACGGTTTAACTTCCATATTATGGACATGGGACATATATACAAGGTTGATGACGGTTGCAAATAGTTATATATAAATAGACACTCACACACACATACTTGCTAGGAAGTTTCATCAAAGATTTGGACTGTAAGACGAATCGAATGTGATATTAAAAGGACTCCGAAACTATTTTCTCTGCTAAGAATTGTATCCAATACAGTGTATGAAATTTTACTTTTAAAGAAAAATAGATTTTGTAACCCTACAAGACAGTAAGAAAAGAAAAAAATTCCTCTTAAGAGTTGTGCTTTGACTCTATTCTTCTTTATATTCCATTTAGGACACTTTTACACTATCAAATTGTATAGTGTAAAAATAAGTTAAAATTACTTTCTACCCGAAGTTTGGCAACAAGTTGAACCTCAACCTCTAAAAATGAGCGAGTTAATCTCAACCTTTTGTTATTATCCGTTCTAGTTGATCAAATTAATTGTGTTGTCACGTAGTCTTTACATATCCAATTTTATGATATTGGATTTTGCTTTTCAACTTAGGTTGATGTTTAAAAATTTGATATATGATTTGTTTTTATGAGGCTAACGTGACAATTTAACGAAGATTTGAATGATTTTCGTCGCTAGAGCTAAATATTTATGTTAAAGATCTAGGACCAACTTGTTATTAGAGTAATAAGTTGAAAACCAATGGTGCAATGTTTTCAAACTATAGCTTAAAAGTAACTTCTTCCTTTTGGCACCTTCACTGTTTATCGATTTACATGATATTGGAGAAAAAAGTAAAAGGGAGAGATGAAAAGTAAAAATAGAATTTTGTTACTCTTAAAAATAATAATTATTCTTTTACCTGAACTTTATTAATCATAAAAGTAAAGGGTGAGATGAAAAGTAAAAATAGAATTTTGTTACTCTTAAAAAATAATAATTATTCTTTTACCTGAACTTTATTAATCATATCTGGTGCATGCATAATTTGGTTAATGAAATATTTTATTAATTACTTTATTATCGTCAAAAAGAATACTTTCAAATGTTGAAAGCAATGACAAGACATGTCATCGATTTCTCGTGCCTTGAATTCAGTTTGACCACACTGAAAAAAGGCCAAATAAAAGTCCTATAAAAAAATAAAAAATATGTTAGTCTACACGGTAGTCTGCTAACACAAAATATAATAATATTATTTATTACAACTTACGATCATGAATTGATCTTTAGTTTATATGATATTAAATGATAGTATAAAACAAAGAAATCTCGTTTTTATCCTTAATCCTATCTTTGAAATGTGAACTTATTTTAAGATTCGTTCTTCAGAATTTTCCTTTGATATATATCAAAATTAATAGAGAACAACACTTTCTGATTGTCAGTCAACATATTTTAGTATTTAAAAAAAATTAATTATAAAAAAATTTGTATCGTTTGACTATAGATTTTGAAAAATAGCAAAAGTAAGCTTCTAGGTTCTACATTTAGCATCTTCAATTATCTAAGAGTCCGTTTGATTGCACCATTTTCCTATGAAAAATGTCACATCCGAAGAAAATAATGTCACATTAGGGTGCGTTCGATTTACACATTTTCTATGGAAAATGTCCAATCCATGGAAAATGTTGTCAAATCCAACAAATTTCTTTTCCACCTTTCTTGTTTGATTACACATGGAAAATAATTTTAATTTTTAAGGTACAAACATTTAAAGCACAATTTTTTCAACTTTCTTGGAAAACAATTTCTCACCTATTTGGTGGATTGTATTTTCCATGGAAGATGGAAAAGATTTTCATTTTTCATCATTTTTCATGTTAGAGTGTGTTTGATTTGCACATTTCCATGGAAAATGTCAAATCCATGGAAAATGTTGTCAAATCCAAAAATTTTCTTTTTCACCTTTCTTGTTTGATTGCACATAGAAAATAATTTTGATTTTCAAAGTACAAGCATTTAAAGCACAATTTTTCCAACTTTTTTGGAAATCAATTTCTCACCTATTTGGTAGATTGTATTTTCCACCTTAGATGGAAAAGATTTTCATTTTCCACCATTTTCCATGTTAACCAATCAAACACACCCTTAGAGGAAAAGATTTTCCTACTTTGGTTGTTTCATACAAGGTGAAAAAGGAAAATGAATTCTAAAGTACAATTACTTGAAGCATGAATTTGACCATTTTAGTGGAAAATATTTTCTCACCATTTTGGTGATTTTTATTTTCATTTTTACATGAATTTTTTTTTTCCACCCCTTTCAATCGAACACACCCTAAAATCAAAATAATATAATGAATATATTACATTAGAAAATATTTGATAATATTACGTATTGTTATAAAAATAAAATAAACTTACAAATACTATCAACAATAATACAAAAAAATTATTATAATTAATATCAATTTTAGTAATTATATAGATGCATATCAATAAATCACTGCGTTAAAATCTTGATTTTGAAATATACATCAATTTGAAATAAAAATATATCAAACATGTTTGGGAGTGCTTATAAACTTTTATAAGCGGGTCAAATATTATTTTTATTTACACATTTCGTATAATCAATTACTTATAATCTATAAAAAAATTTACCAAGCAAGCACTAAATTGATTCTTCATGCAATCAATTTTTTCTTTCCAATACAACAGGAGCTGGATCTTTTAAAATCATAACAATACCAAATCAAGTTTGAGTGTAGGATACCGACAAACTTAGAATTTGAAATTAATTAATATTATTAATTTGGGATTAATAATATTTTAATAATGAATAATTGAAAAGGCTAAAAAAAGAATATAAGAAGCTACTATTTTATTATTTCTCAAAATTTGTTGTCAGATGGTGTGGATTATCGCATAATCAAATTTTCTAAATTTATTAAGATCATCTTTAACAACTTTAAACATAATATTCTATTTTTTTAGAAAGCCAACTTTTAAAATTATATTCTAAGAAACTCCAAATTAATTTTTTAAAATAGAGAATGATTTTGACTCTCCAAATTTAGAGAGCCAAACTCATTCTCTATAATTAAATGCATTCAAAGAATTTTAATTTGGATAAATTATACCCACATTATCCATTATTTTAGCCTTTATAATAATATCATCCAAATTCAATTTTATTAGCAAATATCGTCCCTATCATTTCATTATTTCGCACAGATGATTCCCAAATGGTCTCTTTTTACTATTTTGCCCTTAGCTTAAATAAATTAAAATAAAAAAATAATAATGAAAAATTGCAATTATAGACTCCTGACCTTTTCAAAAGTTCAAATAAATCTTAAACTTTTTATTTTTACAAAATTTCACTTAAATTAATAAAAAAATATGTTATCAATTCCAAAAGTTCTAATTATATTCACCAAAATGATCTTTAGAGTCTGGACATATTTTGTCCATATGTCTGTTAATTGACAAAAATTCAAACTCGTGACTTAAATTTGACCAATTTAACAAAGACAAAACATTCTATTACATTCTATTATTTAAAATAATTTTCAAAAAAAATTAAAATAAGAAAAGAAAACCACCACCACCACCACCACCACCACCAAACCCTTCCTCCCAATAGTCTCAACCGAAAACCCCACCCCCCTTCCCCCCTGGTTGGAAGATATTCTCCCTGGTTTTCAATCTCGAACGGATGAGATTTTTCCCCTTCCCCCCTCTTCCCCCACTTTCCTCCCAATTGTGACTATTGGGGTGGGGGTTTAATGGAGGTAGGATGGAGAAGATGATGTTTTTCGTTTCTTTTTGTAATTTTTTTTTTTAAATTTTAAAAATAAAAAGTTTATGATTTATTTTCACTTTTAAAAAGGTTAGGACCTTAATTGAAAATTTTCATTTTGTTTTTCATTTTATTTATTTAAGTCATAAGAAAAATTGTTTAAAAAAACTGTTTGTGCGAATTAATAAAAAGATGAGGACGATATCTGCGAATAAAATTTGACAACTGGGTGGATTCGGATCGAATCGACCTGATTCGTATCCGTCCCACAATAATTTTAGGAGATCCAAATCCACCATTTCTCGGGTCGGAGCGGATCAAAGCAGTGATCCGCAGACTGATCAGTAATTTTTTTTGGGTCAATTGTCATTCAAAAAATTAAACAAACATTGAAATAAACTTTACTACTTTTCTTCTTCTTTATTTTTACCCCCCTTCTTTTCTATTCTTTGAAATGGGGCCAATCGAATTGGGGCATACATGATTCGATTCGCCCAGCGATCCGTCCCAGATCACCAAAATGTGTTTCGATTCATCCCACTGATCCGTGGATTAGAAATTTTTCGCTCCACTTGGAGCAAGTATCTATCGAATTTGGAGCGGATTAGATATTTTTATCATCCATATGAATGATATTATTACAAAGTTGAAAGAATGAGAATTGTGAATATTCATTTCAATTTTCAGTATACATATGTTGACTAATTAAATAATATATAAAACAAAAATAGAGGAAAATCATATAATAGTTATGAATGAAGCAAATCAAAATAAAATATAGAAAAAATAAATAAATACTTATTGAGAGAAGTAAAATGGAGTGTTAAAAATAAAGAAACTGTTGGAATACTTCAAAAAATTTACTCTCTAAATTTGTGTATATTGTCTAAGGGTCCGCTTGGTACATGACCAATTGTTAAAGGTTGGCGAAATTGATGTCTAGATAGACTTTTATTCGGAGAATAATTTAAGCAAAAGACGATGATAAATTTTGTTACCGAAAAGAGAATGACATTTTTTTTATCTGAATAAATATTCACTTATTTTTGTTAAAAGACGAACGTACTCTTTATAATATAGAACAAATATATTTTTGAACATTCATACTCTAGGATAATCAGCACTATCCATCGCCATTACCCGCTGCTGCTACCTCTCCCCGTCACTCCATCTTTTTTTTTTTTTTTAAGTTTTTTTTTTGTTTTTTCGTTTAATTAAGAATAATGGTAGAATTGTCTTTTTTTACGAAAAATTGACTTTTTTCCATTTTTATATCTAGCTAAATCAAACAAGATAATGATAAACCTGTTATCCAGATACTATTATCTAGATAAGTTTTATCCAAATAAACGGTTTTATCCACAAACCAAACAAGCCGTAAAATGCAAAAGATATTCTTTATAAATAGAAAGTCTATTGGAGATGCTCTAAACACCCAAATTAACTGTAAATTATTTGAAAATCAAAAATTAAACTCTAAAACCAATCTCAAACAAACTTAAACCCACTCTTTCTAGAGATTTTTCCTTAACTCCTCTATCATGCAATAAAAAATATATCTAGGATACAAAAAGTCAAATTAACAGAAATATTATAAACCAGTATTTTTGAAATTTTTTAAATACATTAATTCATCAAACTTACCCAAAATGGTAAAACATGATGTTTAGTTGAGAAGTATCTTTTTTTAAACAGACGTTTTCAGTTTACTACATTCTCAGTTTCAACCGTAAATTACTAATTATTATTAATTAATTAGTCTAGAAATATTTTGACATTTATTTTACAAAATATTTGTATAATGTTTGTCACACAAATACATACATCTCTGGTCAATCAGATCTTATATGAATCCAATCTGAGGTAATTGGATTTGGATAATCGAATCTAGTCCTTAATCCACATCCGAACAAAAATAAATGATTATTTTTGGAATGGATTCGAATATAGACCCAGACCAGTCCATTGACAAGGTCTAATTATTTTTAATTAATCACAAAGTTGAGAATATAAGTATATAACCATTGAAAAGTGAGTTTTATTTATTCCTTGTTAGTAAATCGTTATATATATAAATTATATTCGTTTCTTAAGTTTCAAGTTGAGCTCTCACACGTTTTCAACACGAGATTTGTGGAACTTGACAACAAAGTGTGGAACTACTGACTTGTGCCGAAGATTGTTAATATTTATTTTAGGTTAATTAATGATCTTAGTACGAATAAAACATAGGTTATAAAGAGTATAAGTATGAACAGGAGTTAAAAATAAATATTTTTGTAACATATATTAATGAAATACTATATTGAGTTGTTAAAATTGAAATAAGTAAATCTTTTGACAAAAAATGGAAAAGTCCTTTTAAAAATAAAAATAAAAATGATCGAAAAGTGAAATGGATTAGTGACTTAACGATAGTGTAAATGCTGGAACATATCATCTTAAGATACCCAATATACAAAGTTCTCTTTGATAATCATATTCTTGGTCCATTGTGGCTGGGTCAGATTTAGGGGATATAATTTAGTATAATTTTTTTTTAATTAAGTAACAGTCTGATCTTGAAATGCAATTTTTTTTTTATTTTACTAGCAGTCCGATCTCCAAAATTTTTTAATTTCGCCCTTGATATGTGAAATTATTATAGAAAATTTATAAATACATGATAAATCATAAAAGATGAAAAAATAATAAATTAATTCTCGCAGAATTAAATTCTCAAAGCAAACAAAGCAAAGGGGCTTTTTTTTTTCTTTTTCGCATCTTGAACAATTTAAAGTTCTAACTGAAATGGTCCACCATGATCTTGAATTTTAAGTTTAACTCCCACCTAGGTATGAAAATTTCATATGCTAGACTTTGATAACAAAAAATAAATTTTAGTAACACCCAAGGAAAAGTATTGAGATGCAATTATGAATTATTAAATTTTATTGTCTTAACAAATTACATTTTTAATTAAAGTAATTTAACGTAATATAATTTTTGGGCAAGCAATGTTTTTCATTGTTCATATATGGCCACTTATTTTTTCATTCTTTATATTATTATAATACATTTTGTTGTACATTTTAGTTTTAAAATTTTATAAATTATATTTTTAATTCTTGGAACATGAAAGGGTGGAGTTACGTACGTGATTTTATTAGAGAATATGGATTATTATTGTGGGAGTTAAGAGAATATGGGGTTATGTGATTTATCTATATTAATTCTAAAAGTCCCTTAAAGAAAACATTTTTGGACGATATTGTCCCTCAAATAACTTATAATTCCTAAAATCATCTTTCAATTAATATAATTTATTTTGGCTTTAATTTAAACTATTTAATAATATATAAATATTGTATTTTGATCATTAAAAGTGTTTTGTCTCTTTAAATTCCATTATATATTGTAATTAATGAAAATAAAGAAAAATATACTAATAAATTTTTTAATATATTGAAATTATTATCTTTAATTGTAAACAATCAAAGAGTCAATCTTATTATGCACAAAAATTTAAGCAAATTCCTTCATCAATATAACAAAACAAGATGAATTTGGCTTTGCATTTCGACTTTCTTATTATTGATTCATACATTCTTCATCTGTTTCAAATATGAAAGAAACATTTATGGACGATATTACTCCTCAAATAACTTATAATTCATTAAATCATCTTTCAATTGATATAATTTAAACTATTTAATACTATATAAATATTGCATTTTGATGATTGAAAGTGATTTGTCTCTTTAAATTCTATTATATATATTGTAATTAATGAAAATAAATAAAATATACTAATAAATTTTTTAATATATTGAAATTATTATCTTTAATTGTAAACAATCAAAGAGTCAATCTTATTATGCACAAGAATTTAAGCAAATTTCTTCATCAACATAACAAAACAAGATGAATTTGGCTTTGCATTTCGACTTTCTTATTATTGATTCATACTTTCTTCCTTTGTAATTCGTCTTTTGTTTTTATTATGCCAATAATATTTATTTCCTCATAATGACGATTTTTAATCTTTGATATTAGTTTGATAGTAATGTGGTAATAATGGATGTGTTAATTTTCCATGAATGGTTCACTAATTTTAAGAATATATATGATGGTAATATTGATTTTAAATATTGATTTCTATATCTTTTTCTTGATTTAGAATATTTGTTCGATCTAAAAATATTAATTATTGTGGTAGTCTTGATAACAAAGGATTTAAGTTCAAATGATGTTTTATGTCATTTTGTAAGCAATTAAACATTATATTTATTGTAGAAGAACGAGTTAGAACAAGGATAATTGGTGTTACTCTAACTCTTTCAAGTACGCGGCTGAGGAAGACATAACTTGGATAAAGTGAGTCGTGTTATGTATAAGGTGAAGGTAAATCTCGCATAATAAGTGGTTTTATGTGATGAGTTAAAATCATTGTCCAAATACCTGTTGTTTTGAATTTTCTTGAAATTTAATAATATTTCAGATGGAATTACGGGAAAGAATGCATGAAGAGAACAAAAAAAAAAACCTCTTAATTTATGGGTGCATTAAAACTGAATGGATATTGCAATAGAAAATTCTTCTTTATCTTATGTCAAAGAATTTTGAGATTCTTTTTTCTGAGAAATAATTACTTAAAAAGGCTAAATATTTTATTTTCGTGTGCTTTTTATAATGATATAAATACATAAAATCAATAAAAAAATTGTGTTATACTTATATCTACTATTTTCATGTATTTTAGAATATGATACTAATTTTCATAAAAGAAAGTTACCTTTTCTGATATGCCATTAGATATATGCTTTAAAATATAATTAAAAGCGTATCAATAATCTTTAAAATTTAATATTCACGTAGGCCATCTATTTTTAATGAACCACATGTTTTACCAAGAAATTTGAATATAATTCCTTAGTTGGTTATAATCATTGATAAACTTATGATTGAAAATGAGTTTCATTTAAGTGTTATATTCATCGATAATTTTAAAATAAAAAAATCATAATATTATTACAAAATCACGTGCAACGCACGTATTCTTAACTAGTATATATAAAAGATATCGTTTTACTTACTAATGTATTTGACAAATAATTACGATTTTTAATTTCAACTAATTTAAGGGTCTTAATATATTAAAACATTTATTCAAAAATTTCTCACACATGAATACTACATTTCATATTTTCTCTCTACAAAAGTTAGAATATATTGGGCAATAGAAATGTGTTCTTTCTATGGAGCTTTGATATCATCATCTAGCTGCAAAAGGGATTGAAGTAAACAACATTTCAGTTAGACTGTTGTGTCATAAAAGAGATAAGTCAAGATACTAGCTGTTTCGTCGATGATTGAGAACATTCAATACCACATAAGATTTGAATCTCTTTAAAGAGAGCAAAATTTATGTTCCTCCAACCTAATTGAGTTTGCTTCTAAATTTCCACTAACATTTTTAAAGAGATTCAAATGGAGCAAATTGTTAAAGCAAAATAAGAATGTTGGAGATCTCAACAAGCACTTTCACTTCAAGGGAGCACACTTTAAAAGATGGAATGGTTAAATTATCTTTTACCTAAATCTTCTCAAGGTAGCCTAGGTTCTCTATTAGAAGAATAAAAAATAAGTATCGAAAATATGAGTGACGATGAATATCTTGAACATGAGGAGAATGTGGAAAAATATGAAAAATGAAATAGGAGTATAAATGTCGCTACTATATTTATAATTGTCTTGCTTATGATTATAATTATGATGCTAGTTTTACGCATGCTAAGAAAATATAGAAAGCATTGCAGAGTAAATATGATAAAAAAAAAAAAAGGCGGGCATGAAAATATATGCAGCAAGTCAACTTTTCTGTTACCAAATTGTGGATGGAAAATTTGTGGTGGAGCAATCATATGTTTTTCAAATGATGGTAGCCAAAATTTTATTTGAAGGCATCTAGTGACAACGTTATTATTGTTAGACTATTTGACAAACTTCTACCATTATGGAGAGAATTCGTGTAAAATATGCGTTGCAACTAAAAGAAGATATCGCTAGAAATTCTGAACACTGGCATTTGCGTAGAGGAAGAGGCAAAATGACAAAATGCACTTATTCAAGAGAGCAATGGGCATTCCCAAAGGAAAATTTAATTTTTGCAAAGGAAAATTTACCTAATAATCAGATGTTCAAAAATAATATGTTGAAACCTAGAAAGAAGAATATGAAAAACTCACACCAACATTACTTTTTTAAATAATGAACTAGGTGAAAAAATATATATGGACAACCTCAATATTTTATACAATGGTGAAAAAGTAAAGCATGTAAGTTGTCTAAATCTTTTATGGCTTAAACATATTCCAAATAGTTGCATGAAAATTTTGATTCATGGATTATTGAAAATGAATATAAAGTAAACAAGAGTGATAATTGTACTAGAGAAGTAATCGAGGAAAGATCGCGTTGGTTGCGCGCACGGATCTCATAAGGAGCAGTCACAATCTCCTAAAATCAGCCTGGCGTGATAACCTCGGACAAGGAAGGTAATCTTGGAGATTGCATTGTGAGGAATGATCACATCTCATCCTAAGGAAGGAGAATCCGATTGGGTATCCTCGATTGATTTGTTACCTAAATCAATCGGGACTCGCCAGCCTTCTCATCTAGCGTCTCGGTTGTTCCTAAGATGCACGCACTTGTATGCTTAAGAATCCCACTTTTAAAACTACGCTCCAAATCTCGTCACCTTGTCTCTTCCACACCCCTTTACATTCGCTTGCGTATCTCCCATATATACCCAGTGATTGACTTGATCGTCAGAGTGCCAACGATCGGACGGACCCCTGTTTCTGATATTGGAGATCTTGGTTTCTTGATTCGTCCTAATTAGTGCGTGTGTAACATACGAGCCTTGCGAGGGAAGGAGCGGTACAGAATCGTTGACACGTGGGTAGTGTGCGAGGAGTTCCAGACCGTCCATGACAGTATGTATTATAAATCATAGAAAATTCACATGTCATTATTAGTCTTAATGTGGATGATTTGTTGATCTTTGGCTCCGATATTTTTGTTATCAATAAGAGAAAACATATGCTGAAGAGCCTTTTAATATAGGGAAATATTTTCGAGAGACTAATTTTATTTTGGACATGCGAACCACTAAAATATGTGTATGGCATTTCTTTTTTACCCGTTCGTATTATATTAAAAAAATTGAAAAAAAATATAACTATGTTGATTGCAAGCATGTTTATAATCTTTTGTATATAATTTTCACTTGTTTTCACATGGCTCTAAATCGAAAAGGAATATGATAACAGCATGATTGGTAGCTTATGATATAATGCACTGATTTTGCGAGATCGACACATTGCATCTGCAGATGGAGGTAGGTGTACAAGCAAAGCCGGGTAGAAAACGTTGGCGTTATTGTTACGGTGTAATGAAATATTTATTTGGTAAAAAGCCATGGTTTTTTCTGATGCATGGAATTCATTGTCATATGATCTTTGCTACCACTAGATATATATATTAAATTGGAAAATAGTGCCATTTACTAAAATTCAGAAAAAAAAAAAAACCATTATTGCTAGTGATGAAGCAAATTGTTTTGGAGATTTATTACATGAATTTCAATGTGGAAAAACCAATACTTATTGATTCATTACGTAGCACCATTGCCATTGTAAGTGAGCAATAAATTTATTATAACAATAAAATTCGAGACTTATAAGAATAAAATACACTCACCGTGGAATCTTATTTGACTAATATCATAATTAACGTGAATTATTAAATGATCTTGTGGATAATCTTGTGAAATATTTATATAAGACATTGACAAGATAAAGGGTGTTGATGCCAAAAAGGGATAGGACTTAAGTCTATATCATCATGAGCCACATATATGTAATACCCAACTTGAAAATCAAAGATCCAATTGTTAGGTTCCAATAGGATAAACGAGTTATAAAAGTAAGTATAAAAATGTAACTTTATTTTGTTATCCACTGCGTGTAAATGTACTTATTTGATAATGTTTGGAGGGCTGAGTTTTCTAAAACTCTATCATAATCATCAACATTTGGCAAATCTTTTAGATTATAAGCGGTGGACGCATAAATGTGTGGATAAAAAATAATATTTGACTAACTTATAAATAGTGATAAACAACACACATACATGCATACAAAATCACATGGTTTGTGTGTGTGATGTGCAATAATTAATGTGATAGATTTTACTTATGTAAGTGTGAGAGTGATGCATTTTTTATGAGAAGTTTGGCATATTCTCAAAAAACACTCATAAAAATTTGAATAAGGAGGACAGGTCGTAACTTTTGAAATTTGTTAAAGCTCATGTCGGCACCTAAATTTTAATCACGTGCAACGCTACGTATTCTTAACTAGTATATATAAAAGATATCGCTTTACTTACTAATGTATTTGACAAATAATTACGATTTTTAATTTCAACTAATTTAAGGGTCTTAATATATTAAAACATTTATTCAAAAATTCTCACACATGAATACTACATTTCATATTTTCTCTACAAAAGTTAGAATATATTGGGCAATAGAAATGTGTTCTTTCTATGGAGCTTTGATATCATCATCTAGCTAAAAGGGATTGAAGTAAACAACATTTCAGTTAGATCATTAGATCAAAAAGAGATAAGTCAAGATACTAATGCTTCGCCGATGATTGAGAACATTCAATACCACATAAGATTTGAATCTCTTTAAAGAGAGCAAAATTTATGTTCCTCCAACCTAATTGAGTTTGCTTCTAAATTTCCACTAACATTTTAAAGAGATTCAAATGGAGCAAATTGTTAAAGCAAAATAAGAATGTTGGAGATCTCAACAAGCACTTTCACTTCAAGGGAGCACACTTTAAAAGATGGAATGGTTAAATTATCTTTTACCTAAATCTTCTCAAGGTAGCCTAGGTTCTCTATTAGAAGAATAAAAATAAGTATCGAAAATATGAGTGACGATGAATATCTTGAACATGAGGAGAATGTGGAAAATATGAAAATGAAATAGGAGTATAAATGTCGCTACTATATTTATAATTGTCTTGCTTATGATTATAATTATGATGCTAGTTTTACGATGCTAAGAAAATATAGAAAGCATTGCGAGTAAATATGATAAAAAAAGGCGGGCATGAAAATATATGCAGAAGTCAACTTTTCGTACCTAAATTGTGGATGGAAAATTTGTGGTGGAGCAATCATATGTTTTTCAAATGATGGTAGCCAAAATTTTATTTGAAGGCATCTAGTGACAACGTTATTATTGTTAGACTATTTGACAAACTTCTACCATTATGGAGAGAATTGTAAAATATGCGTTGTAACTAAAAGAAGATATCGCTAGAAATTCGAACATCGGCATTTGCGTAGAGGAAGAGGCAAATGACAAAATGCACTTATTCAAGAGAGCAATGGGCATTCCCAAAGGAAAATTTAATTTTGCAAAGGAAAATTTACCTAATAATCGATGTTCAAAAATAATATGTTGAAACCTAGAAAGAAGAATATGAAAAACTCACACCAACATTACTTTTTAAATAATGAACTAGGTGAAAAATATATATGGACAACCTCAATATTTTATACAATGGTGAAAAGTAAAGCATGTAAGTTGTCTAAATCTTTTATGGCTTAAACATATTCCAAATAGTTGCATGAAAATTTTGATTCATGGATTATTGAAAATGAATATAAAGTAAACAAGAGTGATAATTGATATATTATAAAACATAGAAAAATTCACATGTCATTATTAGTCTCAATGTGGATGATTTGTTGATCTTTGGCTCCAATATTTTTGTTATCAATAAGAGAAAAAATATGCTTAAGAGCCTTTTAATATGAAATATTTTGGAGAGACTAATTTTATTTTGGACATGCGAATTACTAAAATATGTGTATGGCATTTCTTTTTACCAGTCGTATTATATTAAAAAAAAATTGATAAAAAATATAACTATGTTGATTGCAAGCATGTTTCTAATCCTTTTGTATATAATTTTCACTTGTTTTCACATGGCTCTAAATCAAAAGAAATATGATAGCATGATTGGTAGCTTGTGATATACGAATGATTGCACGAGATCTGACATTGTATCTGCAATGGAGGTAGGTGTACAAGCAAAGCCAGGTAGCAAACGTTGGCATGTTATTCACGGTGTAATGAAATATTTATTTGGTAAAAAAAGCCATGGTTTTTCTGATGCATGGAATTTCATTGTCATGTGATCATTTAACTATCACTAGATATATTTTAAATTGGAAAATAGTGCCATTTACTAAAAATTCAGAAAAAAAAAACCATTATTGCTAGTGATGAAGCAAATTGTTTTGGAGATTTATTACATGTGATTTCAATGTGGAAAAAACCAATACTTATTGATACATTGCGATAGCACCATTGCCATTTGTAGAGTGAGCAATCGTTACTATAACAATAAATTCAGACTTATAAGAATAAAATACACTACTGTGGATCTTATTTGACTAATATCATAATTAACGTGAATTATCTTAAATGATCTTGTGATAATCTTGTAGATATTTATTTAAGACATTGACAAGATAAAGGGTGTTGATGTCAAAAAAGGGATAGGACTTAAGTTTATATCATCATGAGCCACATATAACAATACCCAACTTGAAAATCAAAGATCCAATAAGTAGGTTCAATAGGATAAACGAATTATAAAGTGGGCATAAAAAAATGTAACCTTTATTTTGTTATCCTTACCGTGCAAATGCATTTATTTGATAATGTTTGGAGGTTGAGTTTTCTAAAAACTCTTAATAAACGTCTTGTTTGGTAAATTTTTTTAGATTATAAACAGTGGACCCTATAAAATGTGTGGATAAAAATAATATTTGACTAACTTATAAATACTGATAAACAACACACATACATGCACAAAATCTGTAGTTTGTATGTGTGATGTGCAATAATTAACTCTTGATAGATTTTACTTATGTAAGTGTGAAAGTGTGATCGTTTTTTATGAGAAGTTTGGCATATTCTCAAAAAACACTCATAAAAAATTTGAATAAGGACAAGGTCGTAACTTGCTAGCTGTTAAAGCTCATGTCAGCACCTAAATTTTTACGTGTGAGCAATAATTCTATATTTTCCTCAATCAGTTATAGTTGAAGTCCTATATCACTAATAAATGTGGAGTAGAGGTTGTTGTATCACTAATGGAGGTTTATTGCATAGTCACACTTTTCATGATGTATAATGATCTATTTTTTGGTCAATATATTTTTGACATTATTTTAATATTAAAATAAGTGGAGAATATTGTAAGTTATAGTATTAGCATTCTATAAATTTATTTTTAATGCTTGAAATATGAAAGAGTGTAGTTAAGTGATATTATTAGGATGGAATTGAGGTAGTGGGTCATTATGTGCAATAATATTCATGGGTATTATTGTGATGAACGTTGATTATTATTGTTGAAGTTCATATGTTATAAGTTATGAAAATATGGTGTTATGAGATTTAATTTTTTATTATATTTTTAATGTATATATATGTACCACTCCTTTTATACCAATTTGCCACTTACACGCATACTACTTTATATTTTTCTCTTCAAAAGTTAGAACATATTGGTCAAGAGAAATGTTAAAATATATTGGTAAAGAGAAATGTGTTCTTTTTCGTGTGGAGCTTTGAATTTATTGGTCAAGAGAAATGTTAAAATTTATTGGTCAAGAGAAATGTGTTCTTTTTCGTGTGGAGCTTTGAATTTATTTTCTAGTGCAAGAAAGATTGAACAAAACAACTTTTAGTTGTTGTACGGATGATTGGGACTTCTAATACTACAAATGACTTAAATCTCTTTAAAGAGAGCAAGATACATACGCATCAACCTAATTAAATATGAGATTGTTTCTAAATTTTAGATGATTTATTTAATTAATACTTTATAAAACTAATTAAATATGAGATTGTTTCTAAATTTTAGATGATTTATTTAATTAATACTTTATAAAACTTTTATAGAGTTTAAAAGTTTAGGTGTATTTAATACAGATTTTTCAAATTCTATAAAAATCATAAGGTATTTAATAGACTTTTAAGAAGTTTTTAAGAGTCATGCAATATTCAATTCAAAATTTTTAAAATCTAACAAAATTGAAGGTATTCACAAACGTCAATAGCTTTTTATAAAATTTTCTATGTACTAATTTTAAAGCACAGTGCATAAATAAAATATATTATTATTTCTTTCTCATTCATCTCCAAAATTTTGAAAGACTTTCGAAAAAAAGTCTTTCATTCTATGATTTTTTTTCTTTATGGAATATTTCTATTTTCTTTTGCCTTCTACCATTATGGAAAATTAGGTGTAAAATATCGCGTTACAACTAAAAGAAAGATATCCTTCAGTCCCAGACTCTTGGCGTTCGCGGCAGCAGGAGAAAGTAAAACGAAAATGATGTCACTTAATAAAGAGAACAATGGGCATTCCCAAAGGAAAATTTAATTTTGCAAAGAAGAATTACACCTAATAATCAGATGTTCAAAAATAATATGTTGAAACCCTAGAAGAATATGAAGAAACTCCACCAACTGTACTTTTTTAAATAATGAACTAGGTGAAAAAAAATATGGACAACCTCAATATTTTAACAATAGGTGAAAAAGTAAAAGCATATGGGATTGTCTAAAATCTTTTTTGTAAGCCAAACATATTCCAAATAATTGCATGAAAATTTTGATTCATGGATTATTGAAAATGAATATAAAATGTAAACAAAATTGATAATTGTATATATATTATAAAACATAGAAAAAATTCACATGTCATTATTAGTCTCAATGTGGATGATTTGTTGATCTTTGGCTCGATATTTTTGTTATCAATAAGAAAAAAATATGTAGAGCCATTTAATATGAAATATTTTGGAGAGACTAATTTTATTTTGGACATCGCAGAATTACTAAAATATGTGTATGGCATTTCTTTTTACGATTCGTATTATATTAAAAAAAATTGATAAAATATAACTATGTTTGATTGCAAGCATGTTTCCAATCCTTTTGTATATAATTTTTCACTTGTTTTCACATGGCTCTAAATCAAGGAAATATGCTAGCATGATTGGTAGCTTGTGATATCGAGAATGATTACCCGCGAGATCGACATTGTCTGCAATGGAGGTGGGTGTCTAAGCAAAGCCAGGTGACAAACGTTGGCATGTTATTCACGGTTGTAATGAAATATTTATTTGGTAAAAAAGCCATGGTTTTTCGATGCATGGAATTTCATTGTCATGTGATCAGTTTAACTATCAGTAGATATATTTAAATTGGAAAATAGTGCCATTTACTAAAATTCAGAAAAAAAAAAACCATTATTACTAGTGATGAAACAAAATTGTTTTGGAGATTTATTACATGTGATTTCAATGTGGAAGAAACCAATGCTTATTGATACATTGCGATAGCACCATTTGCCATTTTGTAGAGTGAGCAATCGTTACTATAGCAGTAAATTCGGACTTATAAGAATAAAATACACTCTGTGGGATCTTGTTGACTAATATCATAATTACTTGTGAATTATGTTAAATGATATTTTGCTGATAATCTTGTAGATATTTATTTAAGACATTGACAAGATAAAAGGGTGTTGATGTCAAAAAGGGATGGGACTTAAGTTTATATCATCATGAGCCACATATAACAATACCCAACCCGAAATCAAAGATCCAATAAGTAGGTTCAATAGGATAAGCAGATTATAAAGTGGGCATAAAAAATGTAACCTTTATTTTGTTATCCTTACCGTACAAATGCATTTATTTGATAATGTTTGGAAGGTTGAGTTTTTCTAAAACTCTTAATAAGCGTCTTGTTTTGGTAAATTTTTTAGATTATAAGCGATTGGACTTATAAAATGTGTGGATAAAAATAATATTTGAGTAACTTATAAATGCGTTATACAACACACATGCGTGCATAAAATCATGGTTTTGTATGTGTGATGTGCAATGATTAACTCTTGATAGATTTTACTTATGTAAGTGTGAGAATGTGAAGTCATTTTTTATGAGAAGTTTGGCATATTCTCAAAAACACTCATAAAAAAATTTGAATAAGGACAAGGTAAGTAACTTGCCTGGCCCCTATTCAAAGCTCATATCACACCTAAATTTTTACGTGTGAGCAATAATTCTATATTTTCCTCAATCAGTTATAGTTGAAGTCCTACTATGCTAATAAATGTGGAGTAAGAGGTTGTTGTATCACTAATGGAGGTTGTGCATAGTCACACTTTTATGATGTATAATGATCTATTTTTTGGTCAATATATTTTTTGACATTATTTTAATATTAAAATAAGTGGGAGAATATTGTAAGTTATAGTATTAGCATTCTATAAATTTATTTTTAATGCTTGAAATATGAAAGAGTGTAGTTAAGTGATATTATTAGGATGGAATTGAGGTAGTGGGTCATTATTTGCAATAATATTCATGGGTATTATTGTGATGAACGTTGATTATTATTGTTAAAGTTCATATATTTATAAGTTATGAAAATATGGTGTTGTGCAAGTTTAATTTTTTATTATATTTTTAATGTATATATATGTACCCTCCTTTTATACCAATTTGCCACTTACATACTACTTTATATTTTCTCTTCAAAAGTTAGAACATATTGGTCAAGAGAAATGTTTAAAATATATTGGTAAAAATGTGTTCTTTTTCCGTGTAGACTTTGAATTTATTGGTCAGAAAAATGTTACAAATTTATTGGTCAAGAGAAATGTGTTCTTTTTCGTGTGGAGCTTTGAATTTATTTTCTAGTGCAAGAAAGATTGAACAAAACAACTTTTAGTTGTTGTACGGATGATTGGGACTTCTAATACTACAAATGACAAATCTCTTTAAAAGGAAGCAAGATCATACGCATCAACCTAATTAAATATGAGATTGTTTCTAAATTTTAGATGATTTATTTAATTAATACTTTATAAAACTAATTAAATATAAGATTGTTTCTAAATTTTAGATGATTTATTAATTAATACTTTATAAAACTTTTATAGAGTTTAAAAAGTTTAGGTGTATTTAATCTGATTTTCAAATTCTATAAAAAATCATAAGGTATTTAATAGACTTTTAAGAAGTTTTAAGAGTCAGTACGATATTCAATTCAAAATTTTTTAAAAATCTAACAAAATTGAAGGTATTCTAAGCGTCAATAGCTTTTTTATAAAATTTTACATGTCCTGAATTTTTAAAAGCATCGGTCTGCATAAATAAAATATATTATTATTTCTTTTCATTCATCTCAAAAATTTTGAAGACTTTCGAGAAAAAAGTCTTTCATTCTATAATTTTTCTTTATGGAATATTTCTATTTTCTTTTGCCTTCTCACAATTTTAGATTCTAAATTAATTATCAATATTTTTATTAAAAAAGATTAACACATTCCTCTTTCTTCAATGTACCTTTCCCCCCCTTTTCTAAGTGTTTCCTTCTCACAGAAGTCTATAGCTATTTGCTAATTATCAATATTTTTATAAAAAAACAATATTATATTTTTCTTTCTATTCATTTTGTTAGAACATATTTTTAAAAGGAAACCGTACCATATTTTTTTGAATTTATTCACAATCCGTTTGAAAGTTTATAAGTTTACCCCAAAAAAAAAAAAAAAAGAAGAGGGTGAGCTATAATTTATCTAATTGACTTTTAATGTTGTTTACATGCAGCAAATAAATAAAATATTATAAATTCAAAGTTTTTTTTATTAATTTAATAATATTAATGTAAATAATTTAATTATTGATAGACTTTTTTCTTGAGATAATTTTTCAAACGTGAAATATTATATTTTTATATTCAATATTTAATTGAAATTAAAAATCTAAGAAAAGTCCATAAAAAGTCTTTCAAAATCAAGAAAAATATTTCAAAATTAAAATCTATAAAAGTATGAAAATATCTTAAAATATACAAAAATCATTAAAATTCATAAAAAACCAGTTACTTAAAAAAATAAATCAGAGTCTTTTAAAATCTAAATTAAATACACTCCTTGTTGTAAATTTTTATTCACAAAAATAATTTCACTAACACATTTGATTGTTATCATACAACCTAAGTTGAACAAACTAAAAAAAATAAAGAAAATAAAATTAGTAAAAAAAAAAAAATAAAGCTATATTTTTTTGTTATTTATATCTATAAAAAAGATTAACAACGAATTATATTTAATTAATGTCTATAGTTTATAAAATAAACAGGGTTGTTGGTCTTAATTAAGACAAGCACGTGATTAAATTTAAATTAAATAATGTTATTGTTTTTACCAAAAGAAAGGTGGGGTAGAAATTGTTTAATCAAATGGTTAATTATTTGAGAGTGAGGTCAAATCAAATGGTCTTGTTTTGGTTCCTCGTTCGTTTAGTTGACCTGACTGGACCAAAGATTACGTCGTTGCATACATCAAAACTTGAAGTCCCAAATTGGGACTACAACAACAAACAACAATTGATCTCCTCAAATAAACTCATTTCTAATAATTTTATAAATTAGTTAAATATTATTTTTATACATATATTTTATAAAATCTACAGTTTTACCTACCTTTTTTAATTCGTATTATAAAGCATACAGCTCTTATAATTCATGAAAACTTTTTCAAACAAAGGCACTAAAATTCGATGGGTCATTTTCATTGAAAAAAAAATTAAACATGGGTCTGAAATTTGGTCTAATTATATATGATAGTATCCAGCAAATTCATGAGAGAAAATCATATGAATCGGAACAAGTCTTACTGAGTTATTTATTTTTTAAAAATTATATTATTTTATTTATTTACTTTTCTTTACTATCTTTGACTTTTTATCTTTTAGGTTAATGTCTACCGACTTTAAAACATGGTTTGTTGTATATTATATTTATATTATGAAATAATCTATTTATTAATCTGAGTGACATGGATCGTTTCTAATTAAAAAAAAAAAGGGTAGAACCCCAATTTGCCAGGGGCTCCCATAAGCCCCTTGTCCACCTTACTGCGTCTTAGTGGATGATATAATCGCGGGGATGTCTACTCGATGGAGGCGGGGTTGAAGGCTGATTTTGAGCTATGCACATAAAGGTCAAATCTTTGCCAAAAGTCCAATTGAACTCATGGCTAGAGGCTGCCAAGTGACTAGACTACACATTTCTCGTCAGCTGTCTGACAGCTGTTATACACGAGGCTCGTTTCTAATTAAAGATATCATCTTTTGGATCATTAGGCCATAATAGTATTGAATCAATTCATATAGATGTTTTAAGTTTTAAAGAGGAATTTAACATGTCATTCGTGTACATGTTGTATTTATTTTATCGAAAGTCCCAGACAATAAATTTTTTAAATTAAGTGACAATGAACCATCAACTCAATATATATCTAAGTATATTCTAATACCTTGTCACACTATCTCATATTTAATATAAGACACTATATATGTCGATATATTTTTTTTTAAATGTAGAAGCTTTTAGACTTTGTTTACTAACATGTTAACCAAACTTATCATATTCAAACTCAGCCTGTGTGGTTCACAACATTAAATTTAATGTATAACGTAATCTTTGGAACGAGTGACATATAGTGTTACCTAAATTGTAGTAGTTGTATTAATGTTTGTATTTTCATATGTTTCTGTTACAGTGATCAACAATCCTAATTAACTGTCAGTGAATAAAATAAATGTAATATTGGAAACTAAGGGTGGATTTGAAATTGACAGAGATTTGAAATTTTTTAAAAGCGAACTTCGACGGTAAAAATACACATAATTTCGAAGACTTAATGGCCCTTATCATTCGATATGCATATAGTTAACACAATATATTAACCCAAAAGGCCAGAAACAAAAAAGGAGAAATTAAGTTTGAACTCTTGAAGAAAAGCTGATATGTCTCAAATTTTTGAAATATACATCAAGCAAAATGTTAAATTAATTTATTAGACAATATGATATATCTGTTCAGACCTTGATCAACACTTATTTTATGTTTGACACTACAAGTTAAAATATTATAAATTCAAAGTTTTTTTTATTAATTTAATAATATTAATGTAAATAATTAAATTATTGATAGACTTTTTTCTTGAGATAATTTTTTCAACCGTGAAATATTATATTTTTATATTCAATATTTAATTGAAATTAAAAATCTAAGAAAGTCCATAAAAGTCTTTCAAAATCAAGAAAAATATTTCAAAATTAAAATCTATAAAGAGTATGAAAATATCTTAAAATATACAAAAATCATTAAAATTCATAAAAACCAGTTACTTAAAAAAAATAAATCAGAGTCTTTAAAATCTAAATTAAATACACTCCTTGTTGTAAATTTTTATTCACAAAAATAATTTCACTAACACATTTGATTATTATCATACAACCTAAGTTGAACAAACTAAAAAAAATAAAAAGAAAATAAAATTAGTAAAAAGAAAAAAAAATAAAGCTATATTTTTTGTTATTTATATCCTATAAAAAAAGATTAACAACGAATTATATTTAATTAATGTCTATAGTTTATAAAATAAACAGGGTTGTTGGTCTTAATTAAGACAAGCACGTGATTAAATTTAATTAAATAATGTTATTGTTTTTTACCAAAGAAAAGGTGGGGTAGAAATTGTTTAATCAAATGGTTAATTATTTGAGAGTGAGGTCAAATCAAATGGTCTTGTTTTTGGATTTCCTCGTTCGTTTAGTTGACCTGACTGGACCAAAAGATTACGTCGTTGCATACATCAAAACTTGAAGTCCCAAATTGGGACTACAACAACAAACAACAATTGATCTCCTCAAATATAAACTCCATTTCTAATAATTTTATAAATTAGTTAAATATTATTTTTATCTATATATTTTATAAAATCTACAGTTTTTACCTATTTTTTAATTACATATTCTATAAAACTCACTACTTATAATTCACAAAAACTTTTTCAAACAAGCTCTAAATTCGATAGGTCATTTCATTGAAAAAAATTAAAAATGGGTCTGAAATTTGGTCTAATTATATATGATAGTATCCAACCAAATTAAACAGAAAATCATGTGAATCGGAACAAGTCTTACGAGTTATTTATTTTTAAAAAAATTATATTATTTTATTTATTTACTTTTCTTTACTATCTTTGACTTTTTATCTTTTTAGGTTAATGTCTACCGACTTTAAAACATGGTTTGTTGTATATTATATTTATATTATGAAATAATCTATTTATTAATGCGAGTGACATGGATCGTTTCTAATTAAAAAAAAAAAAAGGGTAGAACCCCAATTTTGAGGGCTCCCATCGCCCCTGCCCCTGTCCCTGCCCCTGCGTCTTAGTGGATGATGTAAATCGCAGGATGTACCTCAGTGGAGCAGGGTTGAGAGCTGTTTTTGAACTGCGCTTATAAAGGGTCAAATCTTTACCAAAGATAGAATTCGAACTCCCACACTAGAGCTGCCAGCGAAGCTGAGACTACCCCACTCTCGTCCTTTCAACCACTGAACTATGCCCTGAGAGCTCGTTTCTAATTAAAGATATCATCTTTTGGATCATTAGGCCATAATAGTATTGAATCAATTCATATAGATGTTTTAAGTTTTAAAAGAGGAATTTAACATGTCATTCGTGTACATGTTGTATTTATTTTTTATCGAAAGTCCCAGACAATAAATTTTTAAAATTAAGTGACAATGAACCATCAACTCAATATATATCTAAGTATATTCTAATACCTTGTCACACTATCTCATATTTAATATAAGACACTATATATATCGATATATTTTGTTTTTTTAAATGTAGAAGCTTTTAGACTTTGTTTACTAACATGTTAACCAAACTTATCATATTCAAACTCAGCCTGTGTATTAGTTTCACAACGTTAAATTTAATGTACTTAACGTAATCTTTGGAACGAGTGACATATAGTGTTACCTAAATTGTAGTAGTTGTATTAATGTTTGTATTTTCATATGTTTCTGTTACGAGTGATCAGCAATCCTAATTAACTGTCAATGAATAAAATAAATGTAATATTGGAAACTAGGGGTGGATTTAGAAATTGACAATCAGAGAGATTTGAAATTTTTTTTAAAGCGAACTTCGACAGTAAAAATACACATAATTAGAAAGACTTAATGAGCCTTATCATTCGATATGCATATAGTTAACACAATATATTAACTTAAAAGACGAAACAAAAAAGGAGAAATTAGGATTGAACTCTTCGAAGAAAAGTGATGTGTCTCAAATTTTTTGAAATATACATCAAGCAAAATGTTAATTAATTTATTAGACAATATGATATATACGATCGAACCTTGATCAACACTTATTTTATGTTTGACACTACAAGTTTTAACAAATTAATCTTGATTCAAACTGAATGTACAACAATTAAGTGATTTATAACCAGATTCTCAAATTCATAAATATAAAAATTAATATCGCCACAAAGCAGATTTACAAGTATTGGCCATGTCTTATTGCCAAAACCAATTGACAGAAAATATAGTTTCAATAGTCCACAATTACCCAAAATCAAAATGAATAAATAAATAAAATTATTGTACACCCCCCACCCCTCACGCACCTCGCTACCACCTTACTAGTCCACTACTACCACAAATGGCTTTGTAGTTATAACAATGCAACCTCTGCACTAATGTCACCAGGCTCACCACCTCTTTCCTTGATTCCCACTATTTCTCTATCACCTACAACCACCATTCCGTCCACTAACAATAAATCCTCCGACAACATAGGTTCGATTTCTGTGTGGGACAAATTTTCACTGAAATATTGTGAGGGCCTGTCCTGGAGGTTGGTCTGTTGGCTCTCTCCCTCAGGTCCCTGCCACTCATGTACATTCCTCGATTTACAACCCGCTTGATCAAAAGGCCTTTGACACAGGTGGGGCCGGGACTTCGCATTCAAGACTTTCCCCTTATCAGAACAATAAAAATAGACACTTCCTTGAACAAGAAGACCAAGAATGCAAAGATTTAATTGAAGTCAAGCAATTCAATGTTGTTTTTATTTTTGAACTAAATAACATTCTCCCCTGTAAATTCAACAATTCTGGTAATATCATGTATTAGTAGTAGTAGTATTTTTTTTTTCCTCATTTGGGCTGACCGCCTATGAATTGTAAACAAAAAAGATTGATTGAATCATTGGACAATAGCAATGAATCTTCCTTGATGCCTCGACTATTATTAATGTCTATTTTGTTCAAACCCAAGGTTTAGGGAGAAGGCCAATTGAATGGTTAATTTCTATTCATATGATTATATGTATGATTTTCTTGTGTAGATCGGGTCATATTCGATGGTGCAAATTACCTATATATTTGGCACTATTTGCATCTTTTATCGGTGATGATATAAATAATGACAGTTGTTGTATGTTATTTACCTATGGTGGCATGCCCGCCTCAATGATTCGCCCGCCTCTCCAGCTTGCCCGCTTTATTGGTCTCATGAGTACGCTTCTGACAGATAGATTGCAACAACCCAACTGTCGTCAGGTTAGCTAGGCAGGCGACCCATGTAATGACAGTTACTACCAATTATTTGGAAGATGAAACATCTCCTCATTAACTCCTAATAATGAGGGAGATGAAAGGACACCCGTTATCAAATGAAGGAGATGAAGAGACACCCGTCATCAATGACTGCAGGCCATCCCTATAAATATAGGCCAACCCCCCAGGTAAAAACAAGACACACAATTCTTATACACTCTATATGATTATTCTGCATATCTGATTTTAATCATATGCTGATTATCACACTGGAGTGGCCGCGGAGGAAAAAAGCCCAGCCACCTTTTGCAAGTCTCCACCACTGTCGCCGCCATGCTCAGAGGAGGAGAAAATTAACTATCATCATTTGGCGTCGTCTGTGGGAAACGCACAAGAAATTATGGCTCGAACCAGAAGAACTAGGAATGTAACCGCCCCACCAGCCCCTGTCGGGGATGTAGGCACCGAGTCCAACGCCGCCACTAATCATCCACAACCAGAATTTGCCTCTGCCGCTCAACTTGCGGCATTGCAAGCTCAGGTGGTAGCCTTAACGGCTCTACTCCAAGATCATAACGCTGTGGTTTCTCAGCTACCACAGGGTCCTAACCTTCTGCCGATAGGATCTTTACTACAGGGACTCTGCCCCAAGGTCCAAGCCCTCCACCGATAGGGCCATCACCGCTAGGGGCTCCTCTCCAGACTCCTAATTTTCCAGCAATAGAAACACCGCCAATGACAGCTCCACTGCAGGCTCCAATTTCTTTAGCTCCACCTTCCGCACCCCATTTCTATTCATTGACATCTGACCCAGATCCATACAGGGGGCAACCATCATGAATGCCCACGCCTACGCTGGTTGGAACACCAGTGTTAAGCTTGGAACAGAAATTAGAAGTAATGATGGGTCGCAAAATAGCTGAGGCTATGTCCAATAAAAGTAATAGGCAACAATCCATGGTGTTAAAATAAGACATTTTTTCCCTAGAAGTGTTAGCAGTCCCCTTGCCACAAGACTTAAAACAGCCAAAGATGGAGAAGTACGACGGATCTTCTGATCGTGTCGATCACCTCAGGTCTTTTGTTGACTTGACGAGGTTACAAACCACCCCTGATGCAATTATGTACAGGGTTTTCCCACCAACGCTTAGGTAGGAGGCCAGGGACTGGGTAGCCACCCTTCCTCCAAAATCGATCCATACATTTGACGAGTTTTCCAAAAGTTTTGCTACACACTTTTCCAGCAGCAAACGTGTTAAGAAAACTGTTATCATGCAATTGACACAGGACAAGGACGAACTGCTAAAAGATTTTATTGCCTGGTTCAATAGAATAACACTGGGAATTAGAGATCTGCAGATGTCTGCTGTGGTCACTGCCATGATGAGTGGAACTAGAAGTCGTCCTTTCAAAATGTCACTCTCCAAAAATCCGTCGGAAACGATGCATGAGTTACTAAAGAGGGGAGATAAGTATGTGGACGCTGAAGAAGCGTATTTCATTACCAAAAGTATGAAAGATCGAAATGAATCTAAGTCTAACAAAAGAAAGATTCGGGATGAGCCTGAACTTCGAAACAATAAAAACAAGTAGAAAATAAACCATTGAATGATCTGAATAGCTGAGAAGTTCTAGTGCACCTACTGGATCCAACATGTGACAAAAATATCCTCAACCACTGCAAAAGTCAGGTGAGGAGACAGAGTTTTAGCTAAAAAAAAAATTTAGGCGAGCTCACTCCAGGCGGACGACCTCACTCCAGGCGATGTGACCTTCAAAAAAAAAAAAAATTTAGGCGAGGTCACTTGAGGCGGACGAGGTCACCCAAGGCGGGCGAGCTCCCACAAAAAAAAAAATTAGACGAGGTCACTTGAGGCGGGTGAGCTCACCCCGAGGCGGGCGAGCTCCCACAAAAAAAAAAATTACGAGCTCACTCCAAGCGAGCTGACACGAAAAAAAAAGATGAGCATGTGTGTTAAATTATTTCTACTTCTCAATAATAATAGTATATGAAAAGTAGATGGGCTTATAGGTCACCGCTTAAAAATAATGACATACTTGCATCGTCGAAAAACAAGACCACCGCCACATTGCCTAAAAAAAAAAAGGCTAGCTGTCCAAAAATAATGACAACTGCTACTGTCTGAAAAACAAGACCAGCTGCCACTGTCTGAAAAACAAGGCCAGTGAGCCTCTATCCAAAAATCAAGGCAATGAGCCTATATTTAAAAATTAAGGTGATAGCCACCATTGAAAAATAAAGCGATGAGCCTATATTTAAAAATCAAGACAGTAGCCACTATTTAAAAATCAAGGCGATGAGCCTCTGTCTGAAAAACAAGACGATGAGCCTATGTTTAAAAATCAAGGTGATGAGCCTCTGCCCGATAAATAAGGTGATGAGCCTCTGTCAGAAAAACAAGGCGATGAGCCTATCAAGGAGATGAGCATCTGTCCGAAAAACAAGGCGATGAGCCTCTATTAGAAAAACAAGGCGATGAGCCTATGTTTAAAAATCAAGGCGATGAACATCTGTCAAAAAAATAAGGCGATGAGCTTCTGTCTGAAGAAGTTAGGGAATAGCAGGTGCAGTAGATTATTTTTACTTTCCATGGACAACAGTATATGAAAAGTGGTCTATGGAAAGTAGAGGGGCTTATAATGATACAAATAATGACAGTTGCTGTATGTTATTTAGCTATAGTGGCACGCCTGCCTCAACGATTCGCCCACCTCACCAGCTTGCCCGCTTTGTTGGTCTCATGAGTACGCTTCTGACAGATAGACTGCAACAACCCAACTGTCGTCAGGTTAGCTAGGCAGGCGACCCATGTAATGACAGTTACTACCAATTATCTGGAAGATGAAACATCCCTTATTAACTCCTAATAATGAGGGAGATGAAAGGACACCGTTATCAAATGAAAGAGATGAAGGGACACCTGTCATCAATGACTGCAGGCCATCCCTATAAATATAGGCCAACCCCTAGGTAAAAACAAGACACACAATTATTATACACTCTATATGATTATTCTGCATATCTGGTTTTAATCATATGCTGATTATCACACCGGAGTGGCCGCGGAGGAAAAAAGTCCCGCCACCTTTTGCAGGTCTCCACTATTATCGCTACCATGCTCAGAAGAAGAGAAAATTAACTATCATCAATCGGATTAGTCTAATTTGAAATGGCCACTTGATCAGTCCACGTTACAATCCACCCCTGACTGATCAAACAAGGACCGGGCTGCAGTGCGGCTTGTATTTGCACATTACCTATTTGCGGAACTTTGAATGTGGTATTAATGTGCACCACATAATTTGAGAATGCTTCTATTTATTATCAAAATTTTACTTATTTGTAACTCATTCTACTTTTACATGACGTATGTATTTATTGATGCAAACTAAACACTAGCGTATTAATGTTAAATAAATAATAGTGTGCAAATTATAATTTTTTTATTGAGGAAATTTCTCACATAACACACTTTTGGGATGAGAGAATGAATTGTGTCAACTACTTTTGTGTTTTTTAATAGTGTCTATTTGTTGAATATTTTTTTAACAAATATACCATTCCCTATTTAAGAGGAGTAATGATGTACATCATTAGTAGTAATCATCACTAGTTTAGGTGGGAGCGAGTCTCTTGGTTCATTATTTAATGGAGTTGAGATGCATTTTAATGCATTGGATAATGAATAAAAGACTGCTACCTAGACTGGCGGTGATCATCATCACTGCTAGCGATGAATAATATTATTCCTTAAAAATGTGTTCTCAAACTCTATTTTTTGCACGAATTTTGAATTGTCTAGAAATTCTCATCAAACTAGATAGAGTTGACGAGAATTTATAGTCTGTACATTCACTTCTTTTTGCGCAAAATTTAAAACATCTAGACATTCTCGTCAAACTATATAAAATTGACTAGAATTTCTAGTGTATTTTGACATTATCAATTCTTTTATGCATACATTTCAAAGTATCTAGACATTTTCCTCAAACTAGATGCAATTAACATAGTTTTTAGTGAATTTAGATGCTCTCGTCTTACTTGACAAGTTTTCCTAAATTGTCAAGAGCACATTTTGATAAAATACCACTACAATGATTTTGCATTACTAAATGGCCATATTTAACAAAATTTTCTTTCCAACGAAAACAAAATTGGCTAGTTAGAATTTTTTTCACATTTTGTCTCCAACATTTAGCAATTCTTACTACTTAGTCCTCAACTTTCAATATCTCATCGTATGGTCCCCAATCTTTAGCGTGATTGGCATATTTGGTCATTTTTTCAAGTTATCATCTGTTGAGCCATTGAATAAACACGCGAGTCCCATGAAACACTAAATCTTGTCTTAGGATTGTGTTACTACCTCGTCCCACATAAATGCCACGTGCGAGCTACATTTGACTCAAAAGCAACGTGTCATGAATTGGCCACGTCATCACAAATATTCTATGAAGTACAATATACATTGCCATAGTAGATTTGATAACGACAAAGCTACATTATCACAACGAGGAGAGGTTCGCCAATGTAGTTTGTATCCAAGCAAGCATCCTGGTTAGGCCCATAAATGAAAGCCCTAGCCTCGCCACTCTCAAAGGTGACGCCTATGACGAACTTATTTGTCTTGAAGAAATCTTTTAACTTTCTGCAAGCCTAAAGGAAGACTAACAAAGTATAAACCATATGACATCAAATTTATTTCTTCAAATAAGGGCAAACATTATATTCTTTCTGCCACATGGCAAAACATTAAAAAGGAAAAACATAAAGAAACAAGAATTAGTTATTAACAACAATCTTATAAATGATGGAGTGACACGTGTCCAAAAGATTTAAAAGATTCTATAAATACTCCATGCCTTGTGAAGAAAAAAAGTATTAATGTGAAACCCTTAGTCAAATCTCTGTCCATTTTGTTTCTTTCACACTCATTACTATATATACTTGTTCTTATTTTCAGGTAACTTGACCGTCGGAGTGTAAACGGCAGCCGGACCACCCTTTGAAACGATTTTCTTTGCAAGCTAAAGGTGCCCAAGTATGAAAGTAACATACATGTGGACATGGATGTGGTGATGATATGTTGACAACTTAGTTCTACTAAATTTTACGATCAACATATTAGCGTCGTATGTGAAAATGAGATACTAAACCACGAGAGAAAGCAAGTAAAAAGTCCAAAACCAAAATAACATAAAAATGAGTGAAAATGAAATGTTATTAACATGAGTAAAAATAGAGGAGACAGTGATGGTAAGGAGGCAACATGGAGAATAGTTGGAGCAAGTAATCAATCAGCAGAGGGTTCTCCACCGTAGAAATAACAAGAAAGTAGCCTCACTGCTACACACTATGTCAGATATGGTTGTCAATATGAGGCAACTCTCTAGAGAGAATACTGTAACGAAAACCTTTCTAGACAACGTGCCTGGCCCCACACCGAAATGCCGAGCGTTCTATCTCACCCTCGCTTTTAAGGCAAATAGTTGGTATATAAATTTGAAGTTCATCGCAAAATTACACTGCAAAAGGAGAAAAAAAATTCACGCGAAGTTCATAACTATTGGAACCAGTTGCAAATGGTTCTTACTTTTTTTTGGGCATGTAATTCTTCAATATTTTATTTTTGGCGTACTTTTGCCATTGTTCATTGTTTCTGTTGAAAGTCGACGTTAAATTCGTCGACCTTCCATTGTCAATGAATTCATGGTTTCCATCGAACATAACATTAAATCTATCGATAAACAATTTATCTTTTAAACTTAATAAATAAATTAATAAAACAAAACCATCTTTCTTACCATGTCTCGAACCTAGAAATAGCACTTAATCTAAAACCTACGATTATGTGTACTACAATGTGCATAGTGCATACCTTAAATTTGAGCACATGAAATGTATGCCTGATAAGTGTTGTTTACACTTATGTGGACCATCAAAAGTGGACGATTGTAAGTACTCTTAAGTGAATTTCTACTTAATTGTGTGTTGATTTGATTGTTTTAGGTCAAAACTCAAGTTCGGATGGAATGGGAGAAAACAAAGCAAAATAGGCAAAAAAAGACCGAAAGTGCACGAAGACTTGGAAATGGGGACCAACTTACAAATATCCAAAAGTTGAAGAATTTATCGTGCAGATAATCGGGGGCTTAAGCGCAATTTGTGACTGTAATTGTAGTTTCCTTATTTTAGTCAAACTCTAATTTGGTAATTCTTTTTGGGACAACATTTCTATACTATATTAAGGTTTTGGGACATATACAAGAATCAAAGGAGAAAAGAGAGAGAGCAAAAAGGAGAAAAAAAAGGAAGAAACGACCAAGATCTTAAAGATTGGGACATAAAGACTACAAATTCTTGGTGCAAGATATTTAACATCTTCTCATCCCTTATTCAAATCCGGTTATGATGAGCTAAATCTTTATTTTAGATGAATGATATAACATAGTTTAGATTCTTTAATTTTGACTCTCAAATTTTTTCTTATAAATTAATTAAGTAACGATCTTCTACCCACGGTGGATAGGAGATTATTTACCTACTAATGATGTAGGCTGATGTGGGAGTGCCACATCAGCCCACACAACGCACAATTGTGTGTAAACACAAATGTGTCCACACACAGTGGGTAAATCATCTCCTATCCACCGTGAGTAAGAGATCATTACTCTAAATTAATTATGTTTTGATTTTATTTCTTTTCTTCATACTTGAAATAATTGGTCATTATTTCATTGATTTGTGGATTGTAACAAACCGAGATATGAGTTATTAATTTAGATCACGTAAAATACGACAATTGAATAAAAAGTTGAGATACACTTTTATTATTGTTGCGGTCTTGAATTGAATTCTTAAGAGATTTAATACATCTAATTAGTGATTATTTTGACTTCATAAGTTGACTTAATTAGATAGGACTAATTTGAACTTGAGAGAGAAAAATTAGGTTAAATTCGTGAATTCGACCAAATACAATATTATGAATAAATCTTGAGAGGAGAAATTAGAGATGACAATTGTGGTGAACTCGTGAATCCAAATCCTTTAACCATCATTCTTGATAAATTCTTGACATTTGCTTTAATAGAAGTTATTATATTGTTTTCTAAAATTAATAGTTATAGTTAGAGCTGGCAAAATGGGCCAGCCCAGTGGGCTTGCTCAGATAGTCCGGTCTCTGGACTAGGTTGACCCAATAAAAAGTTGATAAAAAATTTGAGTCAATTTAGTCCCAGACAACTAACCTACCAAGCCAATCGGACTAGAGCCGGGCTGGATTTTTTTTTTTTTGGGCCCAAGTCCCTAACCTCCACTTCAAACCCCAACCCACCCCACACCGTGAAATGTGGTAGCAAATGGGGAAAGGATTTTCTCCTTTCCTCCGCAGCGAAATAGGGAGGATTTATCCCCTTGTTTTCGGTCGACACCGGAAACAGAGAGAGGGAGAGGGACGAGGGACAGGGAAAGGGGGCGGGAGAGGGAGAGGAGGGGAGAAATCTCCTTTCACAAAAATGGAGGGGATTTCTCCTCCTTTGTTTTAGGTCGTGTCGACCAAAAAGCAGTAGGAGAAATCCTTCCTCCCCGTCGCAAAGAATTAGGAGGAGGGGTGGTGGTGAGGGAGAGGGAGGAGGGGAGAAACCCCTAATCTCTAGTTAGATTCTCAAATTGGGGATGAGGGCGGGGGTATTGTTGGAGGAGGAAGATGGTAAATTTTGTTTTTATTTTTCTCGCTTTTAAGGCAAATAGTTGGTATATAAATTTGAAGTTCATCGCAAAATTACACCGCAAAAGGAGAAAAAAAAATTCACGCGAAGTTCATAACTATTGGAACCCGGTTGCAAATGGTTCTTACTTTTTGGGCATGTAATTCTTCAATATTTTATTTTTGGCGTACTTTTGCCATTGTTCATTGTTTACGTTGAAAGTCGACGTTAAATTAAATTCGCCGACCTTCCATTTTCAATGAATTCATGGTTTCCATCGAACATAACATTAAATCTATCGATAAACAATTTATCTTTTAAACTTAATAAATAAATTAATAAAACAAAACCATCTTTCTTACCATGTCTCGAACCTAGAAATAGCACTTAATCTAAAACCTACGATTATGTGTACTACAATGTGCATAGTGCATACCTTAAATTTGAGCACATGAAATGTATGCCTGATAAGTGTTGTTTACACTTATGTGGACCATCAAAAGTGGACGATTGTAAGTACTCTTAAGTGAATTTCTACTTAATTGTGTGTTGATTTGATTGTTTTAGGTCAAAACTCAAGTTCAGATGGAATGGGAGAAAAACAAAGCAAAATAGGCAAAAAAAAGACTGAAAGTGCACGAAGACTTGGAAATGGGGACCAACTTACAAATATCCAAAAGTTGAAGAATTTATCGTGCAGATAATCAGGGGCTTAAGCGCAATTTGTGACCAGAATTGTAGTTTCCTTATTTTAGTCAAACTCTAATTTGGTAATTCTTTTGGGACAACATTTCTATACTATATTAAGGTTTTTGGGACATATACAAGAATCAAAGGAGAAAAGAGAGAGAGCAAAAAGGAGAAAAAAAAAGGAAGAACGACCAAGATCTTAAAGATTGGGACATAAAGACTACAAATTCTTGGTGCAAGATATTTAACATCTTCTCATCCCTTATTCAAATCCGGTTATGATGAGCTAAATCTTTATTTTAGATGAATGATATAACATAGTTTAGATTCTTTAATTTTGACTCTCAAATTTTTTCTTATAAATTAATTAAATAGCGATCTTCTACCCGCGGTGGATAGGAGATTATTTACCTACTAATGATGTGGTGATGTGAGAGTGCCACATCAGCCCACATTAACGCACAATTGTGTGTAAACACAAATGTGTCCACACACAGTGGGTAAATCATCTCCTATCCACCGTGAGTAAGAGATCATTACTCTAAATTAATTATGTTTTGATTTTATTTCTTTTCTTCATACTTGAAATAATTGGTCATTATTTCATTGATTTGTGGATTGTAACAAACCGAGATATGAGTTATTAATTTAGATCACGTAAAATCGACAATTGAATAAAAAGTTGAGATACACTTTTATTATTGTTTGCGGTCTTGAATTGAATTCTTAAGAGATTTAATACATCTAATTAGTGATTATTTTGACTTCATAAGTTGACTTAATTAGATAGGACTAATTTGAACTTGAGAGAGAAAAATTAGGTTAAATTCGTGAATTCGACCAAATACAATATTATGAATAAATCTTGAGAGGAGAAATTAGAGATGACAATTGTGGTGAACTCGTGAATCCAAATCCTTTAACCATCATTCTTGATAAATTCTTGACATTTGCTTTAATAGAAGTTATTATATTGTTTTCTAAAATTAATAGTTATAGTTAGAGTCGGCAAAAATGGGCCGACCCAAATGGGCTTGCTCAGATAGTCCGGTCTCTGGACTAGGTTGACCCAATAAAAAGTTGATAAAAAAAATTGAGTCAATTTAGTCCGGTACAACTAACCTACCAAGCCAATCGGACTAGAGCCGGGCTGGCCCGATTTTTTTTTTTTGGGCCCAAGTCCCTAACCTCCACTTCAAACCCCCAACCCACCCCACACCGTGAAATGTGGTAGCAAATGGGGAAAGGATTTCTCTCCTTTCCCTCCGCAGCAAATAGGGAGGATTTATCCCCCTTGTTTTCGGTCGACACAGGAAACAAGAGAGGAGAGAGGGGACAGGGGGGGAAAGGGGCGGGCGGGGAGAGGGGAGGAGGGGAGAAATCTCCTTTCACAGCAAATGGAGGTGGGATTTCTCCTCCTTTGTTTTAGGTCGTGTCGACGAAAAAAACAGTAGGAGAAATCCTTCCTCCCGTCGCAGACAAATAGGAGGAGGGGGTGGTGGTGAGGAGAGGGGAGGAGGGGGGAGAAATCCCCTAATCTCTAGTTAGATTCTCAAATTGGGGATGAGGGCGGGGGTATTGTTGGAGGAGGAAGATGGTAAATTTTGTTTTTTATTTTTTTTAAATTATAAGTAATTATTTTGAAAAAATAAGTTAAAATTTTAAGTTAAGCTGGCCCATTAGTCTTGTGGCCCAAAATGGGCTGGGTTGGCCAAGCAAATACAAGCCCATGTAAAATTGGATCAGGGCTAGCCCAGCCCAGCCTAGCACAATCTTTTGTGTGGCCTGTCCAATTTCGGGTTGGGCCAGCCCCATCTGGCCAATTTGCCAGCTCTAGTTATAGTTTAAATTTTCAAATCAACGTAATTAAAAAGTTTTAAATAAATTAGAATTAAAATTAATTGAGCTAGTATCTAAATAGGATAGTCTTCGTGGGAACCAGGGATAGAGTGATGGGTCCCATGGGAGACCTGGACCCCCCAACTTTTTGGATTTTTTTTTAATTTTTAATATATAATTTAATTTTGACCTAATATTAATTTAATGGATAACAATTAGATCTATTGACCCAATATCAATTTAATAAAAGACAATTGGACCTATTGCCCTAATAAAATTAATAATACAAAATCACAAATGATAATATAAAATTAATAAAAGTACTTTACTTGTTAATACATATCGTGATCAATTGATTTTTTTTCTTTTTTTTCTTTTGAATTTGAGTAATATTTAATTTCATTTGTGTACTGGATCTTCCTATTTTAGAGGATAATTTTGTAGAAGGCAACGTGAATAAGAAGAGTTTGACTAGTTTTAGATTTTAAATATTTTTGTGCAATGATTTCTTGTAAGTTTTTTAAAGATTATGACTTATAAAAAAATATTAGATTCTCATAAAAATGAGCTTAGTAATTGTGCTTTGAGGAAAAAATTTCGGAGGCAGCTCCGTGAGGGGTTCCCTCCTCCTCCGCTCGGCTCGGTCATATTTAGGACCCCCAACTTAAAATGTCTGGCTCCACTACTGTTAGAAACGATAATCCAGATTCAATAAGTCTACTTTATTACTGGTTTGGAATATTGTGCACTTGCAATTGTTGGAAATAAATAATTTGGTGAATGAAAATTAAAGCTCACATTCCAACTTCTCAACTCTCAACCCTTTGATGTATTATAACTCTTGTAACTCATGTAACTTACCTTGGATTTGGAATTGGAAGGTCACTCTAAGGCCTATATAAAAATGTCCTTTTTCTCAATTCAAGACATCAAAAATTCAGCTTTTTTTTCTCGAAGTTTTCTTTCTCTATTGCAATGATATTGTTCTGGCAGTAGGTCGGTTCGCTGGTACAGCCAATTCTACCATTGTATTCTGAAAAATAGTTGTTCATAACCTACGGTAGGAGATGAATATATTTTAAGAAAACTGTACTTGAGGCCTCGGTTTGCTTTCTTCTTCAATCATTTATTCTACAGTTTCCTTACTCCATTTGTTTATTATTCATTTCTTATGTAATATGCAGTTTCACGTTTTTATTTGATAAATAGTATAACAATCTTAAAACATATTCTTGCTAAACTTATATTACATAAAAAATGAAAAACAGTGAAATTCATACGTGTGAAACTAGTTGTTCATAAAACCGAGTGAAATGCATACGTATGAAACTAGTTAATTTGCAATTAAAACTAATTTGTTTGATTTTAGTGATACATTTTCAGTGTATTTCATATAAACGTATTTGTAGCACTCGTTGATTTTAAATCCACATTCCATCATGACATGATCAAACTTTTCATGTCATTGTTTTGGAGCTTATTTGAAGCCATGTAATGACTTCACTAATTTACAGACTTTGTTCTCTTGTCCTGAAGCAGAAAAACCCTCAAATTGTTCTATGTAGATTTCTTCATCTAAACCTCTATTTAGAAATACAGTTTTCACATCTATTTGATGTACTTCGAGATTTTGCAATGCTGCAATTGCAAGTATTATCCTGATGGATGTTATTCTCGTTACTGGAGAATATGTATCAAAATAATCAAGGCCTTCTCGTTGTATGTATCCTTTTATAACAAGTCTGGCCTTATACTTTTCGATTGTTCTATCTGCTTTCATTTTCTTCTTAAAAATCTATTTGTAGCCTAGTGGTTTGCGTCCCAGAGGAAAATCCACGAACTCCCATGTATGGTTTTGCAGAATAGAATCTATCTCACTTTTAATTGCTTCTTTCCATTGAGGTCCTTCAAAAGAGTTCACAGCTTCTTTAAAGCTTTGAGGTTCACTTTTTAGTGATTAAATTTTTTTTAACTGATTAACCTTTTTAAGTGATTTCATTTTAGTGAAATCTGCGAATTAAATCAAAGATTGATTAACATGTAATTACATTTGTTTCCAGCAACTTATATCAATTTTGATATATGTGATTACATCTTTTAAGAAATTGTTTCCGAAATAATTAGTTTGTCCAGAAATATTTTGTGATCCAATTAGCTTAAATCTCAATTCATGTTTCTGCTCTAATTTAATTAACCTGTTTCTGCTCTAGTTTTAAGTAACTTTTGCTGATTTTTTTTTCTGTGATTACTTGTAATTGCAAGTGTAACTAAACAGAAAAAAAAGTTTTCGTAAACAGTATTGTTTATATTGTTTATTTTTTTTAAAGTGGAATTGAATTTTTTTCTTCTTATTTCAGAAAATGGCAACTGATCCGATTACTGAAGTTGTGGCTACTAAAAACCAAACTGTGGCTACTGTGCCAAGTCCATATGTGAACTAGACTGTGGCACAAGTGTCAAGTTTTGCTGTGACCCAAACTTTGGCTCCAACTGGTCATGTAAATATTCTAGTTAATCATGGAGAAAAACTTGAGAAGTTCAATGGATTGAATTTCAAAAGGTGGCAGCAGAAAATGCTATTTTTTCTGACCACCTTGAATCTTGAGAGATTCTTGACTGAAAATGCTCCGAAACTCAAACAGGGTAAGGGAGACATACAAGCTGTCAGTGTTGTTGAAGCTTGGAAACATTCTGATTTCCTATGCTAGAACTATGTCATGAATGGCTTGACAGAGTCACTATACAACGTGTATAGTACAATGAAAACGGCGTAAGAAATGTGGGATTCCCTAGATCGCAAATATAAAACTGAGGATGCGGGGGCTAAGAAATTTATTGTTGGCCGCTTCCTCAATTATAAAATGGTGGACTCAAAATCCGTGATCAGTCAAGTATAAGAATTGCAAGTGATCTTACATGAGATTCACGCCGAGGGAATGAGTTTGAGTGAAACTTTCCAAGTGCCAGCTATTATTGAAAAGCTACCTCCGGCCTGGAAAGATTTCAAAAATTATCTCAAACACAAGAGAAAGGAGATGAACATTGAAGAATTAATTGTTAGACTTCGCATCGAAGAAGACAACAAGGGTTCTGAAAGGAAGATGTTCAAAAGATGGGACCAAAAGAAGGTGTGTCCAAGAAGAAATTTCTTGGAAAATACTACAATTGTGACAAAGTAGGTCACAGATCCTCGGAGTGCAGGTTGCCAAAGAGGAACAACAAGAAAGAAGCCAATGTGGTTGATGACATCACACATGATGTGTCTGAAATGAACCTCGCTGCAGTCATTTTTGAAGTGAATCTGGTGGGATCAAATCCAAGGGAATCATGGATCGACACTGGTGCTACTTGTCATGTTTGTTCAGATAAAGAGATGTTCAGTTCTTTTGAAGCAACAGAGAATGGAGAGAAGCTGTTTATGAGAAATCCAGCTACATCTGAAATCAAAGGCCAAGGCAAAGTGGTTTTGAAGATGACTTCTGGAAAAAAGCTAACTCTTAACAATGTGCTTTTTGTGTCCGAAATTCGTTAGAACCTGGTGTTCGGGTCACTGCTAAACAAACATAGTTTTTGTATAGTGTTTAAGTCAGATAAAATTATTTTGTCTAAGAGTGGAATGTTTGTTGGAAAATGTTATATATCTAATGGGCTTTTTAAGCTCAATGTAATGACGGTTAAGCCGAAAATTAATAAAGTGATTAATTTTTCTGCTTACTTGTTTGAGTCTTCCAATTTATGGCACGGTAAACTAGGACATGTTAATTATGATACTTTGCATATATTAATTAACTTGAATTCCATACCTGCATTCCATATTGATTCTAAACACAAGTGTGAAACATGTGTTGAGGCAAAATTGACAAGGTCATCATTTCAAACTATTGAAAAGAAAATTGAACCACTTGATCTAATTCACACTGACGTTTGTGATTTAAAATCTGTACAAACAAGGAGTGGCAATATGTACTCCATTACTTTTGTTGATGATAGCACAAAATATTGTTATGTCTATTTATTTAAAAGTAAAGACGAAGCTATAGAGAAATTTGTTCTTTATAAGAATGAAGTTGAGAATCAACTCAACAAGAAAATTAAGGTGTTGAGAAGTGATCGAGGTGGTGAATATGAATCACTATTTGCTGAATTATGTGCTCAAAGCAGAATCAAACATGAAACCACAGCACCTTATTCACCTCAACAAAATAGTGTTGCTGAATGGAAAAACTGTACCTTAAAAGAGATGATGAATGCAATGCTATTAAGTTCTAGGTAACCCCAGAACATGTGGAGAGAAGCTGTTTTATCAGCTAATTACTTTTTAAATAAGGTGTTTCGAAAGAAAGAAGAGAAGACCACATACGAGTTATGGAAATGAATGAAACCTTCATATAAATACTTGCGAGTGTGGTGATGTCTTGCCAAAGTAGCTGTACTTACACCGAAAAGGTGAAAATAGGTCTAAAAACTGTTGATTGCATTTTATTGGCTATGCACATAACAGCAGTGCTTATCGATTTCTTGTGCATGAATCTAAAATTTCAGACATACACAAAAATACGATAATGGAATCGAGAAATACTTTATTTTTTGAACATATATTTTCGTACAGATCCATAGAGAAAGCAAGCTCCTCTAAACGGACACGTGAAGAACGGACCAAGAAGAACAACTAGAACAAGATGAGGTTGAACCAAGACGTAGCAAAAGAGCTAGAATTGAAAAATCATTTGGTCCAAATTTTCTGACTTATATGCTAGAAAGTGAACCTTAAAACTTTAAAGAAGTTGTGAACTCTTCTGAAGGACCTCAATGGAAAGAGGCAATTAAAAGTGAGATAGATTCTATTCTGTAAAACCATACATGGGAGCTAGTGGATCTTCCTCCAGGATGCAAACCAATAGGCTACAAATGGATTTTCAAAAAGAAAATGAAAGCAGATGGAACAATCGAAAAATATAAGGCCAGGCTTGTTATAAAAGGATACAGACAACGAAAAGGCCTTGATTACTTTGATACATATTCTCCAATAACGAGAATAACATCCATTAGGATGATACTTGCAATTGCAACGTTGCAAAATCTCAAAGTACATCAAATAGATGTGAAAACTGTATTTCTAAATGGAGACTTAGATGAAGAAATCTACATAGAACAACCTGAGGGATTTTCTGCTCCAGGGCAAGAGAACAAAGTCTATAAATTGGTGAAGGCATTCTATGGTTTGAAACAAGCTCCATACAATGGTATGAAAAGTTTGATCATGTCATGATGGAATGTGGATTTAAAATCAACGAGTGCTACAAATGCATTTATATCAAAGACACTGAAAATGGCTATGTCATTTTATGTCTTTACGTTGATGACATGCTTATTGTTGGAAGTAACGATAAAATGATTAAATCTACTAAAGACATGTTAAATTCAAGATTTGACATGAAAGATATGGGCTTAACGGATGTGATACTTGGGATTAATATTTCAAGAACATCAGAGGGAATTGTCCTAAGTCAATCACACTATGTGGACAAAATTCTTGACAAATTTAACAAAGATGATTCTGACATGGTTAGAACACCAATAGATACCAGTCATCATCTATCAAAGAATAGAGGCGCGAGTATCTCTCAAGTCAAATACTCTAGAATTATTGGAAGTCTGATGTACTTGATGAGTTGTACAAGACCAGACATAGCCTACACAGTTAGCATAGCTGAGTAGATACACAAGTAATCCAGGAGCTGACCACTAGAAAGGAATAATAAGAATACTAAGGTATTTGAGATATACTCGTGATTATGGACTGCACTATACCAGATATCCAGATGTTATTGAATGATACAATGACGCTAATTGGATATCTGATATAAAAGACTCAAAGTCTACAAGTGAATTTGTCTTCACACTGGAAGGTGCAGCTATATCATGAAAATTATCTAAACAGACGGTTATAGCCAGATCTACTATGGAATTTGAATTTATAGCATTGGACAAGTGTGGTGAAGAGGCTGAGTGGTTACGTCACTTCCTAGAGGATATTCCTAGGTGGTCAAAGCCTGTGCCAGCAATTTGCATACATTGTGATAGTCAATTTGCAATTGGTAGGACACATAGTAACATGTATAATGGTAAGTCCAGACACATACGTCGTAGACATAATACCATAAGACAACTACTCTCAATTGGAGTTATCTCTATTGACTATGTGAAGTTAAAGGATAATATTGCAGATCCGCTAATTAAAAGTTTGAATAGAGAGTTAGTTGGAAAGTCATCGAAAGGAATGAGACTTAAGCCTTTGGAAGAATAAGTTAATACAATGGAAACCTAACCTAGTTGACTGGAGATCCCAAGATCTAGGTTCAAAATGACAACCTAATTGTAAATACTTAATTAGATCACTGTGGGAATTCTCTCATGTCCATTCCTATGATGAAACAGTGATACCTATAGAGGAAAGAATAAGAAATATGCTTTTAATGATTCTTATGAAATCACCTATGTGAGATAGAAGTGTGGCCGCTTCTAAGAGAATTGTATGAGGTGCAATTCTTGAAAAATTCTCACAGAACCAGGCATATGTTCATGGCCATAAATGAACATAACAATGAGAACTGAATTATGTCAGGAAGAATTCTGTGTGAAGTATATCATCGTTTACACAAACGGCAGAACAATTCAAGGACATCACGTCTACCGGTCAGCTAGTAAAGTAAATATACTTTCACGAGGGAAGGTTCAAAGGGTAACACCTACCTATCCTATGCAGGTTTTGGACGTTGAACTTTATCACCAAGTCTTCCGTGTCTTTATCAATTTTCATTCATGTGGGGGATTGTTGAAAAATAAATAATTTGGTGAATGAAAATTAAAGCTCACCTTCCAACTTTTCAACTCTCAACCCTTTCATGTATTGTAACTCTTGTAACTTATGTAACCTACCTTGGATTTAGAATTGGAAGGTCACTCTAAGGCCTATATAAACATGTCTTTTTTCTCAATTGAAGATATCAAAAATTCAGTTTTTCTTCCTCCAAGTTTTCTTTCTCTATTACAGTGATATTGTTACAGCAAGTAGAGTCGGTTCATTTGGTATAGCTGGATTCTACCGTTGTATTACAGGAAAGCGATCGTTCATAACCTACGGTAGGGGACAAATATGTTTTAAGGAAACTGTACTTCAGGCCTCGGTTTGCTTTATCCTTCAATCATTTATTCTGCAGTTTCTTACTCCATTTGTTTACTGTTCATTTCTTATGTAATATGCAGTTTCACGTTTTTATTTGATAAATAGTATAACAGGAATCACATTATTTTTTACAACAATGCGAATTATTTTGAGGTTAATCATTAAAAATAAGCTGCTCAAAAAAAAAAAAAAAAAAAAGTAATGTTTAAAACATGAAACAAACGTGGAAATCCAAAACAACCGACTATGTGCACTGAATCTGTATCAATCAATTTTGGCCTAACCTTGGGCCCAGACTTCATTCCTAGGATTTTACTAATATGCTTTGTTGACATTATGATACTGTCCAAAAGGATCGGAGCCTCCTAATTAAGGTTTAAGAATAAAGATAAGTTAAAAGAGACGTTAGCTTGGATACAGACATTTGGGCACTAGTGGCACAAAATATTATTCTTTTATTTTCTGAAAATCGAACTAAAACTATTAGAAATTTTTTTGGATTGTGTCAGATATGTATAATTAATCTGATCTAGTCTATTATAAAATGTGAATCGTGTAAGGTCTATAGACAATTTTTATTCGACGATTCTACAAACAAGTCGAATTGACCTAAATTGACCCTCCAGAAACCAAGTAGAGTTGTAAGTATTTTTCCTAATACTATATATATGACCACATTCATGTTCCAAGGTAGGTTGTAAATAGGCTTCATGGAGAGATTATTACATATTCGCATTATGTTAAGTTGGTTCGTAATAAATTGGTTGCTTCCTAAATCTGAAGGGTTTTTTAGAGCTTGTAAAGTTCATTATGCATGTTTCATTAAGTTATTTTTTTAAACTATTTTTTTTTTCAAACTTATTTTGAACCACATATTCTATGAGACATATAATCTTTATCAACTTTTATAAAAAAATCAAAAAATAAACTACTTTTAAACTACACGAAACATGTACATATCAGACAATTTGAATTATTGAGATAATAAAGCATTACAATTTGGCCCATGTTTTTTTTGTTTTGTTTTGGGAGTTTTAGTGATGTCGTCGGATGAGATGTCAAATCCTTGTCTGATCCCATGCTCCGAAATGAAAATTACACATAATAGTGTTTTTTTTTGGGAAGATGACTAGATGTTATCTAGTTGAGATTATTTCAAATAATACCTAGTACGCATGTAAACATGACTTCACATTGTATTCCGCTAGTCTCTAATGAGTCAAGGCCGGTCACGAAAAAATGTTGTGGACCACACTTGGTCCGATCAATCACCCTGCAAACCGAAGCCCATAAACGAGCCATTTCCCACGTCAACCTGCATGACCGATTGACACCATTGTACCCCCCATGCCATTAATTTCAAAAGGAATCATTAACATGTCATGATGTAATAAGTTGATTTATGAATTTACTAAGTATTTTAAGTTCTCATCATAATGAAAATAGAGTTTCATATAACAAGTATATAATAAACAATATTAGACACAACTAAACAAGATCATGTCAAGATTTTATCTCGTATTTTCTAACTAAACATGTAAGTATTTTTTTTAAAGAAAATATCTAGATAACCCCATGACACTATTTTCATAAAGAAGCATAGAAGTCTCATATTTGATTTTAACGGATCCCTCGTATTAAAGATGCTTCTCAATCTTGTAACCCGATGTTACAAATTAAAATATAATCAATAATCTCGGTCATCGAATAGGTCCATTCTAAATGAGTGTTACTTTTCGTTCCGTTCGAAATGAGTGATTTACTTTTCGTTTTAAAGATAGCTAGTTCGAAATCAACTCATTTCAATAAATTAAAATAAAATAGGGATGATAAGACATAAAAAATTCTAAAAGAGTGATTTACTTTTCGCAATAGTATTGAAAGAATGATACGCTTTTTGTTAAGGGTAAATCCCACGTTAATTAAAGATGGATATATTAAACATATGAGGGATTTATTATTTTGAGATACTTCTCTTAATAAAACTGACTTTTCATAATGGAATATGAAGGCTCAAAACTTTTTTTCTCCCTTGCAAGGGAAAAATCTAAATTCATAATTTCAATATGTAAATACCAGACAATAATTTCACAAAGATTTAAACAATGTCAATCTTGATTGTGCAACTACAATAAAAGATTGATACGGTTGATGACTTCAGTGATAAGGTAAGGACCAATAGTGCATTTTCCCATACAATTTAGGCTTGGAGGAGGGAGAATTTGACTTGCTTAAATTTTCAAAATAATATTGTTTGGCTCAATTCACAAGAAACATTAAAATAATGTGTCTCATTTTCATAATATATGTCAAGAAAAATATAAACATTTCAAAGGGACTTTCCTAGAAAGTTCTTGGGAAACTTTGGTTTTCAAAGTTACAAAATGAGCCCCTCATTCTTGAATAACATGTCACTATCTGAAATAGTGTCTTTAATCTTTTGGGGGAGGGGTGGTATCCAACTTCCAATTGAGTCCCTTAGTTGGTGACTTTCAAACATTTTTATGAACTTTAAGGGGGTCTGTATTTACATCATTTTCAATCAATCTGATTAAATTCTTAATATTTTAATGAGGGAAAAAAAGAGAGAAAATATTAAATTATTCAAGAAAATCAATGATTTTCACTGTGGATTTGAAAAGAATCATTAAAGTTGCGTGTGTTAAAAGAGAAATGAGAACTTCTTGAATTTAGCAGCAATTTAGGATTATCTTTAACTTTGTACACATGAATCATTATCTTTATCAAACACGCAATTAGAGTTCTATATTTTTAATAATGATAAGATTGGTAAAATAGATGATATATAGAAAAGCAATTTATTTAGATTCTCATTCAAGACCATCTTTAGTGTATTTGATTGTTTGCATGTTCAAATATTGTTCAAACATAATGTAAACGAGATTTTTACAAAGACTAACTAGCTAGTTAGTCGGAATACTTGCCATGGCGCTTGCTAGTCATCGTGTATGGACCACTTAATATAAGTTAATTAACTATGTCAACATGGATGAGACAACTATTCATGAAAAAACACGATGAAAATTCACTTGTCCTCTTATTCACAAGGACCACCCGTCATACAATCAAAACGACTCATGCTAGACGGCCCCCCTCCCCCTCTTTTTACATCCATGTGGATTGCCTTTCAAATCACGAACAACCTTATGGTCCGGGCCCACTAAAACCATTGAAACACAAAATAATTAAAGTCCAGACAATTTCTATTTTTTACTAGGCTAGTCGATACTTAACTAAAATCCAATCTCACCCATTTTGACATCTCTTTTAATCTAAGAAGGAGTACAATACTTAACGAGGGAGTTATTCAAACTGAACGTATTAAGCCTACAATTCAACATTTCTATTTTATAAAGAGCTTCTTCTATAATAAGTGTATTTTGTCTTTCATCTCGAATATAGTATTTTTCAAGTGTTGGCTAAGAGATTAATTATATATAAAATTGAACACATTACATTTTTTTTTTAATCAATGAACAAGTTACTTAATCATGTATATTATAAGAAATAATTAAGAATTGTCTTCCCCCCCAATTTGGAACAAGAAAATACATTAAAAATTGGAAGGAGGTTGAACAACGATTGTTCACCATAAAAATTATTCAATTTTCTTATGCTGCGAACGTTAAAGACGTGACTTTCTAGAATCATATCCATGACGTGGTACCAAACTTTGTCCTTAATGATCAAATTTTTTTTAAGCAAAAGCTTATTTTGTATAAACACAAGTGATGATACTGTTACTCATAAAATGAACTAATCTACTGAAATACTAGTAGAGAAGTCAAACTTTTAACGTATATTTAATAGGTGATATTAAATACAATTCTATCTCGTATTCTATTACATAAGTAATAAAAAAATAATGAACAAGATTTTAATTCTTTTCTTTTCTAAACATACCTCGTATTTTACAACTTGGAGTATTAAACATTGATTAAGAGTGGATTCTCATTTTTCTCTCTCTCCCATTTTGTTTTGAGTGATGCTATTCATAGTCGTTTACTGTCGGTAGTCATTTTACGTGACATTATTCAATTGGATGAATTATTCATAATTAATTGCTATAAATCAATGTTTTAAAAAGCGTAAAGCATGGCTAAGCGTGGAGACCGAGCTTCAAGCTTTTCAAACCTAGGCGAGGTCTAGGAGATAGCGAGACAAGGGGGATGCGAGTGTGAGGCATGAGACGTGGCTAGGTGTCGAGGCTAAGCTTTAAGCTTAGGCACCGCCTATGCGAACTTTTTAGAACAGTGTTATAAATACATTACTTAATTGTAGTAAATAATTCATTCAATTGAGTAATGCCGCGTATGATAACTGCCGGTAGTGAACGACTATGAATATCATTATTCTTCTGTTTTTGTTAAATATTTGTACAATTTTTTGTTCTTTTTCTTTATTTTGATGCTCCTACTCCATTTCAATTATTTGACTTGAGGGACAATCACACATTAATTACATTAATTGTTACATGAGTATCTCGAATTGATGACCGATTTTATCCACAAATCTACTGAATGGCTCTTAGACATCTATCACCCCTCGACATCGTTCTAAGTTGGAGTCGATCCATATATGGTGGCTCGTGTACTTCTCAGATTTTACGTTTTCTTGTGAAGTCCATTCTAGAGGTAGACAAGGATTTTTACACCAACGTTCTTAAAATTAGGGGTTTGGTCGAACTTTTGATCGAAGAAACTAAATAGGATTTTTATTATCAAGATTGACACCTCAAATCGTGAAAGAGTTCATTTTTTGTTCTTCTTTGTGTTTCGTATGCGTCTTCATTTGGTGGACATTTGGTATATGTTTTTGTCTAATGTCTTCAATTAATTTTCAGCCACTAATTTTTATAATAAATTGTTGATTAATGAAAAGTTGCATGTCTATCAACTTGAAGAATGAGAAGATTCATTCATTACCTTCAAATAGAAATATAGACTTATTGTTTGAATGTTCTTTGGTTTTGACAAATCATAAAAAACGTGCATAAAGCTATCAAAACAACCTTCCAAAATGATATATTGGACCAACTAAAATCTAGTAGCATTTTTTAACTTATTAATTTACACGTGATTTAAGAATAAAATATATTCAGTCATTTTTAGTAATCGTACTAAATAAGGACGGGGCCATAATATTTTAGAGAGAGAACTACTAATGAAAAGAGAAAAAAAAAATTGTACTACAAAGATTAAATTTTTCGAAGCGAGACCAGACTATGATTCCGCCCCTACCTCCTGCCTTGGTACCAATATATATATATATATATATATATATATATATATATATATAACTTCAAGCAATTTGTAATGAGCTCAAGGTCTTCTATTCTGAAATTCTTAAATTCTAACTATATCATGAAACAAGATTACTATTCCTGCCTTAGTTAAGTATATCTATTGTAAAAGCTCTTCACGTAATTTAGGCTCACATTTTTATTATATACTAATATTTATGTGGTCAGAGGCTCAGAGCTGATATAATATTGAGCCTGACTAATGTAAATTTGACACTTCCAAGTAGACCACACAAGGTCATGCTAGACCCCAACGACTCGTGCTGAATTGGCCTAATGGCCCATCATGTTCTTTCTTTGAGTTTGTATGGATCTTTTATTTTTCAAGAAAAACATATATGTTCATTTAGATCGGCCTGCACAAAAAATAAACATTTACATCTAATGACACGGCTGTAGAGAGGAATTAGCTTAGGTCATGGCCTATATTGGACTATACTATACATAACGCATGTCGGTCCTGTCCGGCGAGTTTTGAGGCACCTGTTTACATCATCGAAGGCAGTCAAGATAATGGGACAAGGGTAAAGAAAACCTTAGATGAGAAAATCTTAAGAATGGTGATATAAACTAATTGACCTGGCCGCCAGGCTTTCTTTGACCCCACGTATAAAATTGTCCATTTGCTTGCCCATATATTTTCCCATTTCTGCCCTCACTCTTTAGCAATATCTTCTTTTTAACCAACCCCACAGCCTCCACCCCACCCCCAGCCCCACCCCAGGTTCTAATGAATATAAATGACACTTGCACAATGCACACCACCACAGGCTGCAAGAAAATGCTATAAAACATTTCTAATAGATTATATCAGCAAAGAAAAAATAAAGAAAATTCAATTCCATTTTGAAATGGAATCCTCTGTCTTTCACTCACTGAGTTCTGAATTTTCGTCTGATTCATCCTTTGGATCATCCCAAGAATCTTACACATGTGATTTGCAGAATTCACTTCCTTTCAATGAAAATGACTCCGAAGAAATGCTTCTTTATGGCGTTCTTGCACAAGCTGCTGATCAAGAAACATCAGAATCCAATTCATCTGACCAAATGAAGGAAGATGAAGTAAATTCAACACCAGAAGCAGAGGAAAAACCCGTAAAAGAAAAGTCGTACCGAGGCGTAAGGAGGAGGCCATGGGGGAAATTTGCTGCAGAGATAAGAGATTCCACTAGAAATGGCATAAGGGTTTGGCTAGGCACATTCGATACAGCAGAAGCAGCAGCTTTAGCTTATGATCAAGCTGCTTTTTCCATGCGCGGTGAGGCCGCGATTCTCAACTTTTCAGCAGAGAGAGTGCTCGACTCGCTGCGCGAAATGAGATGTTGCACGGTGGAGGAGGAGGATGGCGGCTCGCCGGTGATGGCATTAAAGAGGAGACACTCCATGAGGAGGAGAAAGAAAGGCAAAGGGAGGGAAGTTCAGGTGGAAAATGTAGTTGTTTTTGAGGACTTGGGTTCTGATTATTTGGAACACCTTTTGAGTACAAATTAGTACACCTTTCCCTTTATTCAACTTTTTTTTTTGGTAATTCTAATGAATTATCAAGGGATCATTTGTTGATCAAACTAGTACTTATTAATTAATTTCCCACTTGCTACACGTGTATTCAGTATCTCATCGTATAAAAATCTTTTAGAAATATTCGATGATCAATATAGACGACAGATAAAAGCTTAGTTTCTGATTTTGTAAAGGCGGCGTGAATTTTTTTTTTTTTATATAGAACTAATGACAATTACAATGTTGTTCTTCAGCTTGAAACTTTCTTTCTTCTGAGGCCGAGATTTTGGGCAAAATTAAAAGAACCTCCTGCTTTTGAACCAAAAGATGAAATTATATAGAATTGTTAGACCATATCCAAATAATTTATCAAGACTCTAAAAAACATTCCACAGAGAGGCCAAATTTTTTTTAAGAAGGGTTAATCGATAAAATTCACAAAATATAGATCGGAGCACGTTTAAGCAATTAAAAAATAAAATAAATAAAAAAAATAAAAAAATATACACATGTATTCACAAACTCCAATTTATAACTCTTTTAACCTGATTTGCTTCAAGCATATTTGATTTGCGTCAATCTTTGTATTCCAACTTGAAGCAAGTGCCGTAGTTAATGCCCAAAAAAGGATCTCTGTAAGTTCTCTGAATGCTGGCACATTCTGTAAAGCTCAAACCCTCAAAAATAATATTTTATTTTAGATAATAGCACATTGGAGATATTATAATAAAAGGGATTTTATATATAAATTTAACTAACCACGTCCCCCAAAAGAATACCGGCGTGGTCCAATCAGGGGCGGAACCAGAAATTTTTGGAGACCGGACTGTTACTGAAAAAAATAATATTTGCATTTCAAGACCGGACCACAAGACATATAATATACCATTGAAAATCATATAGAATCAAGAGTTTAACGCAATTTACATATCTCAATTTGGAGTTTTCTAAAAAAGAGTTATGCTTGTTTTTCTTAGGGGGTTGCACTGCTTGACTGAGCCAGAGGGGTCGACCCCTTTCCCCAGGAAAAGTCATTGACCCCTAGGGTTTAGGGCTGGACCCCCAACACCCGTGAGTCAGGTTTTCCATTTTGTTCTATGTGCTATGCGTACAGTACTGTCTCAGAATCATTTATACAATTTTTTTACTATATTTTCTCTTCTAAAAGTAATTAAAAACGTTATATAAATGAAAATTATCTTTTCCAACTGAGAAGCCTTCTTCCGAGAGAATTCAAAACCTTCAAAATGAATAACCCATCACCCTTATACCTAGTTTTCTCCAGTGGCTTGGCTGCTGATAAGTGCAGTTTTGCACTAATCTAGGCCATCAAAAGTGGATAATTGTGAATATTATTAAGTGTGTCTTTACTTAATTTGTGTTAATTTAATTATTTTATGTTGAAACCTGAGTTTGGATGTTGACTGGAAGAGAACCAAGTAAATTAGGCTGAAAAGGGACCAAAAGTATAGGAAAACTTAGAAATGGGGACCAAAGTGTCAAGGCTTGAAAGTAGAAGGACTTGTGATGCAAATAATGGAGGACTAAATTGAAATAAAAGTATCGAATGAGGAGCTAAATTGAATATTCCAAAAAATTTGAGGATTGAGTATGCAATTTAGCAAGGACCAAGATGCAAGAAATGAAAAGAAGTTAGACGATGCTATAGCATATGCCAAAATTGGTGCTATAGCAAGACCTCCCTAAACAGAATCTGCAGCAGCCACCAATGTTGTGCCATGCTATAGCAAATATTGAAACCATGCTATACATACAGTGTCGGACTCTGGGTTTTGCAGATGTCAAACAATTTATAAATTTAAGCTCTTATATTGTGGGTTGCATTCAATTTTTATTTATTTTTCATAAGAGTTTTTCGTACAAAATTTATAAACTCAAACCCAACAATAAACCAGCAAATAAAATATAATATCTAAAATATTTATATTTTAATCAAATAATAAGATTAAAAATGTTCTAAATAATCACTTAAATACATCTAGTCTTACAGTTTTTGAAGCAAAAGTATTAATTAAATTTACATAATCAAGTTGTTTAACTATTTTTTGTAATTGACAACATAGTCAATCCATTCAATCTTTCTTGAGACATAGTTGATCGGAGATAAGTCTTGATCAACTTTAACTTAGAGAAACTTATTTCTGCAGATACAATTGTAATTGATATAGTGAGCAAAATTTTGTATGCTAATATTGCTAACATTGCTCACCGTCTAGATTGTTGTAAGCCGCATTAATTATCTCTAGATTTTAAACCCATTGCCCCACTCCACCCGGTAAAAATTGCAAAGTTTATTTTTTATCAACACATATTTCCTTCACATCACTCTTTCAAACACATGTTTTTTTTTGTCTCATTAATTTGCATGCAAAAATAAAACCAAAATTTCAATAAATAAATAAATTAAAATAATTAAAATCTAACCCTAACTTGCAAAAAAAATCTAATAAATACAAATTACATATTTGCATTAAATATTGTAGGCAAACAGAAACAAGAATTCAAAAAAAAAAAAAAAATCAAGAAAATAAAATTAAACCTTACCTCTCTAGTCTGCGTCGATTGCCGAATTGGGTCATTTGTATCGTTCTCTTGTTTCTCAATTGTTAGGTATGTTAATGAATAATGATAGAGTAGGACTCTTGGATAACGTCTATAGGATTAAGATAATGAGCCTGTTGGAATTTGGAAAAATAAGAATGGGCTCAATTTGTGCATAGAATTTCAATAGTTTTTTTAAAAAAAAATTAGAATTTTGGGCTCTCAAATTTTTTTGGCCCCAGCCTGCTACCTCTTTTGCCTCATGGAAAGTCTGGGTCTGATGGCATGGTTATATTGTGTCCAGAATTTTTTTGTCCTAATTCTATTTAACTTATTTTTGGTATTATGATGGTACACGAATTTTGTACAAAAGGATGACTCCTTTTGGACATATATATAGAGATCATTATTCACAATAAAAGGAGGAAAGAAAATTAGAGATAAAGGAGATCAAGATGAGAGGAATTCCTAGCTTTTGGGGAGATTCAAGGCGGAGCAATCCAAGATCTTTGAAGATGTTCAAAATTGAGGGTTGTATCTACTCTTTATTCTTTCTTTCCCAGATAATGATTCATTATAATCTTGCTTATCATGTCCAACTAATTTTCTTGTAACTATGATGAACAATACAAAAACTCATGTTTTTGATTAATTAGAAGTTGTTCGTTTTTGTATGATTGTTAATTATGGGCTAATTGTTTGTTATTCTTTAATTCTTTTTTTATGATTGATCACCATTAAAATGTGTTCATGTTTTATATTACTTTTGAGAGTTTCAATATAGATAAACACGTGGTAATAAACAACATATATCTGATAATAGATAGAGATACTTGTGAAATTGTTATGTGATGATGTTTGTGAGTAGAAATAGTTAGATTCATGTATAGTATATATTAATTGACCATCGAGAGATGTTATCGATTACATTAGGATAATCGATTTTCAACATATGGCAATAATTTACAACGACGAGTAATGAATAATTAATTTATGGAATATGATGGTGGGTTTGTGAATCCTAGTACCCGTAGAACTTCAATTTTATTAATGTAGTAATTTAGATTAAGTGTGTGTTTGGTGTAGTTTAAAATTAGTTTTTTTTAGGAGTTTTTGATAAAAGTAGATGAAATGTGTAGTTGAATAGTTGATAAAAGTTGTAAGTCAATGAAATATGTGGTTGAAAATGAGTTTGATAAAAAAAAAAAGAGTTTAAAAAAAACTTAACTAAACAAGTGCTAAACTTAGTTCAGAATAATTCCACCTTAAAATCATTCATAATTGTGTGTGTTTACTTTGTTAAAGTTAATTGCAATTGAAGTAGGGATCGATTACCAATCCTTCGACTTTAAATATCTTCTATACTACTTGTTACGATCTTTCCACTTGTGAAATTAAAATCGACAACATCTGCAAATAAGATAATTCTCTTATTTGCATTTTTAAACATATTATCTTCAATACTACTTGTTACGATCCTTCCATTTGCAAGATTAAAATCGACAATAGCTGTAAATAAGATAATTCTCTTATTTGCATTTTTAAACCATCAGAGTAATTCTTGTGATTATTATTTTTCTCAAAAGTTTCACTAACCATATTTTCAACCCCATAACTTTATTTTAATCCCTAAAAATTCTCGAAAATTCGTAAAATCTAAAAAAAATATTCATAAAAATCTAAAAAAATTCTGAGATGATACATCTTTCTCCCCTTCAAGAAATTCCACCCTCAAAATTTACACTTTTAGACGTCCATATGAATATACGTATTGAATAAAAAAAAATGTGATAGTGTGTTGAATAAAAAAAAAAATGAATCTACGTATTCATTTCTTCGACGCTTCCACGGCGTACTCTGATAACATTTTCAAATTATACTACCTCGAACATGCCATCACATTAGTAATAGATACCATGTATGTTAATATAAATTTATGATAATCAATGCTATGATACAATTAAAATTGTAATGTCTAAGTCCCTATAAATAATATTGTATTTTAGATAATATAATAAAAGTGGTTCTATATAAAAATTTATCTAACAACCCCAAAAAGAATACCGACATTATCATCGTATCTTAGTTAGATCTTTCGCATATTTCCTACATCTTTCAGCATTACACCCTCACATAATTGGATTTAAGTTAAAACCTATATAATTCAAGTAATCGAAGGTTAGATATCACCATACTTTTTGGGAAAACCAACTTAGGTGTCAAATGGTGTTAATAGTAACAAAAATAGGAGGGAGTGTCGATAGTAGAAAACCAACACGCATAATACGTAGAGAAACTAAAGTGCCAAGATTGATACAAAGGTCTCCATAAAAATATGATATTCCATTGGAAGTTTATCTATTTAGGAGTCCAACACATTTTACGGTTTTCAATTCAAAGTTTTTGCAAAAAGATATGCTTATTTATTCCTGTTCGGACTTCACCCGGTCGATCGAGTCAGAGGAGGTCGGCCCCGGGCACCCAAGAGGCACATTTTGCACCCCTTTTTACTTGTTCTTGTGTGTGGTACTGTGTCGATAATTTATACGGTCTTTTTATCATTTTTGCTAACCTAAAAGTAATTAGAATTCTATATATAAGAAAATTACATTTTCCATCCGACCAACCAGCTTCCGAGATGATTCAAAACCTTTGAGATGAATAACTTATCACCGCTTCTGAGATGATTCAAAACCTTTGAAATGAAAAACTCATCACCCCTATATATAATTTTGTGTAGGAGTTTGGATACAAATATGATAAATATCTTATTTGTATTTTTAAATTTCTAGGGTAATTTTTGCAATTATTTTTCTCAAAACTTTCACTAATCACTTTTTCAATTCCATAACTAATTTCAATCCCTAAAAATCCTTGAAAAATTCCTAAAAATTTTCGAAAAATTTATAAAAATCGTACAAAATTCTGAGATGTTACATGTTCATTAAAATAGTAGAATTTTTTAGTTACTATAATAATCACCAAAGAAAAACATATAGATAAAAATTATGAAAAAATTGATTATTTATACAAATTCTACTTAAGGGCTCTATATATTTAACAACTATTGACAAGAGCTAAAATTTCATGGTATATAACATTTTTGTACAACAATTATTCCTTTTGCTGTCTATAGTTGTGTTTCGTGCGTTTTGATTCGTGTTAACAGTTAAAAGATTATTTAGACGATATGTAAAAAATAAAATCTCTTGAGACAAAGTCTCAACAAGAGGTGTTATAATTGAAAGATTATATTTACACAACTTGCCTCCAAGAGGCGCAAGCACACAAAGTTACTGAATTCGAAAGATAAAGACTAAAAGATTTGAATGTAAATTCACATGTTTCTTGTGAGATCGTTCCTTTTTTTCCTCTCATTTGCCTTACTTTGTTTATATATACTGATCACCATCTACGCAACTTTCGCCTTTAACCGCTCATTATCTCATAGCACTTCTTCTAAATAACTTCTCATTACGATCATGGCTGCAATAACTTCCTATATTTTCCCATGATGCCTCACCTTCCTGTTGGCAGTTTACATTGGGTTATGGGTCACATAAAAACCGCTTCATTACTTGCGCGATGCAGTTATCACCTCTCCGTTCATATCCATCAAGTTCCTTGCCCACATCTTCTTCTGCTCGCTCTGTTATTTGTAACATTTTGGACGATTCTTTCCTTGGTGACTTCACCCAGTCTCTACATTTGGGCTTTCTTTCTTGGGCCTTCATGTTGGGAATATTTTATTTATCAACAATTATTTCCTAATATAGCTTAATAATCATTAATTTTATTATATTCAAGACTTTACACTATTTCCTACGTTTCTTTGGAATTTTAAAAGGTAAAAACTCCTTGGTATTCTCTCTTTGGCAGCGTTTTCGTGCATTCCCCTTTTGGCAAAATTTTGCCACGTCGCTCACTTTTAAAAAGCCCTCACTATTCATTCTCATTCTCTTCATCTTCATTTTTTCTTTTACTATTTCACCGTGAGAACACCATTGTTATCTTTGTCTTTTCTTGCAATGGCATCAACCAACTCTTTTTCTTTTGAAGATTATCAGACTTTTCTTACTCAACCCTTTATCACCTCAGGTAGTTTACTACCAGCAAATACTTGACATCACGAATTTCATTTAGGCCCAGCATTCAACGTTGCTGATGCAGTTGGACGCTCTTCTGTCGCTCAGATTTTTTCCACCTCTCATACTTTTCCGTTTTTTAAAACACTTCCATTGTCCCCACTTCGCAATGCTGGTATACGTACTTGGCCCAAGTCAGATGTCAGTTTTCGTGCTTGGCATAAACGTATAGTTGGTCATGACCCTACTAGAGATTTTTTTGACCGAACCAGAATTTTGGACCTTTTAGAGCTTTAAGAGATGTGAAAATGCTTTCGTTCGTCCTGCACAATTAGAAATAAAACGTTTTAAAAATTGACTTGTCCCAAAAATCTTTGCATTCTTTATTGTAAGCCATCAATCTGGCTTTAAAGGTCGTAATTTTAGCCAAATTCTTTTGTAATTGTCTCTTCATTGATTATCTTCAACTACCTTCTTGCCAAGTATTTGCTCTTCAAAGGCCACAATATTTGGCCTCATTTGATCGAGTAGCACTGTGAGGGTGTCTATTGAGAATGACTCCTCGCTCTTTGCCACTATTTGCATTTCTCTCCTTCTTGTACCACCCTAATTGGCCCATAATCTCCTTCATACATATATCATTCTATTGAATTAGCTTCTATGATAAGCTTGCACAACTTCTGCTTCACATTTTCGTTCCAAAACATTAAATATTGATAGAGCGAGGAAGGGACGCACCGACTGCCATGTATCCAATCTCTTCCTAACATTACATTATAACTAGTAGGACCATCTATTATAAAAAAGACCGTGGTCCTCGTTGTACTTCTCACTGTTATGTCTAACGGCATTACCCCATTGGCCGAAGTAGCTCCTCCATTGAAACTAGTTAGAATCACTCCTGTCAGAATCAAGTTGTTCTCAGACTTTACTTTTTTATTATTCTGTAAGAGATTGTATTTATTGTTGCTCCATTATCGATGAGAACTTTGGCAATTGGAACGCCATTGACCAAAACTTTGACATATAGGGGTCTGAGATGCTTAATCAACTTTATAGACGGTTTTTAAATACAACATTTTCCTTCGCTTTTACTTCTACCTTTTCATTATTTTCCTCTGCCTCCACTTCATCCAATAGGCCTACCTGCAATATTTCTTTGCCATAACTTCTTTTTATTTCTTCAAATTGCGCGATATTCATTGATGGTTCTTCCCAACCTATGGGTGGAGGCACTATTACAGGAGGTGACCCATATTTCTCAATCCGAGGCACCCTTTTCTTTCATGTAAGCGTTCCATATAGAACATAATAGTTGAACGATCTTCCCGATGGTTTTCCTAATAAACCTACCACCGGATTACCTTCTTGATATAATTGTTTGAGTAGATTGTTGTATGAAATTCAAACGATGTGTAATGAACAAAACCTCTTGAGACAAAGTCTCAAAAATGGGTGTTATAATTGAAAGATTATATTTACACAACTTGCCTCCAAGGGGCGCAAGCACACAAAGTTGCTAAATTCGAAAGATAAAGACTAAAAAACTTGAATGTAAATTCACATGATTTTTGTAAGATCGTTCTTTTTTTTTTCTCTCACTTGCCTTGCTTTATTTATATACTGATCACCATCTGCCAACTTTTACCTCTAACCACCCATTATCTCATAGCACTTCTTCTAAATAACCTCCCATTACGATCATGGCTGCAATAACTTCCTATATCTTCCCATGATGACTCACCTTCTCGTTGGCAGTTTACATTAGGTTATGGGTCACATATAAACTGCTTCATTACTTGCGCGATGCAGTTATCACCTCTCTGTTCATATCCATCAAATTCCTCGCCCACATTTTTTGCTCGCTCTGTGCTTTGTAACATTTTGGGCGATTCTTTCATTGGTGACTTCGCCCAGTCTCTACATTTGGGCTTTCCTTCTTGGGCCTTCATGTTGGGAATATTTTATGTATCAACAAGTTGGTTTAACAATAACTTTACACATTTGCTCATCTTTGTTCTAGATAGTGCAACATACAATTGTTCATATGTAAATACATGTTCTAAAAAATATAATCCAACAAAATCTAATGTTTTATCCTTGAGATTTATCATTGTCGTTGTATTTTCTTTTGAATGAGAATAGATTTTTATCACTTTCAAGTAGAATAAAGGGAATCTTAGGTAAATAACCTCTTGCCACGATATTCTCCGATAGCAACTTTTGCGTCAATAACATTTCATTCAAATTTTTGAAAAATAAGTATAGTTCCGTTACATAATCTGTCATGTGGATTAATGTTTCAAATTAATATAATAGGACAATTTTATTTTAATACAAGTTCATGTGAGTTAAATATTTAAAAAATCTTCTTGGACAGTTTGTTCTATTTTATTAATTGTCACATATGTAAACATATTTGCCTGGAGATTATTCTATTAAAATGTTGTTGATTTGATCAACGCACTAATTCTTAGAGTTAAAGTTACACTATTAATCATGGGATATAATTTTTCTACATAATTTTTTATGTTTGGAAATACATATTAATTAATTTGTTGGACAAGATAAATTTGAAAGGATCTCAGAAATTTTTTCTTGAAATTAGATAGGTTCACCAACAAAATATTTTGTGATTGCAAAAAGTAAAATATTGATAGCATCAAAAATTCCGATGTCATCATCATCGTTTTCTTTCTTGACTGCCTCTTGAATAGATAATTGTTCAATTTCAGTGAGATAATTATCCCACCAACCTTTTAATTGTCCGGTAAAACAAGCAATTAAAGTTTTGACAACTTGAGAATTGGAATTGTTCATAACTTTGTAAGAGGTTGCTATTGTGGACATTTCTTGAAGAATATTGATGATTTGATATTCTGTATATCCATCGATATTCCATTCACAAATACCACTGTCGGAATACACAGTTTGAGTAAGAAGGTGTCGGAATACACAGTTTGAGTAAGAAGGTGTCTTTCTTCATATTGAACATCAGTAAAAGAAGGCCTTGGATAAAAGGTTCTTTGGGGAGTTTGGGAATGTTGAACTTTGATTATTGATATTTTGTTCAAATTGTTCTTGAATACTTTTTATCTTTTGACCATCTTCTGATTCATTGATACAGTGGCGGATCTAGAGTTGAAGTTCAGTTAGGGCGGACGTAGTCAACGGCCGATACTTGTGAAAAAAATGTGAAAATATTTTTAATAAATACGTAACTTATCAAGCAACAAGAAAATTATATAATAGTGAAATATAATTCGATACAAGCCGTAATAATGCTAAAAAATATTTAGTACAACTCCAATTGATGATAAATATAAAAAATCGAGAGTAAAAACTCTAAAAATACTTTATGTATTATTCAATTTTGATCTACTTTAAGAAAAATTAGTAAATCCTTACTTGAGAATTTAGTCATGCAATTAACTTACGTTTTAATTTTTCAAAATTCAGATACCATAAGTGAAATTTTGAATTTAAAATATCCTTTTTATTCTTCTTTCTCCTTTTATTCTCAGTAAGTTATATATACACACACACACACACACACATATACTTACACGCAGAGACATCCATTCTCCATTTTTCTTTTATTTTTCAAAACTCAATGACCATTTTTTCGTGAAATTCCAGCACGGGCGGACTCAGGGGTCTTGCTATGTTGTAAATTAATCCGCCCCTACATTGATAACATTAATATTTGAAGGGGAAGTTCATCATAGGCTTTTGAGTTGAGCATTGATTTGATTGAGTTAGGTAGAAAAATTGTTAAATTTGATAAGATCCTTTTGAGGAATTTCAAAAGGTTTAAACAAATGTTGAGTTTTCTGAGAAGATAAAGAAGAGGTATCTTCATTTGAAGAAGAGGAAGCAACATTAATTACATTTTATATGAGTCATTTGTTTTGACATAAAATGTAAAAGAATCGTTCATCCTACCAATGTATTTAATAAATCATCACTGCCCTTAATTTCAACCAATCTATAACGGTCTATGTATTAAAATATTTATTAGGGTAAATTGCAGCTAGTGTCCCCAACCTTTGACTTCATTTGCACTTGTATTCTCAGTATTAAATCTTAACACCCATCACCCCAACCTTTTATATAATTAGCAGCCAATGCCCGCCAATGCCCTCATGTGAGGGCATTGGCTGCTAATTATATAAGGACATGAGGGTATCGACTGCTAATCATATAAAAAGTTGGGGTAATAGATGTCAAAAATTAAATACTGAGGATACAAGTGCAAATGACGTCAAAGGTTGGGGACACTAACTGCAATTTACCCTATTTATTAAGATGGTTTGGATGTGAATATAAGGATTTTAAAGGTGTTAATACATCTAGACCGTTAGATTTGTTGAAATTAAAAGTTGTGATTATTTGTCAAATTTCTTTGTCTCTCTCTCTCTCTCTCTCTCTCTCTCTCTCTCTCTCTCTCTCTTCACACTTTTGCTTATTGTTCTTCTTGTTCTCTTTTGGTCAGCAATGAAAAAATTCAAGAAGAAATTACAAAATTTTCTTCTTCTTCTCTTCGTTTTCCTCTCTTTCTTCTCCATTGTTGACTTAATGTGTACATTTTATTGTTCCATTTATTCTCATATATACAACATATTTTGAAGATTAATAACTATAACTATAACCAATATGAGTCGTCAGTGAGTGAATCTTTTGCTCTTCCACAAATTTCTCAAAATCCAGTGCAGGTGGCCGTCAGCACTGGATTCTATGTGGCTCCACCACTGCTTATAAATCGCTACAACTTCTATATATTAGACATGGAAAATGACTATTTTATTATTTTATTTGAACGATGTTCAAATTCTTCGATGTAATAGAAATAGTACTTCTATAGTTAATGCTTTTATAAATTTTCTCTTTTCTTTCCTAGATGTAATTTTGATTTGGAGGTAAGGTTTTTTCGTAGGTTTGGACATCGGGTAGGTCGATCCAAGTTTCAAGATCCGGAACTACCCACTACACTCTAGATATTTCTTAAATTGAACTATTTAGGTCTACATAATTGTTGGAAACGAACCCGAATACAAACTGTTTGTGAGATGACAACATGTTTTGAAAAAAAATTAAAAATTAAAAATCATAAATTAGGATTAGAAAAATAGAAATTATCTCTCAAAATTGAGGATTTGTTACAAATGAGCTTCACCTTCGCATTTTGTATTGAGCGAGAGAGAGATTAGGGACAAAGAGATAAGCGAAAACGCAAGAAACATGACAATATTTGTATTGTGTATTACAGAAAATATCTATTAAGAATTTGATATATCAATATTTGGAATTTGGTCAATTAAGTTTAGGTTTATGGGTGGTGAGTTTTGGACATTTGGTTTTATGTCTTGGACAGTTGAATTTGTCTTTGGTGCCATAGTGTTTGATTGGGTCATGATGAATAAATTGTAAAAAAATAAAATAATTATAAAAAGGGACAAATTCAGTTCTAGAGTTGAGTACCCACGGTTCTGGTTCAAGAACCAGGAACTAACTCGAACTCGATCGGTTTTCGGTTCTCGGTTCTCAGTGCATGTTCTTAATTTTTCTTTTTTTTTTTGAAATCAGACCGGAACATCCGATTACAATTCGAAAAGTTCGATTTCGATTAAAATGCCAACTCCTACTTTTTCGTCTCTTCCCGCTCGTACTTTATCTTTCAAATATAAAATATGGTCAGAGAATCCAAACCTTATTGAGTTTAAGTGAATGCCTATAAATCTTGCTTAAACTTTAATAGTATTTTGACTAAAATAAAAATTATCAAAATATTTAAACCATCACAAAGTACGTAGACAAATATTTGATATTTTAAATTTGATATTTTATTTTCGACGAGCTCTCTTCAGCTCTTCTTTTGTTATTTTTTTTTCTTTCCGCCCTATTAACCAGTGAAAGTGGAATTTACTTAGAAATAAATAGGACTGCAATAGTGGGCAAATTAATTGTTATTTAAATTACACTGACTTTGGACACGCAAAATAATTCATTTTACATACCCAATTACTTTGTTATTTAAATGACACTAACTTCGATCGAGTCAAGTTGGGTAGCCTAAGTCAACAATATAGTTATACCCAACCTATGAAGAATGGAAAGAGGTACCACAAGTTCTTTACCAAATTTCAATTTTTAATTATTTATGTAATCTACAAAAAACCCTATATATATATATAGGGGTAATAATCTTCCAATCTAAACACTTCATGTTATGGATTAAACATCTAATAACTCTATTATCGACAGTAACATTAACTCGAAATAGAAAAAATGAAAACAAATAAATAATTATACAAGATCTTAATAGTTCACTTTTAATGCAAGAATTATGTTTAGTTAATGTTACAAAATTTTACTATAATGAAGAAGATGATGAAGAATTTGTGTATAAATTTACGTCTCTCTTTTTTCTCTCCATACACGCGTAAAAATTTTTTTACCATATATAATCTCCTTTATTTAATAAAAATATATTAGGACGACTAAATTGTAAATGTAAACGTATAGAATAATAAGATTTCATACATTCAACATAACCAACTTTATTCCTTAATTTTTTTTTTTTTTAAATATTATTCAAAAATAAGTGTTCGTATTTCTCAACACATCACATGATCGTATTTAGCAATAATTATTTTGTGCCGACTACATTACTTATTTGACTTTTTGCGAGGAACATTTCCGTTGAGAAATTTGTTGCATTAAGCACGACTTTTGAAAATCTAAATACTATAAAAACTTCATGGCACGTTTTAGGAAACTGGGAAAAAGTTTTCACACGTTTTTTTTAGTAAATCTATCCAACTTTAAATGTGAAGGATAAAATTTCTCATTACTTAAATATTAAAACGGTAATTAATATATAAATATTTGAACTACTCTTCTTAACAAGATCGATCTTTGTGGATGCAATTCTAAGACTCATTATTGTGTCATAGTCCAAAAAACTTGAATGAGTAATGTTATCCATCTAAAGTTCAAAACAATAGTCGGTTAACAAGATTAGTATGTCAAACGGCGTCATCATTTTTTACGGACATGTTAAGGAATAAATTCCACATCGTTTGATAACGGAGACAATAATCAACAAGGGCGGGTGTAGGAGGGGCTAACAAGGCGGGTGGGTGTAGAGGCGGCGCTTGGCTTGAGTCAGGGGCTACCCAAAAAAATTGTCCCAATTATATATATATAAAAAAAAAAGATATAAAACCAAAATTTCACCAAGTAGTCCAAAAGAATTTATAAAGTAGCCCAAATTGAAATTCAAACTTTAGAAAGTTAAAAATTCAAAAATGAGCTTGAATTTTTTAATTTGTTTCGCTTTCCACTATTTGGTGTTGAACTATTATTTTATTTTCTAATTTGGTTGTAATAATCCTGTTGTATATGATTTACTTATACGTCAAAATATTATTTTATTTTCTAACTTGGTTGTAATAATTCTGTTGTATATGATTTACTTATACGTCATTTCATTAAATATTGGATTACAATATAATATAATTGTATGTGTAACATTGGTATGACTTCTTGTAACCTTTTAAATATTATGACTTATAAAAAACATTAGATTTTCATAAAATGGACTAAGAAATTGTAGGTTTGAAAAAAAAAAATTTGGGGCTCACTTAGAACCCCGTCAAAAGGGTTCCTTTCTCTCACCCACCCTTCATCATATTCTAGCTCGCTTACGATAATCAACATTTAAGATTTGGGGATGCTCGTCTTAATAAGGTGGGTTAATTTCAGCAACGGTCACTCAAGTTTGTTAAAAATTTCAAATTGATCATTAAAATAATTTTCTTACTGTGATAGTCACTCAAGTTTCTAGTAGTTATAATAATGGTCACTCAATTGAAAACGTTAACCTAAAATCATACTTGTCATTGTTAAATTCCAACTTGGACACAAAATTGAGTTAATTAGTACACCACGTGATACAAAAATGTCGCACCTTAAAATATTGGCCAAAAAATGCAAAAATTCATCAACTGACTGCTTATTAAAATCGAAGAAATATGGAAAAAAAAACATGTTTGACAATTACGCTATTAGCTGCATTTAACATGAATTTTTCTAATGTAGCCTACCAGTTAATGTTGTTTCTACCACATTGACGTGTAGAGTTTTAGGTTAACATTTGTAATTTAGTGGCTATTAGTGTAACTATTAGAAATTTGAGTGATTATTACTTTAAGAAAATTACTTTAATGACTATTTTAAAAATTTTAACAAATTTCATGATTGTATATGAAATTATCCCTAATATAGTTGATATTTTAAGATAAAACTTCAATTCAATACTAACGACACACTAGGAAAACTCTTAAGAAAATTTGAAGAGAACTTAGGAAATATAAATATATGTTTCAAATTGTATTTGACTTAACTACTAATTGTAAACGAACCAAACTGAATCAGTCTTGATGAATCAAATTAATTGCAAACCAAACTATAAGTCTAATCAATCCAGAACATTAATAGCAATCTCTATTCTATCAAGAAGATTTTCTATATTGTTATTCCTAATTAAAAATATAGTTTCTAGGGTTAAGGGATATATAAATTTATAGTACTAAGGGCTAGTGTGTGTGTGTATATATAGACACACACACACACTAGTCTTATAGGAAAAAATTTAAGTATAGTGAAGGAAAAGTAGTGAAGCGACAATTTTATCGCATGTCGACTTGTCGTAAGTGAAAAATATAAAAAAAATTTTAAGTTTTAAATATAGTTGAAATGACAAAAAAAATATATAAACAAATTTGAAAAATGTAAAAAATTTAGAGAGGATTATATACAATTTGCTTATAATAAGATAAAATAAAAAAAATAGTAAAAAAGTAAATGAAAATCTATTTGCTACTAAACTCTAAAAAAAAAAAAAAACACACACACACATACCTTCTACAAATAATAAATCTATAAGTGTTATAAGATGAATATTTTGGATTACATTTGTAATAAAGAGGGGGAAAAAGGGGAGAACTGTACCGTTCGTCCCAAATCTGTTTCAATATTACTACCAATTTTGAATTGAATCAATCTCAATTCATAGCCTAACAATTTTATTTATATTTCTTAATATTTACAATTTCACATATAACACATTGGGGAGTAAGGTTTGATATGCTAAAAGAAATGGCTCATTCCTATTTAGGTATGGTAACAGATGGGAGATATATTTAGACAATATAGCCTTCAATTATTCTTAAAACATGTGTAAAAAAAATAAAAAAATAAAATCCTAAAAAAAAAAAAAATGAAAATGGGCCAATGCCCAAATTACAGAATGTTGTCGAGTTACTTGACAACATTCTTGAAAAGAAAAAAGAAAAATTATCAATTTACAGTATGTTACTCGACAACATTCTAACAAAAAAAAAATTATTCAAATTACAGAATGTTGTCGAGTTACACGACAACATTCTAAAAAAAAAAAAATCTATTTACAAAATGTTGTCGAGTAACTCGATAACATTCTAAAAAAAAAAAAATCAAATTACAATGTTGTCGACTTACTCGACAACATTTGAGTTACTCGACAACATTCTAAAAAAAAAAATCAAATCAAATGTTGCCGAGTTACTCGACAAAAAAATAAATTCAAATTCAATGTTGTCGAGTTACTCGACAACCATGATGTCAAAAGATAGTTTTAGATCCCAACCCGCACAAGCGGATAACCATGGCAGAGATAAGCATTTTTTTTGAATAATATGTAGTAAATAATTCAGTAAAAATAAATTATAATTTGCTTGTAAGATAAAATAAAAAAGATTAATAAAAAAATAAATGAAAATGTGTAAAATAAAAACAAAAATAAACTAAAGAAAAAAAATTGTGAAAAAAATGAGAAAAAAGACAAAGAAATTGAGCAAAAAAAAAAAAATGTTCATTGCCGAGTAATGAACAGTTCATTGCCAACAGTAAAAATTTTTTTTTTTTTGGTATGTATGTGGGCTTTTAGCCAATTTCTTTTGTTATTTTACTCGACAAGAATTTTTTTTCCTTTTTTTTCTTTTCCACATTCATCCAGGTTGTCGAGTTACTCTTACTACCTTTAGTGGATTAAGGATAAGTTTTTCTATTTTTTTTAAGCTACAACTTTTACAAGAATTAAATATCCTTTTAGCAAAATCATCTAGAAAGCATCACGAAAGATGTGGTTTACTAAAGTATTCTAGAAGGCATGCATATGACTTTTAGATCATGTATGTGATTTGTTTCACACATTTTTTGTACACGAGAAAAAGCGCAACTCCATTCTCGGTGAACTCAAATTTGGAATATATTCCTCCATCATACTTGGTGACAACTGCATCCTGAAACTTCCCATCCATTCAATGAATCCGCAAACTTGAATTTGACAATCAATAGCTTGCTTTTGCTGCTTTTGTCTACTCATAGTTGTGCTAGTTTGAAAGTTAAATTTTGAGTAGCTAAAATTTGATTTGATCATAGCTCGGCAACCATGCTGGTTGCCGAGTGATGGGTTTGCTAATTTTTGGGTATTGATGACTGCCATTGCAGCAATTGCGACAGTGAAGGGGAGTTAATGCAGTGCAGGAAATCAAGTACTGAGCCAATATTTGAAGAATTCGTACCATTGAAGAAAATTAGTGACGATTTAGATGAAAAACTTGAGGCTCCAAAAGATGAAATTGTTAGTAGTAGATATAAATTGAATTGGATGAGCTCTGTGCAACTATGGAACTCTGGACACAGTGTTACATAAAGTATATTCAATGCATGTGGTTTAAATATGATGATAGCATTGTATATTCTTACCTTCTCATTTTAAGTATCTTTTATTGTGCTACGACAAAGATATTTTATTTTTTTATTTGGGGCACAGACTTATCTATAATGTAAACTGTAAATTGTTTTGCTTTGAAAAGATATTGTTTTAAAGGTTCTTTAGGCACGATATATTGTTTATGTTATCTATAATGGAAAAAGACGGAGAAGCCTTGGGTAGTAAAAAAAAAAAAAAAACAGTGGAATGTTGTATTTCCTAACCAAGTTGGTTGCCGAGTTACTCGACAACCAGCATGTCGAACTACTCGACAACCAGCACGATTGCCGAGCCAACTCGACAACCGTGACCATTAGTAATCTTATAAACTATTTCCGTATTTTTTATGTCCTTAAATTGTTATTATGAAACCTTCAAATGAGTCACAATAACAATTAGTTTTTTGGTGTTTTAGCCCACATACATAGCAAAAAAAAAAAAAAAAAAAAAAAAAATCACTACTCGGCAATGAAATTCATTGCCGAGTTGATGAACAGTGATTTTTGTTCTTTTTTTTTTTTTTTTTTCTTTTTTGGGCTTTTAGCTCAATTTCTTTGTCTTTTCTCATTTTTTCCACAATTTTTTTTTCTTTAGTTTATTTTTGTTTTTATTTTACACATTTTCATTTATTTTTTTTATTAATTTTTTTATTTTATTTTAAGTTAACAATTTGTCTAAAGATGTATATATACATTTGCTTTTCTAAAACAAATATTTATTTATTTATTTACTTTCTGTTAAATTTTATTTATCACTGTAATTTTTGTGGATACCAAATATAAATAGATTTTTTATATTTAATTATTAATATGAAAATTTTCTGAACAATCAAAAGGTTGCCGAGTTACTCTCGGCAATCCAACTTGGTTGCTGAGAATTGGTTACCCCTTTTTTCGTGTTTTTTTTTTCCTTTTTTCTCTTGTTAAAAACAACAATAATATAAACATACATTTTGTGTTATTCTTTTTGGAGGTTAACTAATATAAACCTATTTCACTGATCATTTTGGGAATAAAAGATTTCATTGTCGATTGTCTACAAGTCAAACTCAGTTCCGATGATCCTATTTCTTGCCTCGATCTTTGGTTTTCAATTAATCAATTATCCCAGTTTTCTTGTGGTCTAAATTCATTTGTTCCAATAAATATAAACACAAGTCACCACTCTATTTAATCCACTCAAAAGTCCATAAAATCATATTGACATTATGAAATAACAAATGATAAGCTTAGAGGTATCCCACTTTCTTTTGATCTTCAAAACAACATTTTCAATAATTGCATTTTACATCGTGTACATTTTCAACTTCAAGCTCACGGTTTAGCCATGAAACAATAAACTCACCATTTAATCTTGAAGCTGCGAGCATCCGAGAGGCAATTCATTCAAGTTGTTGGGAAATCAGCCATATAACTTGGGGATTTGCCATATAGCGACTCGGCAAGATAACTCGATTGAGCTCGGGTTTGATTTTTGGCAAAACTTGGCATGGTCTTTAATAAGCTCACATTATCTTTGGTTTAGAAATGCTATTAAAGATTAATACTTGCTTGTGAGTTGTACAATAATATTTTAGCCTTCAAAGTTTGTGTGCCTTTCTATATTGTTTCCCTTTCTCTTGCACAGTGCTAATCAACATGGAAGATCACACATGGAATTGTTCTTCTCAATGCGTACCACGTGTTTTTATAATTAATTGTTTTCGGCCAAGTGTATGTTTCTCTGCAACTGACTTACTATTTATATTCTTGATATATTCAAGTTTTGCCTAACAACCATTTTCTCTTGAACTTAATATCTAACGGGCCATCGAAAGAACAACAAATAGAGGTTTAGCCTATTGGAAGAAAATGGGAGGTTCTCATACGTGCAAACCAAGGCCACACCATATGAGAATGCATCATCTAAAGATTGCAATTAGGGGCGCATTTGTTTGTCAAGTTGTCAAATATTTGAATATTGAGATGAAACTAATAATTGAAATTAGTCTATCATTTCTGTTATCTAAAATATTATTGCTCCATTTCATGTTTTTCTTGGTTGAAGGAATGAATTGAGATTTTTAATTGAAGTTGGGATGCGAAATTCTTGAACAAATTTTAGTAGTATAATACTGAAGTTTTAATTCTCAGAATTGGTGAAAGTTGAACCAGCTTTGAGGGAACTTCAAATTCTGAAAATTTCTATTAGAAGTGTCTCAGTGCTGCATTTGTCATGGTTCATCACTTTAATATAATCTTTAAATATATGTTTATGAGCTTATCAGTGTTTGAAAGCTGCTAATGTTGATTTTGATTGAACTTTGAAAGATGCATTAGTAATGAGTAGTGGAGGCGTTATTTATTTAAATGGAAACAGTGGCTTCAGAAAAGGTAGAGAGAGGACTGAAGTAGGTAATAAAACAAATGATAGTTGTAAAACGACGGCGTGTTGAATGAAAAAATGAACAGTAAAAAATTTAAGATTCTTATATTATTAGTAAAAAATTTAAGGCTCTTATATTATTGTAAGGATATATCCACCTATTTTTCTTAGAAATTCGATTAATTAACTTCCTAAAGAAATTAACGAGGATGGCCAAGACATATTCTCCTAGTGATCACTTTCCTACCATCGACAAATGTAAATCCGAAGGACGAGGAAACCATACGAGTGTAGTAACTGATCTCGATGGCACATTGCTTATTGGGCGCGATTCATTCCCATATTTCGCTCTTGTTACATTTGATGTTGGTGGGATTTTAAGGTTGTTCTTCTTACTCTTGTTTACTCCATTTATTGGAATCTTGTACCATTTTGTCTATGAATCGTGACAATTGTCTAATGATATTTGCGACGTTTGTTGGAGTTAAAGTTGATGATATAAAGTCAACCGCAAGTGCTGTATTGCCCAAACATTTCTCCGGTGACTTGCATCCGGAGACTTGGAGTGTATTTTCGTCGTGTGGGAAATGGTGTGTTTTAACGACAAACCCTAGAATCATGGTTGAGACCTTCTTGAATAACCATTTGGAAGTTGATTTGGTTTTAGGTACAGAATTATCAACATACAGGGGTAGGGCTACTGGATTTGTGGCAAGTCGAGGAGTACTTGTTGGGAAGAACAAAGCTAATGCTCTTTTGTAAGTCACTGTTGGGTGATTTTTGTAGTTACGCCAAAGAACAAAATATTTATATGAAAACCCGTGCCGACAAATAGACAAAATAATGGCAAGGAAACAATAAAAAAAGAGATGAAAAAATATGCAAAGTCAAGGCAAGTGTTGAACACTTTGTCCTTAAGTCTAATTTGCCCCCGCAACGATGCCCACAGTTTGTGACAATCAACTCCCAATATACAACGACCACCACTTGCAGCACTTCAAAACACAAGTACAACGAACCAAAATAATGGCTTTGTACTCCAAAATGAATATGAAAATAAAAACCAGAATTTATGCAACAATGCAAGAATTTTGTTCAAGAGAAGAAGAGAGAATGATATTTATGTTTGCATATCATTGGTGTCTAGAATAGGATGTCCATGGGTTCCTAATGATAGAAGATGAAGAGTTGGGAATAAAGTAGTGTGGAGTCAAATCATACAACACTTCGAAAGGACGCGTCTGTTCGCTCGACCATGCGATCGCATGATTATAATTCGTGCGATCGCATGGCTTTGAGTGAAACCGAATATTATCAAAATAAACATTTCACGTGTGATCGCATGGCTTTTAGACCCATGCGATCGCATGGTCAAAAATTTGACTCAACTTTTTTTTTTTTTTTTCTTTCTCCATAATTTCTCATTCATCTAATATTAGTTTCAAGAAACCAAATATACTCTTCAACACATGCAGAGAAGTAGCAAACTATTTTGTCTAAACAAATTGGGTTAGGTCTGAATATTTGGCCGAAATTGATACGAAGTCAATTTAGTTGGTTTTCAACACTTAATCAATTTTTTGAATTTTTAAATCAATTTTCAACAGTAATTTGATGAAGCATGAAGCTATGCAAGGTTTGGATAATTGCAATTTCCTTTTCCCTTTTAGTAAAATGCAAAGATAATAAACTTATATGTATCTTGGAAAGACACTCTCACATGTACATTATATTCTAGGAAATACCTAGGCCTATTCATAAGTTTCTCCACCCTGGCTCCTGGAGGCACATCCTGCGATTTATCTCCTCCACTAAGGGTCTAGGGCAAGGTCGGTGGGGGCCTTTAAAATTGGGGTTCAACTTTTTTTTTTTTTAATATTCTAGGAAATGAGGCGTGATATATTTTAACACTAACCACCCACCTGCTGACACCTCGGCGGTGGATAATCAATCTGCCCCTGGGGCAGGTGATCAGTTCCTCTAGGAAATACATGTCATGTTATGGGCTGACATGTCCCTACAACATAGTCGTGGCTGGCTGCAGGATCAAGGAATCAACGCATGCCGACCCATGCGGCCCTATTTTGAAAAATTAATATCACGTTACAATACTAATTTGTTTATCTATATCATTATTTTATTCAATTTAATAGAATCTTAACTCTGTGAAAAAATGATTCTTATGTTAATCCAAGAAAGATACGTAGTCCCATCCAAGGCAGGCATTAGGTCAGTGAGCCAAGACCATTTGCCAAAGCCAGCGATTTTCCACGACGGTCGTCTTGTCCAAAAACCCACTCCATTAATGGCATTTCTAATCATTTTGCGGATCCCAATCAGCATTCCTTTAGCAATTTTGCGTGTGGTTATTGGTTCATTATGCCCCATCTATTTATCTTACTATCTTAGTCAACTACTCAATAGCCTAATAATCATCAAGGGCACCCCACCAATTAGGGAAAAAAATTCTTCTTCTAAACGAAAAGGAGTTTTATTTGTTTGCTCACACAAAACTGTTCTTGATGCTATCTACCTCTCTATGGCACTCGGTCGCCCGGTAGCCTGCCCCTCGTACTCTGTGTCAAGACTTACAGAAATCTTATCTCCAATAAATTCAGCTAGACTGGGTCGAAATTGTGAAAAAGGTGCTAAATTGATCAAAAAGCTATTAGAAGAAGGTGATTTGATTGTAGATGCTGAAGGAACAACATGTCGAGAACCTTATTTGCTTAGGTTTTCGGCACTATTTGCTGAATTAACTGATCAACTAGTGCCAGTGGCTATATCCATCCGTACAAGCCTATTTCATGGGACGATGGCTAGAGGATATAAATGGATGGATCCTTTCTTTCTCGTGATAAATCCTAGGCCGGTATATGAGATAACATTTTTGAACAAGTTGTCGCATGATCAGACATGTCCTGGTTGGAAAATCAAGCCAGGAAGTGGCAAATGACGTGCAACAAATTATCGCTTCTACATTATCATATAAATGCACTAAGTTTACTAGGAGGGATTAAGTATATCTAACATTAGCTGGGACAGACGGGACTGTAGGGGATAAAAATAATTAAATTCTCTAGCTATATATATCTATTTGTAATCTCGTAAGAATAACGTAAAATTTATTTTTCTTTAAATGCTTTTTACTTGTAGTAAAATTTATGTATCTTGGTGTGTGAGCACACGTGCAACAAAATAAAGATTTCTACTCTCTTGCATAACTATAATAGGAATTAATTAAATACAACAATAACCAAACTAAGAGCTTGTTCGGTTTTTATTTTAGGTTTTTTTTTTTTTTTAAAAAAGAGTTTTTTGTGGCTTGACAATTTTTAGGTGAAATGTCTATTTTGTCCTTAATCAACACAATTCTATTTCAAAATAGTAAGGGCTATATGGTCATTTTACCATCACAAATTTGAAATGTCAAAATTGTCAAGCTACAAAAAACTCTTTTTTTTTTTGGAAAAAAATGAAATGAATAAGTTCTAAATAATGCACAAAATTAACGACACGATATTTAACATGATTCAGCAATATGTCTACGTCACCCAACTCCAAATAATCCTCCACTATAATCAACAATAATATATACAACGTTCTTCTCTAGATAAAATTAGAGACGGCACACCAAATCATTAAGTAAATAATTCTTGGGACCAATAATAATTAAACCATCATCTTACAAATTTGAAAATCCACAATGTTCTCTAGTCAAAACTAGATGAGCAACCAACACAAAAAAACACAAGTCATGGCCCACAAATAATCATCGTCTATCAAAGACGAAATCCTTCAAAAGAAACCCTAACAATTTACCTAATCACAACAATCTCAAGAACATGTTCTTAACAATATTACTAAAAAACAACAAAGAAACAATTTCACCAAAATTCGTCTATGTTTATATAATAATTTCTCCTGAATGAACCGTAGATCTTGATCTTAACTATTGGATTTTGATCTTCAATGAGTTTTGAAGTTGATGTCCAAATTTTACAATGATCTTCAATTCTGAATCTTGCAAACATAGCTCCTTCCGAGAAATGGATAGAACGATTATTTTTCTCACCGCCCTATAAACCTAATGAAAGTGCAATTTAATTAGTATTATGACTCATCTATATAAGTTCGCATTTCTTTTCTTAGACGGCTCTAGGCTTGTGCAACATCAATTTAGTTGCAATCCATTAGTTAGAAGTAATTAGGACCACAATGGTAGGCAAATTAAACTTAAATCACATTTAATTTTTATTTAACTTTGATAAAGTGAACCCTAATTACATCAATAAGCACTTCGTGTCAGGATTGAAAAATTTTATTTCTTAACTTAAATTCACAAACTAGCTAGTTATATTGAACCTAGAATGAAAAGCGGTGATGCGAGTTTCCTTATTGTCAAACTTCAAACTAAATATTTATGTTATGTGCTAATTAAAAACCCGATATATAGGGGTTTTAATTTTCTAATCTAATTATATGCTAACCACCTTGCAAGGAGTTTGCCTTGACATTAATTCCTTGCAGCTAGACATGAAACAAGCAAACTTCTATAACGATAGTATTACTTGCTATTAAAAATCAAAACACTTGGAAATTTTATGGCATGTTTTTAAAACTCGAAAAAATATTCAAATGATTTTATTTTTAATAATTTTTTGGAAAATCTAAAGACACTTTAATTAGGAGAACTTTAAGAAAAATTAATTTAAGAGAATAATTTTGGAAATATAAAATTTTGTATAGTTCAACATGTATTTGACTTTTCTCGACTGCTAATTAAAAAACCAAATTGAATCAGTCTGTTGATGAATCAAGTTAATCAATGTTAAGGAAGAAAGTAAAGAAATTAAGCAAAAATGTTGTAAATTGTAAGTTTTTATTCAAGGAGAAATAAATATAATCAATTTATCTAGGAAGATAAATCAAAGAGATAGAAAAGTGCAAAAAGACAGCAACCTTTTTTTCACCTTCAATTCATAGTATTTCATTGAAAATCAATCGAAAGAAGAAGAAAAAAAGGATCATGATTACATTATATCGTTTGGTAAACACATTATTATTAAACTTTTTCTTGACGATCTTGAGCTGGGATAATGTTTGATCAATTATGTAGAGGAAAAAGTCCGGTTGTTTTTGTTGGTTGAACATTTTTTTTTTTTTTTTGTGTACCATGATTAATTTTTGTATGACTGAAAAATGAACAAAATTAATATTTTTGATTTGAATATTTCAGGTCGATTTTACTATTGGGTTAATGAAAAATAGTTTTTCTTTTAATAAATCTCGAATATTTTTATTGTTATAAATAACAAAATATATTTATAAAACGTTGCTCTAGAATTTCTTGTCCTACTTTTTGAAAAGTATCATATATAACCCACATGAAATGTCATATCTGGTTTTTTATTTCCATTTTCATGCTATCTAGGCGACTAACTAACTAAAATTGAGATTACTTGAGCAAATGCTACTACTATATTGGTAAAATTTCTATTTTTGTCTATATATCATTACAGCTCCTACGTATATAGTTTCTGGAGATTTATTCATTGAGTATACTCATTCCACTTAAAGAAATTTGCACATTTAGTGCTTGTTGAGTACTTACCTTTTTACCTATCAAAAATTAAAAAGTAAAAAAAACCAAAAAAACCCACTTGAACACCCTTAATAAGGGTGAACTAGGTTGTAGTACCTTTATATTATAATGAAATAATACTACAACTTTTATCTATTATATAACTTCTGATATATTTATCTATGGGAGATTGTTATCTACAACCTACCAATGTATTTGATAAATAATTACGGTTTCTAATTTAAATTAATCTAACAGTCTAGATATATTAAAAATTTTATTAAGATGTGTTTGGGTGTGAGTGAAGGTTTTAATAGATGTACACGGTTAGATTAACTTAAATTAAGTATTGTGATTATTTGTTAATTCATTAATAAGATAACAGATGTACACGGTTAGATTAAGTTAAATTAAGTATCGTAATTATTTGTTAATTTATTAATAAGAGAACGGTCGCCCTTTCTATTATAGTGCAAAGTTGATTTTCAAATTAGAATTGCACTTTACGTAAATAGATAAAGGTGCCTAGATTATGTGGTACACCTATACCTCATTCTAAGGTAGATATAGTTACCCATGTCAGTAAGGTACGAGTACCAATGTTCAAAAAGTGTCCATGAATAATACTAGTTGAACAACAAGTTAAATCAAAAGTTATGTATCTTGGTGTGTGTGCACACGTGCAATCATTTTTCTATCAAAGTATGAAATATATATGCATAATAATTTATAAAGGAGTTGCGACTAGTCTTAAACACATAAACTTTGTGTTAGAGAAATTAGTCCAATAACTAATAAATATCCAACACAATATATTAAAAATAATGCAACTGAATAAAGATTTCTATTCCATTGCGTAAAACTATAATAGGTGTTGTAATATTTTATTTTTTAACATATTTTTATTTTTTGGAAGATGAAATATTGGAAGTTTCATAACATGATAATGGTGAATTATGTGAATTGTTATTGTGGAAGATCTTAGATAATGAGTTATAGTAGGTTGTTATTATTGAAGATCATAGATTATGAGTTATAGAAATAAGTTTATGGGATTTAATTTCTTATTAAATCTTATTGTCTTCCAAACACCTATAAATACTATTCTTTTCTCTCCAACTTTACATAAACAAGCATATGAAATTTTATACATTTTTTATCTCTAAAGAGTTAATATATTTGCCATAAGAAATGTGTTCTTATAGTGGAGCTTTGAGTTCATCTTCTAGTGCAAAAGAGGTTGAACTAAACAACGTTTCAGTTGGGCTGTTGTATCTTGGAGAGGACAAGTCAAGAAGATAGCTGTTGCACCGGTGATTGAGGATTTTCAACACTGCAGAAGGCTTGAATCTCCTTAAAGAGAGTGAGATACCTGCGCCTCAGCCTAATTGGTTACGAATTTGTTTCTAATTTTAGTTGTAAATTTTTATTTACAATTGTATTTTGTCTAATAATAGGAATTAATCAATTAATAAAGCCACAACCAAACTAAATAATGCACAAAATTAATGACACAATATTTAACGTGGTTGAGCAATGTGTATACGTCCATGACCCAAATCCAAATTATAATCTTCCACTTTAATCAACAATAATAGATACAACATTCTTTTCTAGATAATATTAGAAGCACAACAAATTATCAATAAGTAAACAATTCTTGGCACAAATAATAATTAAACCGTCATCTTACAAATATGGAAACCCACAATATGTGCTCTCTAATCAAAACTAGAGGCACAACCAACATAAAAAACACAAGTCATGGCCCACAAATAATTCTCGTTTATCAAAGAAGGAATTCCTCAAAAACAACACTAACAATATGTCCAATCACAACTATCTCAAGAACAAGTTCTTGGCAATACTACTAAAAGACAACAAAGAAACAATTTCACCAAAATTTGTCTCTTTTTAGATAATAATTTCTCCTCAGTTGTGGATCTTGATCTTAACCGTTATATTTGATCTTCAATGAGATTTGAATTTGATGTCCAAATTTCACGATCACCTTCAATTCCAGAATTTTGCAACCGGGGAATGGAAAGAATGGTTTTTTTTCCTTGCCGCCCTATAAACCTAACGAAAGTGAAATTTAATTAGTATAGTGACTCATCTATATAAGTTGGCATTTCTTTCCTTAGATGGCTCTAGGCTTGTGAAACATCAATTTATTTGCAAGCCATTAGTTAGTAGTAATTAATTAGGACCACAATGTTAGGCAAATTAAACTTAATCACATTATATTGTTATTTAACTTTGATCAAGTGAAGTCTAAGTTCATCAATCTAGTAATCACTTCGTGTCAGAATTGAAATTTTTTATGATTTAACTTAAATTCTTGATCTAGCTAGTTATATCGAGCCTAGAATGAAAAGAGGTGACACGAGTTTCTTTATTGTCAAACTTCTAACTAAATATTTATGTTATCTGGTTATTAAAAACTCCAGTATAAACAATAGTATTACTTGCACTGTTAAAAATCATAACACTTGGAATTTTATGGCGTGTTTTGAAAACTCAAAAAAATATTCAAATGGTTTTATTTTTAATAATTTTTTTGGAAAATCTAAAGATTCTTTAGGAAAATTTTAAGAGAATTTTGGAAATATAAAATTTTATATATAGTTCAACATATATTTGACTTTTCTAGACTACTAATTGTAAACAAACCAAATTGAATCAGTCTCTGTTGATGAATCAAGATAAGCAATTTATAGCCAATTTGTCAAAAGATAAGTAAAGAAATTAAGCAAAAGACAGCAACCTTTTTTTTTTATAATCAATTTCATTGAAAATCAATTGAAAAAAAAAAACAAAAAAGGATCATGATTACATTAATTGTTTGGTAAACTAATTATTATTAAACTTTTTTTTGACGATCTTGAGCTGGGATCATGTTGATCGATTATGTGAGGAAAAAAATTAATTTATCCGTTTTTTTTTTGTTGGTTGAATCTGTGATTAATTTTGTATGACTGAAAAATGAACCAAATTAATATTGTTTATTTGAATATTTCAGATTAATTTTACTATTGGGTTGATGAAAAATAATTTTTCTTATAATAAATCTCGAATATTTTTATTGTTATAAATAACAAAATATATTTATAAAACATTGCGCTAGAATTTCATGTCCAACTATTTTAAAAATATCATAAATAACCCACATGAAATGTCATGTCTGGTTTGTTATTTCCATTTTGATGCTATCCAGGCAACTAAAATTGAGATTACTTGAGCAAATGCTAACTACTTTCTTGGTAAAATTTCTATTTTTGTCTGTATATCATTACTGCCCCTACATATAAAGAGATTTATTCATTGAATATACTCATTCCACTTAAAGAAATAAATGTATTTTTGTATCACTATATACCACTTGCACATTTAATAAGGGTGAACTAGGTTGTAGTACCATTATATTATAATGAAATAATTTTAAAATTTTTATCTATTTGTCTAAAATATCTATCTATTGGAGTCGTTCCACTTATGGCCAAACCTATATATTTGATAAATAATTACGATCTCTAATTTAAGTTAATCTAACGGTCTTGATATATTAAAAAATTTTTATTGGGATGTGTTTGAATGCGAGCAAAAGTTTTAATAGATTTATATGATTAGATTAACTTAAATTAAGAATCGTGATTATTTGTTAATTCATTAATAGGAGAACCGCGTCCTTTCTATTATAGTGCAAAGTTGATTTTCAAATTAGAATAGCATTGTGCCAAAATAGATAAAGGTACCTAGATTATATGGTTCATATGGTTACTCATGTCTGTTATAAGGTACGAGTACAAATGTTAAAAAAGTATCCATACCTATCATTTAGGGTAATCGTACTTAAAGTAATACATTACACATTAACCTTTACAAAATAAAAATTATATATATAAGAAATTAGAAAATGTGTTAGTTATGAGTAACCATTAATAGGGATGTAATATTTAATAAAAGTGAAATATCTGAGTTTAACTCAATGTACTTGCACTTATAAATACTACTAAGTGTGTGTTTGGAAAATGTGTTACAAGTATAGGTTATGTGTTAAGGCACATGCTATAAGGCACATGCTATAAAGTAATCATTAGTAGGGATGTAATATTTAATAAAAGTGAAATGTCGAGTTTAACTCTCTCTGTACTTGCACCTATAAATACTACTAATTAAGTGTGTGTTTGGTGGAATTTAAAAATAGTTTTTTAGGAGATTTTAAAAAAATCAATGAAATATATAGTTGAAAATGAATTTGAAAAAAAAAGAGTTAAAAAAACCATGCCAAAATGCTCTATAGCTGAACTTGGTAATACACTTGATCAGGTATGGCCCCACTTGATCAAATTCCAACTGAGTGAGCAAATTCCGCTATAATATAGGTTCGGATGACACTCAAACTAATAATGTACCTTTAACATATTATCAATTGGCAAAGGATAGAGTTAGAGACTTGGTAGGTATTGTTACTCAGATTCTGAGTCATCGACATTCTTCTTTACTGTGAAATGGCTTAATAATGAACCCAAAACTTTAGTAAAGCAATAGAGAGTGAACAATATGACTTATGGTTTAGTGCCATGAAGGAAGAAATTGTCTTGGTTATATAAAACCAACTCTTGGGACTTAGCAGGTGATTGTAACATAAAAGAATGTAATAAGCCAACGACCCACTAAGTGTCTGTTTGATGATAGAGTTCAATAGTTTTTTAAGAGATTTTGAAAAAAAAAAAAAAAAAAAAAAAACTAGTGTAATATATGGTTGAAAAATTGATAAAAGTTGTGAGTGTCATGAAATATGTGATTAAAAATGAGTTTGAAAAAAAAAAAAAAAAAAGCATAAATTAAACTACGCCAAACATGTTTGAGTTAGTAGCTAAAGAGTTTACACAAAAATAGGAGGATGATTACTTGCCTTAGTTTAGGGATGGTAAACGGACCGGGCAGCAAAAAATAACCACGAGCTCGGTCCGTGGACGGGTTTGATCCTTAATTTTTTTATTTTCTCCTTCTTTTTTCTTTTTTCTTTTTTTTCTTATAAATATCCCTTAAAGTTTCCATATTCTTCACAAATTCACAACTCTCTCATCCTATACAATCCGAGAAAAATATATTGTCAACATTAGATTTTTTATTGTGCAATTTATAGTTGAATTTATACATTTTAACTATCAAATTTTCTACATTTCTACAATTTATAGTTGAAATATCAATTTCTTTTTGAACTGGGCCCGTCTTGGCAAGTGTGTTTTACTTATCAATGTGGATGACATGTGTAGAAATACTCTTTCTTCTAGCTCTAGCAGAAAATCACTGTATTGTTTGATTGTTTATAAGAAAAAAATAACGACATTAACTAGCTCTAGCATAAAATAACGACATTAAAACAGCTTTGAGGGTTAAGTTTGAGATGAAAGGCTTAGGTTTAAAAAAAAAAAAAAAAAAAAAAAGGTAACCGTATGTATGAACGTTTGGAGAGATAGATTGAATTGTATGTTTTCCTAACACAAATTGCCTACATTCATAAATTATAACTAAGGGCTTGTTTGACTTATTGGTTTATAAACAATTTTAGTACACCAAGATTTTTGATTTTTCAAATTTTTAAATGAAAAGTCAACAAGACTGCTAAATATTAGTTTACTGGTTTATAAAGATGAACGGAGTAATTCTTATTAAATTTTAAACAAAGTACCGAAGAAATTTGTATTAAATGGTAATAAAGATGCTAATTTTGGTAATAAAATGGTAGGAGATCAACTTTGCTTATATATTCATTGTGTGTAATACTTGTGTAAGTTGGATCTCAATTGCAACATTTAGTGACTCTTTCTATAGCAGTCATAGACGTTATGTTGCTGGAAGCTTACTTAATAACTTTTGAGTTGAGCTATTTTCTGATTGTCAAAGTGCAATTCACCTTTGTAAAAACATGTGTTCCAATCAAACAAAACGCATGGATGTGAAATTACACTCTATTAAAGATATTGTTATAAATCATATCGTGCAGCTTGAGAACATCCCTACTCAATTTAATCGAACTGATATTGGTACAAAAGTCCTTCCTTTATATAAATTTAAAAGATGTTTTGTATGTTTGTACGTGCTTATAAGTACTTATAAGTTGGTCAAACATCATTTTTATTCACACATTTTTACACGTAAGACCTACAACTTTTATTCATTTTTTATCTACACATTTTATATGACTAATCACTACTTATAATCTACAAAAATCTTTAAACATACTCTAGTTTACTTAACCTTGATACATGTTAAGTTTTCTTTGTTGCAGGTACTATAGGAGCTAGGGAGCTCATTACAGGAGGCTTTCAATGCACATATTTCTTCCAGTATCAAATTGGAGTATGTTAATAGTGACACTTGAACATATTCTCTCTGTTTCCATGGTTTTGGGCCTTGTGGCACATCTAGTATTAAATTAATTTGAATAGTGAGGACACGTATGTATCCATGCACCTCATGCCTATAAAGAGTTGAAAAAATTCAATGAACCCACCAGAACTTTTGTGGTTCCACTTCCATTAATTACAAAATGCATTGAGTTTCAAACTACCTATAAATTTTCTTATAGATTTGATTAACTTCAAAAGAAATTAACAAGGATGGCGAAGACATATTCTCCTAGTGATCATTTTCCTACCATTGACAAATGCAAATCTGAAGGCCGAGGAAACCATACGAGTGTAGTGACTGATCTCGATGGCACATTGCTTATCGGGCGCAATTCATTCCCATATTTCGCTCTTGTTGCATTTGATGTTGGTGGGATTTTAAGGTTGTTCTTCTTACTCTTGTTTACTCCATTTATTGGAATCTTGTGCCATTTTGTCTCCGAATCAGCAGCAATTCGTCTAATGATATTTGCGACATTTGTTGGAGTTAAAGTTGATGATATAAAGTCAGCTGCGGGCGCTGTATTGCCCAAACATTACTCCGGTGACTTGCATCCGGAGACTTGGAGTGTATTTTCGTCGAGTGGGAAACGGTGTGTTCTAACAGCAAACCCTAGAATCATGGTTGAGCCCTTCTTGAAGAGCTATTTAAAAGTTGATTTGGTTTTAGGTACAGAAATATCAACATACAAAGGTAGGGCTACTGGATTTGTGGCCAGTCCAGGAGTACTTGTTGGGAAGAACAAAGCTAATGCTCTTCGTAAGTCATTTGATGAAGCATCAATGCCTGATATTGCAATTGGTGATAGAAAGAGTGATTTTGAATTCATGAAGCTATGCAAGGTTTGGATATTTGCAAATTTCCTTTTTCCCAAGTTTCTTTTGTTAACATGTTCTCATGCTTTTGTGAAATAGATTGACTCACGAAAATTATAAATTATATTACGCTATTTGTTCGCGCCTAATTGTCTATATTATCATATATATAGAAGTGTCCAAATATGTCGAGCCGTTTACACCAAAGTGGCCTAGCCATATACATGTTGTGTTATGGGCTGACATATCCCTACAACAGAGTCGTGGCAGGCTGGATCTAGGAATCCACACATGCCAACCCATGCGACCCTATTTTTTGAAAAATAAAAAGAAAAAATGGCCATGCAAATATATTTCCAAAAAGATTATATGGGCATGGCGTTGATGTAGTCGTGTTGATGGGTCGTCTTAGGCCAAGCTGGGACACTTCGAAAACAAGTTTTTTCAATTTAACATGAATTGACATTTTGTGAATATAGTCATGCCAAATTCAGGACTGAGCTCTAGTTTGTTTTACAATATCACATGACAGTACTAGTTTGTTTATCTATATTGATATCTTATTCAATTTAATAGAATCTTAACTCTGTAAAATTGATTCTTATGTTAATGCAGGAAAGATACATAGTCCCCTCCAAGGCAGTCACTAGGCCAGTGAGCCAAAACCGGTTGCCAAAGCCAGTGATTTTTCACGACGGTCGTCTGGTCCAAAAACCCACACCATTGATGGCATTTTTAATCATTTTATGGTTCCCAATCAGCATTCCTCTAGCAATTTTGCGTGTGGCTATTGTTTCATTATGCCCCATCTATTTATCTTACTATCTTGTTCAACTACTCAATTGCCCAATAATCATCAAGGGCACCCCACCAATTAGAGCTAAAAATTCTTCTTCTAAACATAAAGGGGTTTTATTTGTTTGCTCACATAGAACTGTTGTTGACCCTATCTTCCTCTCTATGGCCCTCGGTCGCCCGGTCGCCACTGTCACATACTCCGTGTCAAGACTTACGGAAATCTTATCTCCAATAAAGTCGGCTAGATTGAGTCGAAATCGCGAGAAAGATGCTAAATTGATCAAAAAGCTATTAGAAGAAGGGGATTTGGTTGTATACGCTGAAGGGACAACATGCCGAGAACCCTATTTGCTTAGGTTTTCTGCACTATTTGCTGAACTAACTGATCAGCTAGTGCCAGTGGCTATATCCGTCCGTACAAATGTGTTTCACGGGACGACTGCTAGAGGATATAAATGGACGGATCCTTTCTTCTTTGCGATGAATCCTAGGCCGGTATACAAGATAACATTTTTGAACAAGTTGTCGCATGATCAGACATGTAGTGCTGGAAAATCAAGCCAAGAAGTGGCAAATAATGTGCAACAAATGATCGCTTCTGCATTATCATATAAATGTACTAAGTTTACTAGGAGGGATAAGTATCTAGCATTAGCTGGAACAGATGGGACTGTAGGAGGTAAAAAATAATGCTTGCCTAAACCAAGGAGTATGAAAAAATATTTTATTACAGCGTTAAATAAATCTGATTATAATAATGTTGAATATTTTTTTATTATTACATCGTTTATATATTTCAAAATTATAAGTTTTCAATTGGTCAAAATTATATTGTCCGTGGACTTCTTTTAATTTTTTTGGACGTTATCAAGTGTTTTGCATAGATAAATAACCCCTAATTACTATCATTGAGTATTCTAAAAAATGCACATAGAGGCAAAACATGGTCTCCACACCTCGCTTAGACTATAAATGTTCAATTAAAAGATCAACTGTATATTTTAACTAAAAAGTACAAGCGCCTAACTACGCCTAACCTCACCTAATCATGACTAGGCCTGTACTTTTTTGTTTGAATTTTTTTAATATTGAAAAGAAATAAATATTTTTTCAAGTCTTTGTCTCACCTAAATTCGAAAAACTTAAAATTTGTCACGCTGTAAACTTTTTAAAACATTGCTATCATCAAAAAGTCAATGGCTCAACTAGGAGATATAATTTTATTTTTATCTTATTTTTGTCCTTTTTTGGATAAAATCAAAACTTGAAAATCTGCCCATTAAAGAGCTGGGTATATTTGGGGCCGACATGAAGTCCAACATTTTAGCCTAAGCTCGGATTAGAATCCCACTGCCCTATATATAGCCTCGATTGAATGGATAATGGGAAAATTACGCCCAGCACCCCTATGTTTTTTAAAATTGCAAACTTACTTGTAATTGAATCTCATCCAGTAAAAACTGTTTTTATTAATTTTTAATGTCAAACCTAATTCTCAAATAATATCTATTTCACATTTCCACCCCAAACCTTGAAAACAATACCCCACCACCACAGCCACTGCTACCACAACCATCATCAACCACCACAACCAAAACATGGTACTTTTTGTTTTGCAATCTACTGATTTTAAATCCCATCAATAACATCTACTACATGTTTTATATTCATTGATATACACAATATAAATTAATTATTACCAGTTAGCTATATAAAACAACCGACATGAAAAATGAAATTACGTAATAACTCTAAAATATAACATATTAGTACACCACTTATTGGTAGAATTAGACCGTAGAAAAAATAAATAAAGATTGATAAAAGTAACAAGATTGAAAATAGAAAATTTGAAATATAATAGTGAAGAGAAAGAGAATTGGGAGGGCATAATTGAGAAAAAAAAAATCGGAGAAGATGAAGATAGACGTATAGTTGATTTTTGAACTAGTAGAGCAGAAACTTTTTACAGTCGTGATAAAATAAAAATTTACTGCATCTATAATACTACAAATTATTTTTTGCTCTATTCAGGGACGGAGTGAACGGGGATCCTGAGGGAGACCAAGACGGTAGGACCCCTCCAACTTATTGAAGATAGATTTTTTTAATTTACTAATCAGTCAAACTCAAAGTCCAATTGTCCAAACCAAATAATCAAGGCCCAACAAAAATAAATAACCTAAACAAAGAAGGCCTAAAAATGAATTGATATTCATCTTCTTCCGCCACTGGACTTCACGTCTTCTAGTATGTGAATTTCAAATCACGAATCACGTACAGCATGCGACAGCAAGAATCACGTCGTCTGAGTTCTTCTATCGAATCGAAAAGTCGAGTTGTCGTAAAAAAAATATTAGATTCTCATAAAAATGGACTCAGTAATTATTGTTTGAGAAAAAAAATCTGGGAGGGCTTCTCCTGTTCCCCGGCCCACCCTTTTGCCATATACTGGCTCCACCCCTGTTTGGGACCCTCCAACTTAAAATATCTTACTCCGTCACTGACTCTATTTAGTGTCGTTTATTCAAAATCAAGATCAACAATAGGTGTATGGGCTATAGAAGATTAATTATTATCATTGTTTAAATTTTAAATTTTCTTATCATTATATATATAAAAATATATATATATATATATTGTCACAAATATATATATATATAAATACTTTATTTAATTATATTGTATTCGTTTATTAACTATAAATATTAGAGTTTATTAACTATAAATATTAGAGTTCAATCGTGATCATATCGTTTTATTATCGTTCGAAAATAAAGAATACATAATGTGTAAATAAATTTTGTTAGTCTTTTTATGTTAAATAATAACATAATAAAATTGTTCAATGTCATAAAAAATTATATACGTCATTTTGTCATACAATAATTTTATATTTTTCTCTTATGAAAGATTTAATTGGCAGGGCTATAATGATATATTTAATATGCTAAATTAAATATTCTTTAATAAATGTATGTGACTCATTTGCACCTTTCGCAAAAATAGAAATTCAACTTCAATTTCTTTAATTAAAATTAAGAGCATTTTTTTTTTTTATTAAATAAAGACCAATTATATACTAACATACATAGATTTGATACGTTTGTATCAAAAAATAAATATTAAAAACTATTTTTACACTAAATGCAAAGATTAGAGACATTTGTGCCAAATGTCTAAATCTAATTTATTAATATAACAATTTGAGTCCAAGAATTGAAGTGTTCTAGGTTTAACAAATTTTAAAATTTTGGAACGTCTACTTGGAGGGCAAGTTTAGGTATATTCAATTATCTTATTTAAAAAATTATAGTTATATTGACACTATATTTTTTTATCCGTTGCACCATATTTTAATTATATTTAAAGTCTTTGATTTTTGTTTATTATAGTACTTATGTTTATAAATTTTTTTCTCCGTTGAATTCTTCTCTTCAATCTTCTATTAATTTGTACATTGCATCTTTAATAATAGTTTCAATCAAAATATTCTGATTGCGTATTTTGAAATGAGAAAAAATATATTTTGTTGTAATTTTGTATTTATTTTTTGTTTTTAAGTATGATAGACAGATAAATCGTTTTACACGCTCCCAAAGAACTTTTGAGACGCAAATCATTATTAGAAACAAAGTGTGTTAATTAATGGAAAAATAACGATAAGAATGTGACAAAAAAAATGATGAAATAAATGTTATATAATAAATAAAAAAAAAGATTGAAGATTTTAAAAACAATTAAAAACAAATAAAAATTGTGTTGTGAATATAATTACCTATAATGATGAATATGACAAAATTTATTAATTATTAATGTTATATCCAATTCAATTATTCAAAAGAAGTTAATTAAATATGTCGAAAAATTCTGAGATGGGTTCTCCTCTCCCTCCACCCACCCCTTTGCCGTATATCGGTTCCACCTCTATTTGGGATCCCCCAACTTAAAATGTCTTACTCTGCCACTAGCTCTACTTAGTGCCGTTTATTCAAAATCAAGATCAACAATAGGTGTATGGGCGATAGAAGATTAATGATTATCATTGTTTAAATTTTAAATTTTTTTATTGTTATATATAAAAAGAAAAATAATATTGTCACAAATTTGATAATCAAATACTTTATTTAATTCAGTTATTCGTTTATTAACTATAAATATTAGAACTCCAACTGTATTCTGTATCGTTTTATTATCGTTCGAAAATAAAGAATACATAATGTGTAAATTAATTTTTATTAGTCTTTTTATGTTAAATAAAAACATAATAAGATTGTTCAATGTCATAAAAAATTATATACGTCATTTTGTCATACAATAATAATATATTTTTCTCTTATGAAGATTTAATTGGCAAGGCTATAATGATATATTTAATATGTTAAATTAAATATTCTTTAATAAATGTACGTGACTCATTTGTACCTTTTGCAAAATTAGGAATTCAACTTCAATTTCTTTAATTAAAATTAAGAGCATGTTTTTTTTATTAAATAAAGACCAATTATGTACTAACATACGTAGATTTGATACGTTTGTATCAAAAAATAAATATTAAAAACTATTTTTACACTAAATTTAAAGATTAGAGGCCATTTATGCCAAATGTCTAAATCTAATTTATTAATATAACAATTTGAGTCCAAGAATTGAAGTGTTCTAGGTTTAACAAATTTTAAAATTTTGGAACGTCTATAAAAAGGAAAATAATATTGTCACAAATTTGATAATCAAATACTTTATTTAATTCAGCTATTCGTTTATTAACTATAAATATTAGAACTCCAACTGTATTCTGTATCGTTTTATTATCGTTCGAAAATAAAGAATACATAATGTGTAAATTAATTTTTATTAGTCTTTTTATATTAAATAATAACATAATAAGATTGTTCAATGTCATAAAAAATTTTATACGTCATTTTGTCATACAATAATAATATATTTTTCTCTTATGAAGATTTAATTGGCAGGGCTATAATGAAATATTTAATATGCTAAATTAAATATTCTTTAATAAATATACGTGACTCATTTGCACATTTCACAAAGTTAGGAATTCAATTTCAATTTTTTTTAATTAAAATTAAGTGTATATTTTTTTTTATTAAATAAAGACTAATTATATATTAAAATACATAGATTTGATACGTTTGTATCAAAAAATAAATATTAAAAACTATTTCTACACTAAATGCAAAGATTAGATACCATTTGTGCCAAATTCCTAAATCTAATTTAGGGCCCGTTTGACAGAGATTATAAACTAGTTTATAAACCAATTTTTGGTTTATTTGACCAATATTGGTTTATTTGAGTTGAAATTGTTGACTTTTCATATTAAAAATAGGTTGAAAGGTCAAAAATGACGACTGAAAAAATCAAAATGGGTTTTTAAGCCCTATCAAACAAGCTCTTATTAATTTAACAAATTGAGTCCAAGAATTGAAGTGTTCTAGGTTTAACAAATTTTAAAATTTTGGAATCTTTCACATCATAAAAATTTCGTCTACTTGGAGTGCAAGTTTAGGTATATTCATTATCTTATTAAGAAAATTATAGTTATATTGACACTATATTTTTTTATCCATAGCACCATATTTTAATTATATTTAAGATCTTTGATTTATGTTTATTATAGTACTTATGTTTATAATTTTTTTTTCATTGAATTCTTCTCTTCAATCTTCCATTAATTAGTACATTGCATCTTTAATAATAGTTTCAACTAAAATATTCTGATTGCATATTTTGAAATAAGAAAAAATATATTTTGTTGTAATTTTGTATTTATTTTTTGTTTTTAAATATGAATCACAGATAAATCGTTTTACACTCTCCCAAAGAACTTTTGAGACGGAAATCGTTATGAGAAACAAAATGTGTTAATTAATGGGAAAATGACGATAAGAATACAACAAAAAAATTGATGAAATAAATGTTATATAATAAAAAAAGATTGAAGATTTTAAGGAGAATTAAAAACAAATAAAAATAGTGTTGTGAATATAATTACCTATAATGATGAATATGACAAAATTTATTAATTATTAATTTTATTCAATTCAATTATTCAAAAGAAGTAAATTAAATATGTCGAAAAAGACACGTCGAAATCAATGAGTGTATCCTATTACGGAATGTGGAATGAATTATGAATATATTGGGTAAATGAAATCACGTTGAAAATCAATTAACCAAAAATTATAAGTGATTCATTTCTTGGCCAGCACGTATAATTCATCCTCTATAAGACGCACGAAAATTGATTGATTTTAATTAATTATTTCATCTTCTCCAAAACCCACAAAATTAAACCTCCATAATTCAACATGGCCACCACCTGCCGCCTTCTCGGCCCACCAGAACTACGCCATGCGCCATCACCCACCACCACCACCGAAGATGATCCCATGAAGAGTCTAATCAACCAAGCCACTGATATTGAACTTTCTGAAGAAGAAGACGAAGAAGATTATGAAAAGCATTCGCTTATGGGCATAACTGAAAATTATTCACCTACTTTTATTTCCTCAGGAAACCCTTGTTTGGATTTCTTCTTCCATGTGGTACCTGATACCTCGCCGGGAGATTTGATCCGACGGCTGGAATTAGCCTGGGCACACAATTCATTGACTGCTTTGAAGCTGATCTGCAATCTCAGGGGGGTGAGAGGCACTGGAAAATCTGACAAGGAAGGGTTCTATACGGCGTCTTTTTGGCTGCATCATTACCACCCCAAGACACTGGCTGGTAATGTTAAGGTGTTTGCTGATTTTGGCTACTTTAAGGATTTGCTTGAAATTCTTTATAGGATTCTTGAAGGACCCTTGGTAAGGAAGATTGAGAAAAATGATAGGAGGAAATCAAAGGGAAAAAACAATATTTATAGAGGGGGGTTTGGTGGAAGAGGGAGAGGGAGAGGGGAGAATAAGGGGAGGGAAATTTAAGAGAGAAAATAGGCCTGAGAAGGAAAATCAAGAGAAAAATGAGAAATTATTGAAAACTTTAGAAGAAATGAACATGGAAAAAGAAAAATCTAGGGCATTGAGGAAGGAGAAAGAGATGCACAAAGCTAAAAAGGGTTTAGATAAATACAATCTTGATGAGAAATATAGGTTCTTGCACGACATGATTTCAGATTTCTTTGTGGAGCTTTTGAAGGCTGATTTGGAGAATTTGAGTTCTGGGAACCTTAGTAAGATTAGTTTGGCTGCAAAGTGGTGTCCATCAGTTGATTCTTCCTATGATAAGGCTACTTTGATCTGCGAGAGCATAGCTCGGAAAATGTTTCCAAAGGAAAGTCATTCGGAATATGAGGGAATTGAGGAGGCTCATTATGTTTACAGGGTGAGAGATAGGGTCAGAAAAGAAGTGCTGGTACCTTTGCACAAGGCGTTGGAGTTGCCGGAGGTGTTCATGAGTGCAAACGAATGGAATGTTCTTCCTTACAATAGGGTCGCCTCTGTGGCAATGAAGAACTACAAGGAATTGTTCTTGACGCATGACAGTGAGAGGTTCAGGGAGTATCTTGACAAAGTGAAGAGTGGGAATGCGAAGATTGCTGCTGGGGCATTGCTTCCTCACGAGATAATTGGGGAGTTGAATGATGAGGAGAGTGGCGAAGTTGCAGAGCTTCAGTGGAAGAGAATGGTGGATGACATGTTAAAGAAGGGGAAATTGAGAAATTGCCTTGCCATTTGTGATGTATCAGGCAGCATGTCCGGCATACCAATGGAGGTGTCTGTGGCACTTGGCGTGCTAGTTTCCGAGTTAAGTGAGGATCCTTGGAAGGGTAAATTGATCACATTTAGTGCTAACCCCGAGCTTCAAGAAATTAAGGGTGATACTCTTAAGGCCAAGACAGAGTTTGTGAGAAATATGGATTGGGGAATGAATACAAATTTCCAGAAAGCCTTCGATTGTATTCTGGATGTTGCAGTCGAAGGGAAGTTGAGTGAAGAACAGATGATAAAGAGGGTGTTTGTTTTTAGCGATATGGAGTTTGATCAGGCATCAGAGAAACCCTGGGAGACGGATTACCAAGCCATACAGAGAAAATTCAGGGAGAAGGGTTATCAAAATGTGCCAGAGATTGTGTTTTGGAACCTTAGAGACTCGAGGTCAACCCCTGTTCTGGCCAATCAGAGTGGGGTGGCGCTCGTGAGTGGATTTTCGAAGAATTTGCTGACTATGTTCTTGGAGGGCGGGGGCATTGTGAACCCGGAAGAAGTCATGGAACTTGCCATCTCCGGTGAAGAGTACAAGAAACTTGTTGTTTTTGATTGATATGTAACTAGCTTCTTAGTTATTCTGCTTATGATATTAGTAGAGCTCTCAGAGAATATGGTTTCATGGAACATTTTTACTATATTGTCAATATTTTAATTTTTCAACCTGGTGTTTGATTCATGATTCAAGAACTGTCCCTGGTGATTTAAGATGCAAAAATCAAGAATTCAATTAGATGAAAATAAGATTAATTTATGTGTTACTTGTTACTCATTGCAAGAATTTTTCTTTATTTGCTTTCATTAGCGAGTTTAGCATATGCTAAACTCGACACAACCCTACATGAACAACTAATAAAAATTGTTAGACGTGTCTTTTAAATAATAATGTACACACGCGCCAAGGACTTGTACGTTTCTTAACCTCGCCCGATAGACAGTGGACTGAAAAATGAACCTATTTACAAACTCTACTCCATCGAGGAGAAATGGATAAATAGGCCCAAACTGTACAAAGCTTCTTTCAAAGCATATGCTTTTCATCATGCAGATGATGAGCCATGTCTATAAGAAATGTGGTGACTATGATGATACGGGATAGCAGAAGAACCTGGAGGAGACAGTTCGGCTGCTTCTTTAGCATTCCGACCACATGCTCAATGAAATAAAGCGTTGAGTGACACTTACGACACGTTTGGTATACTCGACTAGTTGCATAATCTTCAGCAATTAAAACTCGTTTGAGATAGTTTTAACATATACTTTTACTTTTTATAGAAGAGCTTCCTAATAAAGCTACGTTGGGTCCACTTCCTCTAAAATCTCTTCTAATCAAAAGCACTTTCTAAAAATAAATTGGTCCAAAAGCTGCTTCTTTTAGTCTCAAAAGTCAAAAGTTTCTTGTAACTTTTCATTAAGCCATAGCAAACAGCCCTTTAATCTTTCGAATCCTACTGAATTACAACCCACCCACTGCCAAAAAAGAAAAAAACGAAAAGAAGAGGAGAAGACAGGTAATAGATAGTAAAGAACAAGAAAGAGTATGTTGGCAGCGATTGTTACGGCGATAAGACAGTTTCTACATGCACAAGAAAGTGGATGTGTGTTTCTTCGTGTTCAATGAAATGATACCAATCATCAACATTGTCCCACATCAACAAGGTGGTGAAAATGTTAATGTGTTTATAAGATATGGACAAGTAGCCGAGTAAAGTGTCTGCCACGTCCCACATTCATTAAAAAGAAATAAACAGAAAAAAAATCTTAAAAAGTCCAAAAATGGCAACTTACCCGACTACATTTTGAGTGCATTACAAAGCTTTTTGAGGAAATGAAAAATGAATTGACTTGAAGATTATGGTTATAAGTATTACCTTTTAAAATTCGAAGAAATATAACTCCTATTAATTACTTTTCATAGTTACATGAATAGATTTTATATTCAAATAACAATTATGGTTTTGGCAAAAGTACCCATCAAGCTATAGAGAAATTCAGGGGTAAAAAGATGCAAAAACAATAACACAATACAAATCATAAACTTAAGAATTTTAAATACAAACTTCATCAACTCTGATTTATCAGTGAACTACTTGTTTGAAAAATTAATCTTACAAATTCATTGGGTGTTTGGTAGATTGCCCCAGCTATAACCTTTTCAATATCAGCCACTGAGTCGAAAGGCCTCTCTCCATACGTTCGCTCGAACCATAATCTTCAAGGCTGTGCTCTGAAAATGTCATATCAGTGAACACTGATGCCTGAGATTTCAAAACTATATTTCAGGCATTCAGTAACATCTTTCAAAGTATCACTTCACAAAACTTGATCTACGGGAATATCAATCCGCTGGATAACTTAACTGTTATAGTGAAATGAAAAATCCCAACTGCTCTAGCCTTCTTGAGAGAACTTACTGCTATACAATCTCTACTAATGAAAATTTGAGACAAACCCAAATTATAAGTATTAAGATGTATTTCCTCAGTTTAGTATATTCTCATAAAACAAATAACTGAAATCTACCATCATTTATGTCCAAGCATTAAGATGAATTTCCTCAGTTTAGTATATTCTCATAAAACAAATAACTGAAATCTACCATCATTTATGTCCAAGCAAAGCAAACAAACTCATAACGGACTTGGGAATATCTATATAAACAAAAATGTAGACAACTACAAACAGAACAAATTTCATCAACTCAGATCTATGAACTATTTGTCTGCAAAATATTTGTAGATTTCATGAGCTACAACTCTTCGATGCCTGAGATTATACAACTCTATTCAGGCACTCTGTACCGCCCTTTCTCTAATGTTTCATAGTATCACTTTGAAAACTGATACACTATGGGAATGTCAATTCATCAGACAAATTAATTGTTATGGTTAAATGAAGAATCCCGAGTCCTATACAATCTTCATTAATGGAAACTTGACACGGTTTCAAATTATAAATGGAAAGTGGAAACTATAGTGCAGATTTAAGAAACATATTGACGTTCGGAGAATAGTGAATGGCTATGGGGTTAGGCAGAAGTTATAGTTATTAACAATGACATGTATTGTTATATACCACAAATGTTAAGTAATAAATCATCTTCCATATGCAAACAAATGTGGTGATATGTTTCCTCACTTAACTAGTATCAATCAATCCAAAACTAGGCAACAAGGGAATCCAAAACTAGGCAACAAGGGCTTCAAGTGATGGAGGAATTGACGATAGGAGATCCCTCCTATTCAATGACTTGATACCCACCATCAACGTTGTCTGAGCTACAACTCTTTGATGCCTGAGATTATACAACTCTATCCAAAAATATTTGTAGATTTCATGAGCTACAACTCTTCGATGCCCCGAGATTATACAACTCTATTCGTGCACTGCATCGCCTTTCTCTAATGTTTCATAGTATCACTTTGAAAACCGATACACTATGGGAATGTCAATTCATCAGACAAATTAATTGTTATGGTTAAATGAAGAATCCCGAGTCCTATACAATCTTCATTAATGGAAACTTGACACGGTTTCAAATTATAAATGGAAAGTGGAAACTATAGTGCAGATTTAAGAAACATATTGACGTTCGGAGAATAGCGAATGGCTATGGGGTTAGGCACAAGTTATAGTTATTAACAATGACATGTATTGTTATATACCACAAATGTTAAGTAATAAATCATCTTCCATATGCAAACAAATGTGGTGATATGTTTCCTCACTTAACTAGTATCAATCAATCCAAAACTAGGCAACAAGGGCTTCAAATGATGGAGGAATTGACGATAGGAGATCCCTCCTATTCAATGACTTGATACCCACCATCAACGTTGTCCCACATCGACTTTGTACTAAAGTGTTCGCGTGTTTATATGTTATGTTTAACAAGTAATGGACAGGTAGCCGGGTAAGGCGTCAACAGAGTACCACATCACACGTCCAAAAAAAGAATCGGAATAAACGTTAAAAAATCCAAAAACGGCGACTTACCCGACTACCTTTTGAGTAAATGCCAAAAGTTTTGAGTAAATAAGAAAGAAATTGACTTGAAGGTCTTCAACCATAAGAATTACCTTTTCAAATCAAAGAATTATAATGAATGGGATTTTTTTTTTCAAATAAAAATAGTGCTTTTGGCAAAAGTACCCACCAAACAATTACGAAATTCAGGAAGGAAAACGATGCAACAACAACAAAATAGAAACCACACATTAAGGCTTTTTAATCTCAAACACAAAACCAAACCAAGCTAGCTATAGCAGCATACAGCAATTAATAGTTGGCTGCCAATATAATGTATGGAAACCAAACTAATATATGAGTTTGAGCTCGCTTGAGGTACAGAATTTAGTTAGGATGCTTATCCTGTACTGTAAGAGATTTAAGGAGGTTGTATCTAATTTAGCATTTCAGATACTTGAGTTTTTTTAAATGATCGACTTTTGTAGAGTTCGTGAACTTCTATTGACTTTTGTAGATTGTAGACACTTTCCTTTTCATATACTTTCATGCACTTTTATAGACTTTCATTTAGAAAGAAAAGAAAAAATTGTATATAATCATCGAAAATAACACACTATACTCAAAGCAAGAGTTTTATAGAGTTCAAAAAAGTCTTAGATTCAATACGCTAAAAAAATTTTAATTCCATAAAACTCTATGTTAAATAATTTAAAGTGCAAATGGAGAATATGATTTATGGAGAAATTAGTAAATCAGTATGTTTTGGCAATAATGAGACTTAATTTTTTTACTATATTTGTTGACATTTTCATTTTTCAACTTGATTCATGAATAAGAACATGGCAGTGTAGTAGAATTGGTGACCAACTGATTTCTAATGTTTGCTCTATTTCTCATAATATTAACCCTTGTTAACCATCTTATCTAAAAGCATAAGTTGTGAAAGAAGTACTCATTTAAATCTCTTCTTCAACAAATTGCTCTAGTATGCAAACATAGTCATTGGATCGTTTGTGTGGTGTAACATGTTTATGTAAAACGAGACATAAATAGATGATAAGTAAGCAGAAAAGGAATTGCACAAGATAGTGGTCTTGGATAATCCATTATGACGAAGAAGATGGGGTGCTGTTGATTGGGACATGGAAATCGATAAAATGAACAAGAAGTGTCCCTGGTGATTAGAAGCAAAACTAGAAGTCAACAAGACGAATATACAATTATTTATCTCAAAGAATTAAAAGAGTGCTTGAAAAACATGATGTGAACTTGTTACGTAAATTGACTAGAATGTGACTGATTGCAACAAATGGTTGAAATTTTGAATTTCTCAATATTATGACTTAAGACAGTTTTCTTTTTGTTTGATTGTAGGTTGATTTTTTATTTTTGGGTTGCAGATATCTTAGTGATATTGTTTTCTGCATACCAAGATGAAAGCTAGCTTTGTCATACCTTTCTATACTTGTTGTGTAATGGGTGTTTTGGGGCATTGTCAATTTCATCCAATTTTTGATAGATTTCAGCAGCCATAACTCTTTGAAGCCATACTCTGTAAATGTCACAGCAGTGCACAGGAATGCCTGAGATTACACAACTTTATTTCAGGCACTTTATAACACCCTTTCTCAAAAAAAATCATAGTATCACCTCACAAATCTGATGATCATGGGAATATCAATCCATCAGATAAATTAACTTTTGTAGCAAAATGAAAAACCCAACTTCTATATAATCTTCATTAATTGAAACTTGACACGAGCTCAAATTATAAATGAACATCACAGTGCACATTCAAGTAACAGATTGAGATTCAGAAAATAGTGAATGGCCATGGTATAAGCCAGAAAATTATGATTATTAACAAAGACATGTACGGTTATATACCATAAATCTAAAATAATAAGTCAATTTCAGCATGCATGAGAATGTGTTTCCTCAGTTTTGTATCAATCAATAAAAATCCAGCAACAAGGGCATCAGGCAATGAGGAGTTGATGGCAGTATATCCCTTCTGTTCATCAACATTGTCCCACATCGACTTTGTACTGAAGCGTTAACGTGTTTATAAGTTATGTTCAACCAGTAACAGACAGGTAGTCGGGTAAGGCGTCTGCCACGTCCACTTTCAAGTGTACATCCACATTCAAGTATACCACGTCAGTTTTCAAGAAAAATAACTGCAAAAAACCTTGAAAAGCACAAAAACGGCGACTTACCCGACTACCTTTTGAGAAAATGCCAAAACTTTTTGAGTACAAGTCATCAACCATAAGATACCTTTTTAAATTCAAAGAATCATAACACCAATCCGTTAATTACTTTGCCATTCTTTCATGTATGGATTTTCTTTTCAACTAGAAACTACCCTTTTGGCAATATTACCCACAAAACTATTACGAAATTCAAGGCGGAAAGGGCTGCAACAGAAAAAACACAATACAAACCACACACTGCACAATTTATAATCACAATTAGAAAAGGAAGCTAGAGATAGCAGTATAAGAAAGCTAGTAATGGACTCCATTCAATTAGGCCATCAAAAGATCATTTCAAATCATCTACCAATATAATGCACAGAGAAAATATCACTATTATTTTTTGGCTACTAATATAATGCACAGAAACCACACTAATTCAGATGGATTTAAGCTCGTTGCTGGAACATAATTTAGTTAAGATAGTAAAAGATCAAAGAACAAAACGAACCAAAAATCTCATTCTATTTCTGGAATATCTCAATTCAAGTTACTAGATAGATTACTTGGCTAAGAGATGGCATTCTGCATAAACAACTAATATACAGATGCTGGAAGTATAACAATCAAAGATTTAGATATTCACATTAAAAAGTAACAATAAAGAATATGCTAGAAAGAATAAATAAGAAATTAGAGAACATTAACGGACTATTTGGAAAAATGAACTATTCGAACAACCCTTTAAATTCTCCAGATATAGAATTATACCAGATAATTTGAATAACCACAGAAAAACAAAGGACACTATCAATCATATTCATCTTTCAATTTACAGGCAGAATCAATCAAATAAACCCTATATTTAGACATAAGCCATTGGGTTGACAGGCTCGTCTTTAAGTAAACTTTCACCATATTCTTTGAGAAACCATTGACAGAGCAACACTGTGTAGAGGAGGTTTCAAGAACTATCTAAAACTCCTTTCTCCTAATATCCTTTGAATTACTTCAAATAATTGACAAAATACTATAATAACTATACCATGCGGTAATTGATGGATATAGTGCAATACAAAATATTTTTAAGTTTCTGATATGAGAACATAGCATCCTTGAGAAAACTTATTTTCCTCTAATCTTCATTATAGAAATAATCGATGAAGAAATAGTGATATCAAGGGTTTTAATTTCGCCGAGTAAGGCATCTACCAGATTCACATTAAAAAACAAATCGGACTGCAATAAAACTTTAAAAACCCAAAAACGGCGACTTACCCAACTACTTTGAGTGAAGGAAGTTGCAGTAGAAAGAAGAAGGCATCATTGCCCAACCAATCAGATCAGTCACCCAGGAAAAACGTGGCAAGTCCTGATCTAAAGATGTTGCTTGGAGATTGATAGTGACGGAATAAATTTAGCTAGTTCTTTCTTTTTGTCCTCCTAATCTCAAAAACCATCTTAAAAAAAGAAATCCTAATAAAAAACTTATATATATATGATATCAACACAACTTTTGGGTAAATGAAAAAGAAATTGACTTGAACGTCATCAACCATAAGAGTACCTTTTTAAATCAAAGAATCATATATACTTCCATTCTTACATGAACAGATTTATTTTACAAATAACAATTATGGTTTTGGCAAATGTACGAATACATGAATCATTCACTGTATTGTGTTATTGCTCTTGCATCCTTATAGTTTGGTGGATCATTTTGCCAAAAGGGGTAATTGTTATTTGAAAAAAAAAAAAAATTCCAATCTTGAAAGAATGGAAAAGAAATTAATGGAAGGATATATTCTATGAATTTAAAATGGTAATTCTTTTGGTTGATTACCTTTCTCATTTATCCAAAAAAAAATTGGTATTTAGTCAAAAAGTAGTCGAGTAAGTTGCCGTTTTTTATCGAAGATGTGGAATGTGGCAAACGCTTTACCCGGCTACTTGTCCATTATTAGTTGAACATAACTTATAAACATGTTAACATTTCACTACAATGTCGATATGGGACAATGTTATTGATCTACATCAAGTCATTAAAAAAGAAGGATATCATATTGTAATTTCCTCCATTGCACGAATTAAATATCGTTGGTGCTTAATTGTTTGATTCAATTAACTGAGGAGACATATTTGTTCATTCATATATATGACAACAATGACAAATGGCTGAACATGTTTTGGCATATAACCATACTTGTCAATGTTTGTAATCAAGACTCTTGCATTTTCTTGAAGCCATTCATTATTTTTGAAGCTCAACTCTTTGTCAAAAGAGACCTACCGCCAAAAGGTAAAGAAAGAAAAAAACAAATATTTTGCGATATTTGGATGTTAAATATTGAGAAACTAAAACCATTGATATTACTATAATTTCCGATGATTATTTCCATCAATTATGCTATGTTATTGAAAACTTCAAATATTTTTCATTGCATTATAACAATGATTTTCTGCATAGTGTATTGGTTACAGTATTATTTGTCAATTCGATAAAGTGATTCAAAAGGAAATTTAGATTAAAGGATTTTTAGAGAGTTCTCCAAATAGCATCTAGAAACCTTTTACATATTGTGTTGCTTAGTAAATGATTTCTCAAAGAATATGGCGAAAGTTTTTACATGGAAAGGAGTCTATCATTCCAATGGCTTATATCTAAATATTGGGTTTGTGTGACTGATACATTATGTGTGTAAGTTGAAAAATGAATATGATTAAATTATCCAATATATCAAATTAACCTTTTGGTGGTAAGTCTCATTTGAAAAACAAATTGAGCTTCACGAATAGTGAATAGTCTCAAGGAAATGTAGGAGTTATGATTATAAACAATGACGTATGTGGTAATATACCAAAAAATATTGAGCCATTTGTCATTTATGTCATACATATAATAAACAAATGTGTTTGTTCAGGTAACTAGTATCAAACAATCAAGAACCAGCGTCGATGCAGGGTTCGTGCAATAGAGAAAATCACAGTAGGAGATCATTCTTAACTTAATGCCTTGAAGCAGATCAACAACAATGTTCCAAAAAATGTCAACATGGTTATAGTTGTGAATTGAGACAAATTCCTTCCTTCACCCCGGGATCCCCATTGAGAGAAATATAGAAGACAAAAGAATGTGAAATATATGGAGAAACACAACACAAGAATTTACGTGGAAAACTCCAAAACGGGAGAAAAACCACGAACTATATGAAATATTATTACATATAGAATTTCTCTCTGACCCAATCCCTCAAGAATCATAGAAAAATAATCACCTAAATTTTACCGCACCCACAATTTTTCTACTATTTGTACATACACACATAGAACAATAAAATCTTAGAATGCTAGACTCACAATTTTTCCTCTTTGTCTCGTTCAAAATACAAGAGTAAATCACATCAACACATAATGGATGGTTGCAATATTCTACCAAATTTTCTTTCCTTTCCAATTGTTAGATTTTGGGAATTAAAAGCAATAGTTCAACACAAAATCTTTTAAGTGTCCAATTGTAAAAGAATGTAGCCTTCTTGAGAAAACTTATTTTTCCCTAATCTTCGTTGATGGAAATAATTAATCGAAAATATAGTAATATCAAGGGTTTAAATTTCTGGTATTAAATCCAAATATCACAAAATAGAAATGTTCACTCGTCTTTATCTTTTGATGGTAGGTCTCATTTGTTGAAGAGATTGAGCTTCACGCGATAGAGAACGGCCTCAAGGAAATGCACAAGTTAGGATTATAAACAATGACATGTAGGGTTATAATTATATACCAAATATTGTTAATTCCATTTATAATTTCCGCCATGCATATGAATGTAAGTGTGTTTCCTCAGTTAACTTGTATCAAACAATCAAGCACCAGCGAGATAGGATTGGTGCAAGTCAATTAGGTCATCAGAAAGATCATTTGAAATGATCTACAAATATAATGCACAAAGAAACAGTCAATTTATAAGAACCGATGATTGAGCCACACATTTAATTGAAACAATCAAATGCATGCTAGAATTGGATAAACCGGCAAAATTAATCAGTCGAAAAACATGTTCCTCGTATAACTCTCCAGCTATAGAAATATACTGTAAATCACTACGAAGAAAACAAAAGAAAGTACTAATCACATTCATATATGAACTTACCTCGCAGAATCGATTAGATATAAACCATTGGATTAACATGCTCCTCTCCAAGTACGCTTTCACCATATTCTTTGAAAAACCTTCAACAAAGAAACACGCTCTACAATAGAGTGTAGAGAACGAGAAATCATAATTAATTTCTTTCTGGAAAAGAACTTGGCATTTTTGAGAAAACATATTTCTCCCTAACCTTCATTGATGGAAATAATCAATGGAACATATATTAATTTTAAGGGATTTAAATTTCCTTGTATTTAACATCCAAATATCACAAAAAAAATATGCTCTATTAGTTTTAAACCTTTTGGTAGTACTTCCCATTTGATCAAGGAATTGAGCATCAGGAAATAGTAAATGGCCTTCTGCAAATACACAAATTATGATTGTAAACAATGTCATTTAAGGTTATATACTGAAAAATGGCAAGCCATTTGACATTTGCAGGCATACATGATTTGAAGTAGATCATCAACATTTTCCCACATCGAAACTTGAATGAAATGTTATGTTTATATTTTGTAAGTCATGTTATACCAATAAGTGAACAAATAGCCAGTAAGGCATCTCCAACAATTCATTAGAAACTAAATTGGAATAAACCTCAGAAAACCCAAAAAACTGCGACTCATCTGGCTAGCCCCTTAAAAAAGAATTAGTAAATGAGAGGGATAGATCATAAGAATTAACTTTTTGTACTTAAAACGAATAAGGTAAAACATTAAAATAAGTTTAGAAATAAAATTAGTAACTTTTTTACCCTTCTCATTCAGTCATTTGATCAAGGGAATTGAGCTGCAGGAAAAAGTGAATGGCCTTATAGAAATGCACAAGTTCTGATTGAAAACGAATGTCTATGTAAGGCTATATACCAAAAATTAATAAGCCATTTGTCATTTTGAACCCAAAAATATGAACTTCAATCCCATTTGAAAATCATCAACATCATCCCACATCGAAACTAGAGTGAAATGTAAACATTTTTATAATGTGTATTCTGGCAACAAGAGAAGGGGTAGTCGGTAAGCATCTGCCACGTTGTTAAAAAGAACTGGAATAAACCTCAAAAAATTCCAAAAACGGTGACTTATCTGACCACCCTTTTGAGTAAAAGTACCCATCAGAAGAATCAACCTTTTAATTCAAAGAATGAATTATATTTGAGAAAACCCCATCTCTATCCTAGAAAACTTTCACCATGTTCTTTGAAAAAGACTAACCAAATCAAACCGATATGCTTTTCGTCTGGCCGGAGAACCACTTTCTGATTTGCCAAAATCTGATTTCTGCTCTATTGCTTTCCCGTACACAGCTGGTATTTCTCTTTGCAGGTCCTAAATGTGCTTAAAATTTTACAAGAAATATTTATAACAAGTAACTATGCTGATAAATTATGTACGGGGAAATCGTGTAATTATGCTGATATTAATGTATTGGGATAATTGCATCAAACGTCCCCCAACGTTTAAGAATTGTTAGGAATACACTCCTAACCTAAAATAATAGCATTAAACGTTCCAACGTATCCAAAATTTGGAATTGGAATACAAGCATTTTCTCTAGCAATTGGATTGGTCTTTTAAATGTCTTTCCTGAGTTCCTCGGCGGCCTTAGCATCTACTTGGTGGACTCTCTAGTATCCACGTCGTTCTCGGATATCCCTCCGAATATTCAACCCAAGCGCCCAGCAATATTATCCAAGTTGCCCGTTGCTCGGTTGATGGGTGTAATGCGGACCCAAGTCTATGTAGAGTGTATCACCGGCATCACAAAGTCTGTGAGATTCACTCGAAGACCCCAAAAGTCATGAGGCTGTGAGTTACGTTTCTGCCAACAGTACAGCAACTAAAAATGAAGTTTGTTCTAAGCCGTCCTGAGGCCGGCGAACAACTACCTCCTCCATCCCCTTGCTCATTCTCTTCTTCTTCCCCCCACAAACCCTTAGCTTCAGTGAATGGGTTCCAAAATTAGCCCCGAGCCAAGTGCTACTGCGGGAAAAGATGAAATTGGAAGAAAGGGCTGATGTGCTCAAGGACGGCCGACGGTGCACCACCACAGTTGACTCGAGTGGTGGTGCAATTGCCATCTCCAAATCCGCAATTACTATAAAAAAAAAAATCAAGAAATAGGTGGATAATAATTTGTAGTTTTTGCCTCTTTCTTGATTTCTTTGGTTTATATAAACTCTTTCTGCAATTGTAACAAAGAATTTTGTTGAGAAGTTCTTGTGTGCTACTATATTTTTTTTGCGGTGTATATTGGTTTTGTGTAAGTATGGAGTGTAGATGTAGTGTGTGTGTGCGCGTGGAACATCCATGGAAGAAGTAGAAAAGGGAGGTTACATCATATCAAAAAAAGGGGAGTCAAATTCCAATCACTTAATTTGAAGAGAGAAATTGCGTGCATTCTAAATTTTCGTTTTAACGGAGAAAATGGATGGAAACTGTTAATAGGGACTTACGATGTCTATTTCTCCATACGTTGGGGACGAGTTGTGCTATTTTTTTAGGTTAGGGGCATATCCCCAACGATTTTGAAACATTGGGAACCTTTGATGCAATTATCCCTAATTTATATAATAAAGATTAAAATTAAAATTATTTACAAGAATTATTTTTATCTACACATTTATTAAAATTTACAATTTTTACTTATTTTTTATCCACATATTTAATAGAACCTACTACTTATAATTTACAAAAAAAAAAAAAAACTTTACCAAATATAAACTATAAAATAGGGATGGAATATGGGCTCACTATGGTCGGGCGATCTTTTCAGTTCTTGGTCCCATTAGGAATTTTCAGAAGGCAGAGTGCACGGGAGTGAGATTAACCTCATTTCCCGCGTCATTGCCCATTTACTTTTACTTATTTTTGTTTTTTGTTTTTTTATTATTACTAGTGTATCACCCGTGCGATGCACGGGGTACAGAACATGAATAATATCATAATATTGAAAAGTAAAGAGATTTTGAAGTTATTCAAGTGAAAATCACTACAAAGAAACAGAAAGTCAAAATTTTAGATACAATGAAAAGGAAATAGCACACATACAATAAAAATATTATAGATTTTGGAAAACTTCCTTATACACTACATTCGTTGTTGAATCTGATGGTCGTCCATTTTTATCACATATTAGTATCTTCAATCCATCGCGCGATGTGACTCTTGACACAACAACATATAATTGTCCATGGCTGAATACCGATCTTTTCAAATACAAATCTACATGCGATAGAGATTGTCCTTGACTCTTATTAATTGTCATTGCATACGAAACAATTAGAGGATACTGCCTCCTTGTAAATTTGAAAAGTAATCTAGGGTCAGAAGGCGTCAACGTCATTCTAGGTATAAGGACTTTATGCTCTGCATTTTGCCCAACAATAATTTTCGCTTCAATTTTCGAAAAAAAAATTGGTCACAAAAAGCTTAATTAATTAGAACTATATAATTTCATTTTGATTTCTTATCTTCAATAAAAAGATCAAATATAAAACGTCACAGATGAGAAATTTTCACTAAAATTCTATTGCATCAAATAGATTCTAGTGATTTTGAGAACCCTAGAAGCAAAAAGTGAATTTTACATTCATCATTGCTAATTTTGATAAATAAATGATTTTCTATTAATTGCAATTGAAAGAAAAAGTTAATAAAAATTTAATTTTAAATAATATACAAAATTGAATGAATAGTCTCGACAAACAATCTGTGTCTAATTCGATTTGTTGAGCTACATAATATAAAAATACTAAACAATAATAAAGCCTCTATTTGGCAAGATTGTTTAAACAATCCATTTAAATGGACACAGAAATCAAAATCACTTTTTAATCACACACATTTCTCAAAATTACTTTATAACTACCAAAATCACCTAAAAAATGATACAAAATTTATCTTGATTTCTTTGACTGAAAATAAATTTTAGTCCACCTATGTAATTATCACAGTTTATCAAAAAGGCAAAACGAAAATATTTTTCAATCTTTTAAAAAATAGTCTTTTCAAGATAATTACAATGTATTTCTTCTCAATGTGAAAGTCTGTAATATCATCACTTTGTATATCTCAGCAAATAAATTTACATTCAAATCGGGTTTGAAATATAAACACAAATTTCTTTCTCACATTTCCCCAAATCACTTTTTGACCACGCACATTTTTTGAAACTATTTTTTAACTACAAATTTTACATTAATGATATAAAAAAACTAATATAAGAAAAAACATTTATTGGACTCAAAGATAAAAAAACAAATGAGCAAACATACGGACATACCCGGCCCAATGTTTGCAATCCATGTTCAGACACATTAATTGGACTCCACAATCAAATGTAACCTAAACCTAAAACCATCTCATCTTTCCATTCTACGCCGCCTCTACTGGAGGGTGTTCTTCCTATCTTCATATTATATTTTTTTCATCCAAAACATTGGAAAAAATTCAAGAATCATGCCACTGTTTTCCTAATAAATCAAGATTTGTGGAAAAAAGATGAGTAAATCTGCCTTTTTTTTTTTGCAATATTATTGTTTCGGTGAATGTTCATTATTTTTTTAGCATTTTCGTATTTATTTATTTATTTTTTTTTTTTGGAAGCCAGATCCATTGCTTGAGTTGTGTTCTTCATTTCCTCGGATCTAGAAAAAAGATGAGTCCACCTTTTTTTTTGCAATATTATTGTTTCGGTGAATGTTCTTCATTTTTTTTGCATTTTCTGTATTTATTTATTTGGAGACCAAATCTACTGCTTGAGTTTTGTTTTTCATGAGAAATTATTGAATATTTTTTAAACTATTATGATCTGCGCTTGCTAGTGTTTTAAGAAAATTAAATTCTGAAAGGAAATTGCTAAAATAAATGGGTTTTATAATCCTTGTAAACTGTTTTTTTTTTCCTTGTTTGAAATTGACGTGGATTTTTTATTATTATTATTATTATTGGTAGTTCAAGACAACCCTTTTGACGTGTTGCTCGGGTTACCAACACACAAGCTTCAGAGGATATAAGACATTTATGGAAGAAGATAAGTTTATTTACATTAACATCATATTCCAATTTTTTACCAGCAAGATATTTGATTGTGTTTATTTTGTGTGTACTTGTATTTTAATTGATAGAAAAATTATTGAATATAAAATTGCAGAAATATATGGGTAGAAAATAAATTAATGAAAAAGTTTGTAGCCTATAATATTTATTGCTGTAAGTTTGATACATATACATTAGAACAAAAATATTAAAATTAAAAAGCAGCAACATATATATGTACATGAATCATTATATTGAAAAAATATTAGTTAAACATTTATTTATTTTTAGTATCTAACCTTCATATCTTGAAATACAAATTCAAGTTTTTAGTTTGCACCATAAAATTAAAAAGCAGCAACGTATATTTGTACATGAATCATTATATTAAAAAATTATTAGTTAAACATTTATTTATTTTTAGTATCTAACCTTCATATCTTGAAATACAAATTCAAGTATAGATTTTTCATTAGGATTGTCATGTGAAGATTTCTCGTATGCGCGCACCACAAGGACCCTCAAAGCCCAGTTCTTCTTTGTTGCGTTGACTTCATTCACAAGACTAAACGTTGGAGCCATAGAGTTTTCTGACAACAAAAACAACAAAAGGAAAAAAAGAAAATAAAAAATAAAAACAAAAAAAGAAGATCAGTCGAAGGTCAATGTAATATGGTAATATGAGAAATAATGCAGCCAGAAGGTCAATGTAATATGGTAATATGAGAAATAATGCAGCCAATAGACTGAATTTTTTAGCAACATGATAGAAAAAAATTACCTTTGCAATGAGGGGGACAATTTTGTTTTTCAAACTGAAATTTGTTTGAGAGGATAGAAGAGATAAAATAGTGAGATGTAAAACCCACTAATTCAAATTATGATTGCTGTAAATTTTTAATTAGAGAATGGTTGTTCAGATTTTAATGCAGCAGTCCGTCTACACAGTTTTCGAATTGGAGAAATTTTGATTGATTTTGATGCAAAGAATCGAGTCTACACAGCTGAATTGAAGGCGTGTAACTTCTGTCAAACCCACTAATTCAAATTTTAATTAGAGATGGTTGTTGATTTTAATAAATTTTAATTGGAGAAATTTTGAGATTTTGATGGTTGTTACTACGCTTTTTGAATTGAAGGCGTGTAACTCCGTCAAACCCACTAATTCAAATTATGATTCTTGTAAATTTTTAATTAGAGAATGGTTGTTCGATTTTAATGCAAAGAAATTGGCTCACACAAATTGGAGAAATTTTGATTCAAATTTCAATATAAATAAAATAAATAATAATAATAATAGTAGTAGTAATAGTAGTAATAGTAATAGTAATAGTAATAATACTAAAAAAAATAAAAAAATGAATAAACTTTTTGGGCGGAAAATGAAGTCTGACTTTTTGGTCAGACTAGCCCACTTTTTATATATATATAAAATATAAATAACTCTTTCTTGCTTTTAAAATATAATTTAAATTTAAAATATGAAAATAATAAAATAAAATAAAAAATGAGAGTCAGACAAGACCGTGTTCTCCTTTCCTTCCAATTCATTTAAGATTAACCTAATTAATTTTACCAGTTGCATTTAAGATATTTCATTTTTTAAAGTAATAAAACTAAATCGTTTAGAGCTCAAGTGTAAAGTTCGAATCTCAACATAGTATATTTGATCGAGTAAATATAATTTAACCTAATTAGAAATATCAAAAATGTTTTATTGTGTAGTATCAAAAGTTTCATCAAAATCAAAGACGATAATAAATTTGTATATATTGTTCACCTTCTCGTGTAGGGTTTTATTTATTTTTAATTCTTTTTTATTTGTATGAAATCAAAAGTTCTAGTATTTATCAATTAAATTTATAGGATGTCCAATATTTTTTAAAATATTAAAACTTATCAATATATTTCAATTTTTTAAATACTAGTCATGGTTGAACGAGCATTACACGGCATTCTGAAATATTTTATAGTGTTATAAAAATAATATTTGAAGATGTTATATGAATATAAAAAAATATTTAATTAATACAAATTGTTTATGTAGAATGAATTTTTTATTCGTTGAGAATTTATCTGTATATAATATTTTTTTTAAGATAAGAAGTATTTGACTTTAATAAAACTTTTATTGTCAAACACATGCTACACGGACCATGTGGGAAACATAACAAAAATTTATACAGTTCATTTGGCACCTCGTTCTCACATCAAATTGTACCTGGTAAATGTTGGATGAACCATTTTTAATAAATAAATTATACAAATATTTCATAACAAAAGGTATATGTCATAAAACCTCAAGTTATGCTCAAGTGATAATTTACAATGAATAGAGATCATATTAAATATCTGAAACTTAGCTAGAGTAGTTTAGTCGATTTCATAATGAAGATAATTGAACTCTTAAATGAACTACAAAACAATAAACTTGTGTCAAGATTTGTGATTGAATTTTAATTTGAGGAAAAGAACAAAAATAATACATTCCAATCTCGCAATAGATCGACAATGGAGGTACTTACATTTTCTTTTGCTTGAGAACCCTCATGCCTTGAGCTTTGACGATTTCTTGCGCTGACCTGGTCAAATCCTCTTAATTTGCTTTTTGTATTAAGCTAATTCAACATTCAGTATTAAGCTTACTTATCTTGTCTTCAACCTATCACGTCTCTTATTCACCTGATATAAACAATGAAAAATGTCTCAAAATCACGTAAATATAATACTATTAGTTATAAAATATTATAGTTAAAATAAAATTAATTGAAGGAAAGAATTGTGAGCTCCTTAAATTCTATAGTAATTAAAGTAATTAAGATTTGATGAAAAAATAGATGTTCAAATACATATTAAAGAGTAATTAAAGTAATTAAGATTTGATGAAAAATAGATGTTCAAATATGTGGATTAAAATGAAAATGAGATTTAGAGAGAAATGAAAGAATGTACAAAAGAATAATAATCGTATCAATTATAAGCTAGAAAAGTAAGGATATTATTGAAATAATATAAATATTAAAAGAATTGACCAGACGGGCCAATTGAACAAAACTAGGCAAATGAGTTATCTGGACAGCTCACCAAATCGGGCTTGGAACAATGGCTTTTTTAAAAAAATCTCCCACCATATACCACAAAATATAAAATAATTTAAAAAAAATAATAATTTTTTATTCTAAAAATACTGCTTTTTACTTTTATAACAATTGTTACATTTTTTACATTTCTTATAAAAAATGTGTGTTACATGTGTTACATTTTGATACATTTAGAATTTAAAATATTGAAAAGTAATTGTACAATTTTAATATAAAATCATGTATGTGGCTACATTATCACTAAATCTCTCTTCTTAATATTAATCACTCGTTTTGTGAATAGTGCCAATACAAAATTCAAATACATGTTTTAGAAGAAATGTGCTTGTGTATACACGAATATATATACACACATTAGCTAGATGAATAATTATATATTAATTTACTTTATAAATTTTGTTTTTAACTCATAATACACAATTTTTAACATAAAAGATATATTGTTTATCTTTTTAATTAAAAACAAAATTATTCATTTTAAAAAATTAAAATTTTTACGCGTGAATTCTCTTGCCACTCTAGATATAATTGTCAAAAATAACGTGATATTTGATATATTATTAGAGTATCTCCAATACAGTTTATGGATTGCTATCTAGGTGGAACAAATCATGATCTCCCTAACACCAATTTCTACTCTTTATATGTTCCCCATAAAAAACAAGAAAAAACAACTAGGATGCTAGGCTTTCAATTTTTCTCTCAAAAACCCTCAAGTCACCCCCTACAAAGATAATAAACTACGTTAATTTATAGTTAACGAATAACCTAATTTTCTTACAAGTTTAAACCGCCAAGAGAATTTCAAGATTTGAAAACTTGTTCAATTTTAGTTGACCTAGATGTCTTCCAAGTTTCGACTACCAAAGTGACCAAGATTAGAAAACTTATTATTTTAGTTGACCTAGAAGTCTTCCTTTCAACAATTTGTATATTTTTTTATTTTAGCAAGTTTTAAGAAAATATCCCAACAATCTCCACCTTGATTTAAAAAACGAGTCAAAACTCAATCATCTCTTCTGCAGCTCTTCATCTCGATACTTAAAAAAAATCGGTAAACTTTGACAATCTCAATTCTTAAAACAGAAAATTAACATACTCCACCATATAAGTATAATCACTTAGAATTAACGAATTCTAAGAATTTCATCAGTACATGTCAAATAAATTTGTTGAAATATTATTATGCGATCCTTGCTTGACTTACTTGGAAGTTCATCAGCCATAGACATGAATTCTACAACACACCTTGCATTAATATCAAGTCAATGTCCGTATGCAAATATGTGGACCTGCTAGTAGTAACACATCCTCTATCATGGCAACTAGCGCATGCCACGAGGATGTAAATATTTATTCAAGCGACATCATTGTCTCCCATGAAGAGAGATGTATTGTTCGTATCTGATGTCGAACAATTAGTCGACCCTGCTCCACCTTTTGGACAATTTTTCATCACGTGACTAGGTTTTCAAAGATCTTTGTCGTAAATAGGGGTTGGTTTCCTTTTCAAAACTTTGTGCAAGACATATTGAATCAAAACATTATTGACTGTACTTGCCACAAGCCAAAATTGATTATTCCGTCAAATTTCTACGCCATATTTAATAGACATATCTTCTCTCGGCGCCAATACTCTAAACGACCGATGCTTTCATACCACCTGTTGGGAATTCACCCATTTCTTTTATTGTCCACAAGATCCTTATTCAGAGAAAATAATGAAATAGAAAAATATAAAAGATAGAGAAAGATTTACTGATCATCAAAGTTTTTACTATATGAAAAATTTGTACAATTATATAGATTTCACTCACCTAAATTCTCGAGTATCTTAAGAAAAATAATATCCTAAACTTTACCGCACCCACCAATTTCTACTCTTTATACAACCCATAAAGAAAACAAGAAAAACAACTAGGATGCTATGCTTACAATTGTTCTCTCAAAAACTCTCAAACCATCCCTACAAAAGAGAATAAACCACGTTAATTTATAGTTAACGAATGACTTAATTTTCTTACAAGTTTAAACTGCCAAGGAGTCCAAGATTTAGAAACTTGTTCAATTTTAGTTGACCTAGATGTCTTCCAAGTTTCAACTACCAAGGTATCTAAGATTAGGAAACTTGTAATTTTAGTCGACTTAGAAATCTTTCCTTTTAACAATTGGTACATCTTTTGATTTTAACAAATTTTGAGAAAATATCTCAACACTTCTTGCGATGACTTGGTCAAATCCTCTTAATTTGCTTTTTGTATTCAGCTAATTCAACATTCAGCATTAAGCTTACTTATCTTGTCTTCAACCTATCACGTATCTTATTCACCTGATATAAATAATGAAAAATGTCTCAAAATCACGAAAATATAATACTAATAGTTATAAAATATTATAGTTAAAATAAAATTAATTGAAGGAGAGAATTGTGAGCCTCTTAAATTCTATAGTAATTAAAGTAATTTGATGAAAAATAGATGTTTAAATACATATTGAAGATTCATAAATTGTGAGTCCCCTCAAATTCTATAGTAATTAAAGTAATTAAGATTTGATGAAAAATAGATGTTCAAATCTGTGGATTAAAATGAAATTGAGATTTAGAAAGAAATGAATGAATGTACTAAAGAATAATAATCATGTCAATTATTAGCTAGAAAAGTAAAGATGTTATTGAAATAATATAATTTTATAAGTGATAGAATTAAAAGTGGCAAAACAGGCTCAACTCGAGGGGCCAGCCCGTATAACCTATATCTTGGACCGAGTTAGGGCGTAAAAAAGATGTCCCGAACAAAACTAAGAGATATTTTCTCTATAGCCTTGTGAAATAAAATCCATGTTTTAATTTCACATACTCTTTATATATTTTCTGTACGGATCTCTTTTCCAAAAGCCATTACACCAGAAGGTAGGTGGGGGATAGAAAAAGACCCATAGGAGACTTCACTCCTAGACCAGCACCTTATGAAGATAATAAAGTTGATCCTTCATATCTTCTTCACAAACCAAAGAAATTACTTATTGATGTTAAGATTCTTGACTTAGATTGTGTAATTAATCCAGAAACAGTCATTGAAGATTGGTATAATAATATCATGATTTCAATGATCATACATAAAGAAATACATAGAGATGAGCAAAACTCATGGCACTATGTCATTTGAATTGATTTTCTTTTTCTTTCAGGGTAGCATCCATAATGTCTTGGAATTCTGTCAATGTATTTACTACAGCAGATTCTAGGATTTCTGGGTACTGTTTTTTCACTGGTTCTTACAAGATGTGCTTGTTTGCATTTTTCTGCAAGTAATTTTTGATTTAATCTTTTGGATGTAAAGATTATCTTCTTTTGTCCATTGCCATATGTAATTTTTCTTATGTTTCTTTTGAAGGGGTGCTCTCATTTTTGCAAGGTTTAGGATAAATGATTCAGCATAATTTAAACAACCTAAAAATCTCATAAGTTGTTTTTGGTCTGTAAAATCATTTGGAAATTTTTGGATGTGATCAAGGATATGGGGCTTAAGTTGTTTAAAACCGTAAGCTATTTCTAATCCAAGGTATCCAATTTTTTATTTGAAAAGTTCTGTCTTTTTCTTTGACAAAACTATACCTTCTTTTTGGACTCTTTTGAGGACTTGCAAAACATGTTCCTCATGATTTTCTTCAATTTCAAAATTCAGACTTTACATTATTTCTAACAAATTTCTTGTAAGAACAGACTCTTCAGTTTGTAAATCTTTTCTAAATTGTAAAATACATCCTGATTATAAACAAGGCAGATTAATCAGATGGCAGATGTGGTTTAGCCATTATGAGTTTGACATTGAAATCATTAAAAAAGATAACCTATATCTTGGACCGAGTTAGGGCGTAAAAAAGATGTCCCGAACAAAACTGGGTCAAATGACCCGGCCCGATTAGCCCACCAGGCCAATTAGGCTTGGACCGGGCTGAGTTTTTTATTAAAAAAATCTCTGGGATAGTTTCACCATACATCACAAAATATAAAATAATTTAAAAAATACTGTATAACTTTTTTATTCTAAAAATACTGTTCTTAATTTTATAACAATTGTTACGTTTGTTACATTTCTTATAAAAATGTGTGTTACATGTGTTACATTTTGTTACATTTAGAATTTAAAATATTAAAAAGCAATTGTGCAGTTTTAATATAAAATCATGTATGTGGCAATATTATCACTAGATCTCTTCTTAATATTAATCATTCATTTTGTGAATAGTTCCAATACAAAATTCAAATGCATGTTTTAGAAGAAATGTGATTGTGTATACACGAATATATATATACACACATTAGCAAGAGGAATAATTATATATTAATTTACTTTATAAATTTTGTTTTTAACTTATAATACATATTTTTTTAACATAAAAGATATATTTTTTATCTTTTTAATTAAAAACAAAACTATTTATTTAAAAAAAATTAAAATTAGGGCTGGCCAGACGCGGCCCTTTTGCCAGCTCTAGATATAACCGTCCAAAAAATAATTCTCCCCATGATATTTAATATATTATTAGAGCATCTTCAATGCATTCTATGGACTGCTATTTAGGTGGCACAAATTTTAGAAGACTCATGATCTACGTTGCGTCGATGTTTAATAAATAGGCATTCAAGTTCAAATTTGGTCTCCAATGCATTCTATGGATTGCTATCTAGGTGGGTTTTATTTTATTAATATAAATACTATATTATATTTAAATATGCAAAGAAAATTTAAATCTATATAGAAAATTTAAATTTTGCTGAGTCAACATGTCTAATGGAGCATCTAGAACTAGATGGAGCGTTAGACATTGTCTATTTTTTTCTTACCAAGTCAACTTGATAGAGTGTGACAACTTGCATTAGAGAAAAAAAAAATTGACATTGTCTATTTTACTTACGTGGCATAATTTTTTTTTTTTACAATCTTCGATATAGATAAATAGGTATAGATCCTAATTTTCACTATATTAGCAGGAGAAAATTAGAGATATATAAATAAAATCTTATATGCATCAACAGTAGCGGATTTAGGGTTGAAGTTCAGCTAGGGCGGACGTTGACTGGTAAACGTTCAAATATTGACCGTTGACCAGTCAACGGCCGATGCTTGTAAAAAAATAATGTGAAAATATTTTTAATAAATACGTAACTTATCAATCAACAAGAAAATCATATAATAGTGAGAGTGAGAGTGTTGGCTTATGAGTCTTGTTGGAAATTAATTTAAAGAATTCGAGAAATTGACTAAGTGACTTCGTGTCAATTGGTCAAAATATGCAGACCGACCCAATCCGTTTAGGCAAAATAGTTTGCCACTACCGCTTTGGAGAAACGGGGTTTTGACTTGCCCGGTCAAAGGTTGCCCCAAAAGAGAATTCAAATTTCTACATGTATTGAAGGGTATATTTGGCATCCGAAACCAATATCGAATGAATGAGAAATTATGGAAAATGACAAAATCGAGTCAATTTTTACCATGCGATCGCATGGGTATTTTACATCGCGATCGCAACTTACCTAAATTTTAATGAGAATATTTTTTAGTCCTACCATACGATCGCAGGAGACAAAGCCATGCGATCGCGATAGTTAATGAGATGAGGATAATTAATGGAAAGTATAGCAAGAAAAGAGAAAAGATAGTAGAGTCGAGAGATTCTTTTCACTCAAAAGTACCTCAAAAATGTAATACACGCAACCACACCCTCCCCAGTAAATATGTTGTTTGGTTCAAAGAAGCAAAACCTTCATGGTTCATGCCACTTTACACACCAAAACAAATCTTAATCAAGAATCATTAACTTCTAACATTTGTAAATCCTTCTATTAATACAAACACAACATAAAATTATTCAATTTCAACTAAATATTTAGGGGAAATTGGCGCAAATGGTCCCTAACATATCATGTTAGTGCGCAAATGGTCCCTAACCTTTCATTTTTGGCGGCATGATGGTCCCTAACCTATCCATTTAGGTGCGGAAATGGTCCTTGTGGACGGATTCCGTTAAAAATCCGTTAAGCAACCTTTCATTTAGTGCATAAATGGTCCCTAGCAATATTTTTGTCTTTTATTTGTGGAGGTAAAATTGTCAAGTTATATCTTTCTTTCAATCGGCGCAAATGGTCCATAACCTATAATTATATTTTGGTGCAATTAATTCTTATTTGATGAAAAGACAAAAATATATTTACTTTTAATTAAAAAAATTGCAATTGGATTCCTAACCTTTAAAAAAGCAAAAATGAGTCCGATACTTTAATTTTTATAAAAAAATTAAAGAAAAACTAACAAATTGACAATATACTAAATTATTTTGTATATTTTATGAACTATTATAAAATAACTAAAATTGAAATCATAATTATTAACAGTGTGCTAATTAAAATTATTTTATTGTTATTAAGTAATCATATTATTTAAAATTTAAAATTTAATTTTATCATCACAAAATAAAAGGAAAAATAAATTTGTCACAAATAAAAATTTTAATTATGCTCAACTCAACTTTCGATTTTATCACGATCTCATATTTATTGGGTCATCAACCACACTTTTTGAGCCACAAAGAAGCCGGACCATTGTTATTTTAAAATTTAATTTATTTTGAATTTAAAAAAAAAAAGGTTTCACCACACACCACCACCCACCCCCATACCCACTTCCCCCACCCCACCCCACAAAACCGCACCGCAAGGGAGGATTTCTCCTCCCGGTCGCAGCCGAATAGGGGGATTTCCCCCCATCGCCGCGAAACCCAGTTCTTCCACAGTTTGCGACCCAAGGGAGGGAGGGCTTCCTCCCTTCGGTCCGGGTTTTAATGTGGGGCAGGGTGGGTGGTGGGGTGGTGAGGTGGGTGGTGGTGGTGGGTGGTGAACCTTTTTTTATTTTAAATTCAAAATAAATTAAATTTTAAAATAAGAATGGTCCAGCTTCCATGGCTCAAAAGTGGGTTGGATTGACCCAAGAATACGAGATCGTGATAAAATCGAGTTGAGTTGAGCATAATTAAAATTTTTATTTGTGACAAATTTATTTTTCCTTTTATTTTGTGATGATAAAATTAAATTTTAAATTTTAAATAATATGATTACTTAATAACAATAAAATAATTTTAATTAGCACACTGTTAATAATTATGATTTCAATTTTAGTTATTTTATAATAGTTCATAAAATATATAAAATAATTTAGTATATTGTCAATTTGTTAGTTTTTCTTTAATTTTTTTAATAAAAAATTAAAGTATCTGACTCATTTTTACTTTTTTTTAAAGGTTAGGAATCCAATTGCAATTTTTTTTAATTAAAAGTAAATATATTTTTGTCTTTTTTCATCAAATAAGAATTAATTGTGCACCAAAATATAATTATAGGTTAGGGACCATTTGCACCTGAAAAAAGGTAAAGGTTGGGGACCATTTGCGCCAATTGAAAGAAAGATATAACTTGACAATTTTACCCCACAAATAAAGACAAAAACATTGCTAGGGACCATTCATGCACCAAAACGAAAGGTTACTTAACGGATTTTTACGCGAATCCGTCCACAAGGACCATTTCCGCACCTAAATGGATAGGTTAGGGACCATCATGCGCCAAAAATGAAAGGTTAGGGACCATTTTGCGCACTAACATGATACGTTAGGGACCATTTGCGCCAATTTCCCAAATATTTAACACAAACACAAAGATAAAATTATTCACCACTCAAATTGTAGACTAACAGATTAAAAAAAAAAAAAGAATTGCAGGCTAACAAGCTTGGGCAAAGGTGTTCTCAAAACATTTTACACACCATTTTTTTCAAAATTTCAAGACGGGCAGACGTGGGGTCTCGCCATGTGACCCATCCGCCCCTGTCTGCGTGATCCTAGAGAGAATTCCAAATGTTAATATGAGTAAGCAGTTGTAATGTTATCTGTTTTTTTTTTCTTTTCTATTTCGAGACTTACTTGTAATTTAATTTTCATCATTTAATAAATACTCCATCTTATAATGGTTTGATTTGGGGTGGGAGGTTTATTGTGTGAATGACAAAGTTTATGATTTTCTTATGTTTTTTAATCGAATAATATTATTTATCACAACTAATGATAATCATTATTTTATGTGGTATTAGATGATAGGTCTAATGAAATAAATTTCATATATTCACATTTTATTAAATCTATCATTTAAAACATGTTTTGGAGAGTATTTTTTTTTTAACTCTTTTTTTCTTAAACTCATTATCAACCAGGAGGAGTCAGACATTTTGAGTTGAAAAGTTTTCAAATTAACATGCAAAAAATTTGAAACAACATAATAGTGATGGATTATTTTTTTAACCAAACATTCCTTATGAAGGCCATTGATCTATTGCCCCGGTATATTCTTATAATGCCCACGGGACAAGTGTAAAACACTTCATGGAATGCTTCCACCAAGGACAAGTGTAAACTCAAGCAATGAGTGTTTTACACTTTCAATTGGATTGGGCATTATAAGAAATACCACCGGGGCAATAGATCAAGTCCTCCTTATGAATCTAATACTTTATTTTATTTATACACTAAACTATACACAAATAGATGAACAAACTCATTCGCACAAATTGTTCGACCATGATTGTGCATCAATATGTTGGTTTTTCTTCTAAACATATAACTTAGCACATGTTTGCCATTACTATTTAAATTATAATTAATCTATTAGATGATTTTCCCAAATGAAAATTAGCTGTCAACTTAAAATATCTGTGATAGCTAACCTATATCTCTATTGTTTGATGCAATTTACTATTTTCCCTAATGATTTACACTTATCTCGGCTCTTTTTTCAGGATTAATGTTAGTAATTCGAGATTGATTTGTATTGATTCTTGGTGTGTTTTCGTTATTTAAGGACAAACTGTGTGTTTAAGGTGAATTGGCGATAAAATATGGAAAAACGGGAAAGAGGTAGAAAAATAAGTGAAGTCATGGCCCTACATGGTGATATTTCATTTTCTTAATTTTAGTAAGTCTACAGTTAAAATCAAAATTTCCTCAATATTTGGATAATTCGCTTAAGGTTAGATTTAATTGATTCATAGCTAGATATGAATTTCCGTGAATGGTACCTTACTCACTCTTTATTAATTGTTTACGATACAAAACTTTTGCACGTTTCAAGCGAACAAATACTTAATAAACACACGGTGTTTTGATTTCTTAAATATATTTTGTTTTACGAAACATTTTCAACAAGCCATCATTAATATCAATCAAAATCTTGATGTGTTGTTTCTGTAATTGTTTTGTAAACCTAAACAACATCTATACTAATTACGTCTTTAGATAATGGAAAATGTACAAAAGTATTTAAGAGTTTTTGTAAATGAAGTAAAGATTTTTTATGAGCAAAAATTCATAATTAATTACTTGTTAATTTTTTTAGTGGAAGGTAAAATCCCACTATTAAACATATTTTAGTTAAAGCTCACATAGTGTATTTCTAGCACGTTTTCAATTTTTAATCCAAAGCTTCTTTAAGTTATGTGAAGTTTCCTCTCTAAGTATATGAATTTTATTAGACAGTAAAAAACTTAAGATTTTTTTTTAGTTTTTAAAACATTTTTTAGAATTTGAAAAGAATTTCAGTTATCGAATGGTGTCCAAAATGGGGTGCACCTGATTTTACTTTCAAGTGATTCTAAGAGTCCATTTGGTGTGGCATCAAAATGATTTATTTGACTAATAATCGTCAAAAATATCATACTACAAAGGTAAATTTTTTGGTCAAATAAATTATTTTTTGTCAAATAAACTAGTCTATAATCCATACCAAACGGGCTCTAAATCATTTGGTCTAATGTTGAGAATTATTGCTAAAAATTTCTTTAAACGATTGTCTAGCTAGTGTGATTTGTTTATTCGATTAATGATACTAATATTTAATAGTACGGTATATATGGAATATAAATATTCTAAAATGAAGCTTAGAAGGTATTTAAATGGAACATCGATCATGATGAAATTGATATTTATTCGACCATATAAATTATTCTAAAAAAGAAATGCCTATAGGCTAGAAAATCCACCGTTACATACTAAAGACTATTGTGATTATGCTGGAGTTTGGGCATGTGAAGGTGGATGAGATGGCTTGTTTTTCAATTCTTCTTCAATTTCAACTCTAAAGTCTCTGAGTATTGATACCATTTGTGCTTTGGCGACGGTGCAGGTGCATGATGAGATGGCTTGTGCTTCTTATGGAGTTCATCCTCAACTCCATCTCCAAAAGTCTCTGAAATTTGTTCTCGTTTGTGCTTTGGCGCCGGTGCAGGTGCATGATGAGGTGGCTTGTGCTTCTTATGGAGTTCATCCTCAACTCCATCTCCCAAAGTCTCCAAAATTTGTTCTCGTTTGTGCTTTGGCGCCGGTGCAGGTGCATGATGACATGGCTTGTGCTTCTTATGGAGTTCGTCCTCAACTCCATCTCCAAAAGTCTCCGAAATTTGTTCTCGTTTGTGCTTTGGCGCCGGAGCAGGTGCATGATGAGGTGGCTTGTGCTTCTTATGGAGTTCGTCCTCAACTTCATCTCCAAAAGTCTCCGAAATTTGTTCTCGTTTGTGCTTTGGCGCCGGTGCAGGTGCATGATGAGGTGGCTTGTGCTTCTTATGGAGTTCATCCTCAACTCCATCTCCAAAAGTCTCCGAAATTTGTTCTTGTTTGTGCTTTGGCGCCGGTGCAGGTGCATGATGAGGTGGCTTGTGCTTCTTATGGAGTTCATCCTCAACTCCATCTCCAAAAGTCTCCAAAATTTGTTCTCGTTTGTGCTTTGGCGCCGGTGCAGGTGCATGATGACATGGCTTGTGCTTCTTCTTGAGTTCATCCTCAACTCCATCTCCAAAAGTGTCCGAAATTTGTTCCCATTTGTGCTTTGGGGCAGGAGCAGGTGCATGTGAATGTGAATGAGATGGCTTGTGTTTTGCAATGGATGGAACAACAAGAGCCACCATCACTGCAAAGAGCACCAACATGTGTGAAGTAGACATGACTTCTAGAATTGTAAATTGTAAATTGTAAATTGTGGGATGATGAAAAACTTGTATAGAGGTGTAGGTTTTATAGGAGAATTGGACCATTCCCTTTGCAACAAATGTCTATCTTTTTCTAAAGGGCTTTTTATTGTATCACAGTCTCCCATATAATAGCTGTATCCTTATTGAAAACAATTTACTTTAATTATAAATTGAAGCCCTCTTGGATATAAATGGAAAATCATTCATATTTCTCTATTTAATGTTGGGATGTATATTGTTTAGAATTTAATGTTTTAGGCCAGATATGTATGATGCTTTTGCTAAGTAATTAATCTATTTAATGAACTCTTCAATGGATATTAGCTGTCAACTCAAATACTTAAATAGTATTTTTTAAGTTTTTGTTTAGTCCAAATTAAAATCGACTAACAAATTGTAGTCAAAAGTCAACAATTAATTTTAATTATATATTTAATGAAACCCACAATTTTTATTATTTTTTCAATCACACATTTCATCAACTTTTTATTAAAATTTACTAAAAAAAAACTCTCAAACAAGATGACTTATGGGATAATTTCAAACTTATGTTACAAAAGAAGTATAAAATATTGTAGCGCCAAAAGAAATTTCAACACGGTCAATGAATTATTACGAACTACTATATTTTATCTTTAAAAACTTCATTTTGTATCAAACTTTACAATTATTCCCCCGTTATTTCTAAAATTTTAATCTAGCTGAAAATTCTGAAAAGCATGATGTTGATTAGTTTTTATTCGATTTCAGCCGCTACTCCAAAACACTTTTACAAACCAATTCAATGACACTGTTCTTAATTTTTTCCATTCTCCTTCTCCTTTATTTTAAGATTTTTTTTTAATTGGTTCTTGACTTTGTTCTTAAACTTTTTTTATTGATGGGTTCTTGACCTTATTTTAAATGTTAATTTGGATATTTACCTTGTCCCAACATTCTTTTTATGATGCTTTAAATGTTGAATTTTTTTTTTTTTTTTTTAACTATTTCTCTAATTGCACGACTTTTTTTCTTTCCACTTTCTCAACTTCTCTCAAGCCCAAAACCCCATTCTTTTCCCATTGCCTAGATTTGTCATTTTTACCAAATAACTGACTTTTTTTTCTTTCTCAACTCACATTATCAGCAAACAGACTCCTACTCGGATTATGATTGGTCACATCGGGTTTTTTTCCAACTCAACACCAGAAGCCTTAAGGCCCTCAACCCACTGTTTGAACCACGCAATTGGATTGGAGATTCAACAGTAGAACGATAGACTAATTGTGTATATTGATGACGATGTATTTCACAATATTGATTAATGATGTAATTATATACAACAATTTCAAAGTATGAAAACGCGTAGGCAATGATAGTAGTAATGTATTAGATTATTTTTATTAATGTTAATTTTTTAAAAAAAAATGTTACTTAATTTTTTTATCCCACATTGAAGAATATATGACTCCGTCACACATGTCTAGATCAACAATTCTTCCTAAACTAAGTGCCCGCTTTGGTAGAGATTATAAACTAGTTTATTTGACCAAAACAGTTTATTTGATTAAGAATGATAAAAATGACATCGGCTATGTGTCATCATGCAATAATTGCATGAGTGTAAAGGCCCACTTGACACTCATGCAATTATCACATTTTTATGAAAATCATTAGGCTCCGTTGGTATAGAATAAACACCAAAGCGGTTTATTTGGTAAATAAACCTGTTTATAATCTATACCAAACGGAGGCTAGATCGGGACTTTGACTAAAATGATAAAAATGGCGCTACACAAGACAAATTTTTTTGTCGAAATAAACCTGGTTTATAAACTCATTGTTTAACTCACATCTTTAATGACAAAGTTTCAGAAGTCTCGTACTCTTATAAGTGCGAAATTGAACTATTAACAATATATGTAATAAAATCAGGAAGAGCAACTAGTGCATTGATTTCGTCGTATAATTGGTTTTATTAACTAAAAACGGGAATGTCTTGTTAGGCAAAAGAAAGGACCTTGTGAAATGAACATAACCAAAATATCGCACTCAAGATTTAGAAAGCATTTTCATGGCAAGATTTCATTCAACATAGATTATAATACAAATTTCCCATGAAAATATTATTCTAGTTTGTAGAAAACTACGTTGTTCACAACATGTCAAAAGTCATCAATCACTCGTCCCTTTTGCTGCCGAAGCCGGGTACCGGTACTTCTGCTTAAGCCCTTCCGCCATAGCATTCATGGAGGTTCCTGCCGGTTGATAACCTGCTGGCTTATGTGGTTTCTCCCATTCATTCACGGAGGTGGCTGTCGATACAAAACCTGTTGGGTTGGACTTAGTTGCTTCACCCGCTGTATTCATGGCGGTTGCTGCCGGTTGATAACCTGCTGGCTTAGGTGGTTTCTCCCATTCATTCACGGAGGTTACTGTCGATACAAAACCTGTTGGGTTGGACTTAGTTGCTTCACCCGCTGTATTCATGGCGGTTGCTGCTGGTTGATAACCTGCTGGCTTAGGTGGTTTCTCCCATTCATTCACGGAGGTTGCTGTCGATACAAAACCTGTTGGGTTGGACTTAGTTGCTTCACCCGCTGTATTCATGGCGGTTGCTGCCGGTTGATAACCTGCTGGCTTAGGTGGTTTCTCCCATTCATTCACGGAGGTTGCTGTCGATACAAAACCTTTTGGGTTGGACTTAGGTGCTTCATCCGCTGTATTCATGGCGGTTGCTGCCGGTGGACAACCTGCTGGCTTGGACTTAGGTGCTTCATCCGCTGCATTCATGGCGGTATCTGCCGATGGCCAACTTGCCGGCTTACGTGGTTTCTCGGCTGGATTCATGGCGGTTTCTTGTGGTGGACAATTTGCGTTGAGTTTCTTGGATGCTTCCTCCTCTAAATGCATGGTTGTTTTTAGTGCTGGTTGAGATTCACGGGGCTTTATTGCTGCTATATGTGATGGCTTGTTCTTGATTCTGGCATAAAAACGGTCTATAAGAACTTTCTGCCTCTGCTCATCGGAGGCGGCGCCACCATGGGCAGCTGCCGGAGTGGCAAGAACCACTAGCCCAAGGAAGAACGCTAGAAAGTATGCAGTAGACATGGTTAGTGAACTGTTTGATGAAGTGAAAGTGGAGAAAGGTTAGGGCTTTATAGGACACCGTGCATGTTCATGCAACAGTTGCACCATCAGCGTGGCCTCATGAAAACATGTTTGGTGTGAGCATGACACATGATTTTTGTTGTGAATTCTATCAAATTACCTCGTACACAACGCTTCACGTTTGGTGAATCGTAAATGAGTTGGTGGTGCAAAATTCGAGGAAAAAGTTGGGAAACCCATCGAAGAGTAAAGAGCGCGAGTAGGAACATCTCCAATAATGTCTTCTATTTTGAATATTGAGCTAATGTGACGATAAGCTGGGGAGGGGAGGGGGACAAAATTATGTGGCAACATTTATTATAGAAAGTAGTTCAACAGACAACAGGTCGTCCAGTTTTAAACATCTTGTTAAAACATCTCCAATGCAACAAATGTCAATGCACAATATCTAATACTTTTTTTGACAAATGGTCAAAAAGTGCTTATGTGACACAATTAATGTTAGAAGGTGTCTAGCACAATGTCTAGTTCTAGACATTGTTCTTGACAATGTCCATCATTAATTTAATAATCTCTATCAAATCAATATATTTCTCTCTTTTTTTAAAAAAAAAAACTAATAATAATTTACCACATTTGCACAATGAACATTGTTGCATTGGAGATGTTCTTAGACGGCATTAATCTACCTATTTTTTCATTAAACTGTGTATATCTCTCTCATTTATTTTTTCCTTCTCTTTCCTTCTTCCACTCTCTCCCTCTCCTCTCTTCTTTAATCTCTCTTGCCATATAGATTTTTTAGAAACTATCTAGCATTAGAGATGCTCTAAGAAAATTGATTATTTATTACGCATGAATAAATGTTTAACTTTGAGTTTCATTACGTATTAAATATTTGATAAAAGAATTGAATCCAGTAAGCAATTTGTGTCTTGTAACAATTTAATATTTTCGAAAGGACCGTTCAATAAGATTATGATTTGCTGGTGTTCGTGAATGTGTCTACGTACATCACTTTTCGAAGCACAACAATACACTCCAAATCCTTCGAACTTTAAGTATTTTGTGAAGTACTGTGGATTTTGGGGGACTCCATTTTGGAAGATGTTCTACCAAATTTTATCCAAAGTGAGAAGCGTACGTGAATAATTTTGTGTGGTGAATTTAAATGTCCCAAGTGCATGAACGACTACTTAAAAGACTTTTCCTCGTACATCATGCCATACGAATAATTCTTAACTATGAATTTTATTCTAAATTCTTGTTTGTTGTAGATTATAAACTAATTTATTTGATCAAAAATGATTAAAAATATCATATTACAAAAACAAATTTTTTAGTCAAATAAACTAGTTTATAATCCACACTAAACATATGTATAATATGCAATTTTCTTGATATCTCGGTATCTCAAACACCATAAGACGTGTCTTGTGTAACGTATCATGGTGTTGTGACTTTTCACTATTAAGGAGCATAGCTCAAAAATCAAAATATCGGTTTTGCCACCTGACATTTCATTCATAATTCTGAACAGGAAAAGGAATAATTGCTTATTACTGCTGGTAAAATCCACATTTTACACACAAATCATAAAAGATAAACTTGTCGCAATGGACTAACTAAATATATAACATGAGACCTACCATTAGCATCATGCGCAAGGTGAAAAACCCAGATTGATAAATCACTTCCACAGAGCATTCATAGCTTACTAATTTATAGAATAAAAACTAAAATTCTGCTTTGCACACCAAAGTGGTCGCATCACAACTCTCGGGTACTTCATCAACGCGCCTTTGAACCTTATTGTTTGATTTATTCCTTGTTCCGGAGGATACAGGCTTAACGCTGCCTTCAATGGTAAGCGTTGTTGTAGGCACAGAACTGTTATTCTTAGTAAATTGTGTTGCAGCTGATCGGGCACCGTCTATGGCTGCTTGCAGAGTAGGTGATTTCTCCATTTTCGATGAACTTGAGCCAATGGAATTAGAAGAGAGTGATCCAGGTTTCAAAGAAAAACGATCTCGCGGATTTGGAAGAGGAAATGTAACCGGTAATGGAGCGGGAACAGAAGTGAGACCTCTAACTGCTGATTCATATATCTACACAACAAGACCAAAACAAACTTTAGGTTTTTTCGAGAACTAAGCAAAATGGTAAGATAGATGTAAAATGATAAATTCAACCTAATAGAATACATGACATTAGTTATCCCTCCATACCTTCCTTTCCAAATTATAAACCCCTTGGTACCCTCGCATCTCAAACGGTACTATAAGTTTCTGCATCAAGTAAACGACAAAAAAATTATTCTTTTTTGATGTAAAACCGAAACATATATATCCGGATTACTTGATGTAAAACAAGCAAAAAAATCATGTAATCATATATATGAGGAAGCTGAAACCTGTGGTTGCTCACAAAGCCAAACAAAAGCTGTTTGCCCTTCTAGTCTCACCTGCAAGCAAAAGTGTTTGAATTATGTGAGTAGAAAATATGCAAATCATCGTGAACAAATTACAAAAGTATCCACATCAATATAGCTAAAAAGTACTAGATGCATGAGATTTAGGTGTTCACCCCTTCAGGAATGGCTTCCCAGCTTACTAGTTCTTCGCATGTAACACAACCAACTATTTCAACGCAACCTGTGAAAATTGAAGTCACAGATTAGCTCATAACAACAAATAATAAACATCAGATGGAACATTTTGTAGCAGCTTATTGGAAGATCAAGAAAAACATTAAATCTAGAATTGTGACAAATCCTTAATGTGTACTTTCTAATGAAAGCAGAATCAAAAAATAGTTTCCAAATGTAAACAAGAGAATGAGTATCATCACAACTTGTGTCTTTCACCAAATAAGCAGGGCAAAAAATATGGTTGTACACATCATATCATTTATGGATAATTATGGATTAACCAATTCGGAATGAGAAAAAATCATGACATAGCTCAAAGGTTCAACCCTCATATGACAAACATGCACAATAATCACAAGGTGGGGTGATCAATCACAGTCACACTCCATCAATAGAAACAATTTAGGATTGTGAGGCTGGCAAATCCAACCTATCCGTTAGATTTAATTTCTGGCAGATTCAATAAAATACTTCCAAAATAAATATGAAAAATGACATTTTATACAGAAATTCACTACTTCAGCTTTTCTTCCTAATTCCCAGATATATATACAAGGGGGAGAAAGAAGGAATTGCGCACCAATCACATAAATAAAAAACTGAATTTGATACCTAGAAGTCTTGAAACTGGGTAGTGCTCAGGAAACCTGATATCTGTTATTCCATTAACTGCATAGATTTCCCTGTAAAAGTCCTCCATAGCTTTGATTGTGGCTGGTTCTGGGGCCTTCCCAGCAGCATGAATCCAGAGTCGACCTACATACACCAACAGTAAGCTAAGCCTTACTCCCAATTAATTTGGAGTCAACTACATAAATCACCACTCCATTTGACACAGTACTACATTTACTGAAATATTCCAATGAATTCAATTTTTTTACAACCAAGTTACTTCAAGTTAATTTAACATAAATAACAAAAGAAAAAATATATAATATAAACCCATTCTTAAATTGCAGGTGTCTCCATGCATGAGTCTACATTAACAAAAAATGTAAGGCCCCATATTGCCCCCAATGCATGTTTTAAACAAATCGCAATATTACTATATGAAGCAAATGTCGTAAAAATGATAATAATTGCATGCGTGGCTGATATGCCAGTTAAACCACCAACAGAAACTGGAATAAATGTGGGAAACAACACCACATTTCCTTGTGGGGCAATATGGAGAGAACACAACAGGAGGGCTTTTGATGGATTGCAGACTTTATTTTAGGAAATCCAACTTCATGTACTGTCTTGTTTTTTGGTGTTTCCACTTCATACCCACTCGTATGACACGTGGATGCAATTTTAGGAGATTTGGTTCAGTGTTTACTTTTGATCACCGACATACCTCACCTCTCGTGTGCAATTTCATTTGACAAAATTTTGAAAGATTTATCAAAAGCAAACAAGGAAACACAATGAATGTAGTTAATATATTAGATATCAAATAAAGCAACCAGATTGTAAACAACTGAAGTAAATGAGCACTTGCAGTCTTCAGAAATATCGTAATATCTGAAGAAATAAATGCTTGTATCAAGTCTAGTCATCGAACCTTAGATAATGTCTCAGTCCATTGTGGAATCAAGAAGGATTCAAAGTCAACATTATCCCCTATCTGATGAACATGTGAAAGACAAGCCATATGGTCCACCATTAGGGTCAAACTACCAGTGAAATTATATAAATGAAGGCTGTGATTGTGGACGTGATACTGGTTCCTCCCATCAGGGTACTACCTACACTACCACGAGTGCAACTCCAAGATCCATAACCATATAATATAACCCATGACTCTTGAAGACAATCACCATATCTCCAAGTACACAATCATAATACCAACTTGTGCTAGTGGCTGTCTGCATTAACCAAATGACCTATAGCGAGGGGTCTACTTCTCTTTACCCAGGCAGAAATATATTCCCAAATTAGTTCTCTCGTAATCCCAACTTACATTTGATCACTAATCCCTCTATATTATTCAGAAGACTATGACATGTCATCGAAAAAATCTTAGCCAAGGATAACACAGTCTCCCGAGAAGAACATTCACTTTGTTCTTTTACTAGTGGAACGACATGCATTTAGTCAATCATGAATGAATCAATATATCAAACATATCATAACAAAACCATACAGAAGTAAAGTCAAATAAACATGAGCCAAGTTGATCAACTGTATATTAAAAATAATACGTTAAAATGAAGTTAGTCATAAATCATGCTTTAACTAGACTATAAATTTTTTGTGTTGCTACTTGCTAAACCCACTTTTATACGTTGAAAGTTGTTTAGACTGTATTTAGATTTAAACCAAAAGCTCAAGCTCATTTGTTGAATGTTAAGAAGAACAAGTTAATACACGTGGCAAAAGCTAAATACTAGTACTACCAAGCCATACTCCCTAAAAGGCTAAATTCCCAACTCGTCATAGTATTTAATTGATTAATTCCATGGACTGAGTATACTATTAGCGGAGTGAAGATAAGCCTTATTTACAACCAGAACGATAAAAGGATTAGGAAAAGAAAAAACGTGAGTGGGGATTGGATTGATGATAAAATAGAATCCTGATCACGAACTGTGATTCAATAGTTACGTAATTGGACGAATCAACTATGTTTATGGCAGCTAATACCCTGTACTCTTGTAGGCTGAGGAGCAAAAGGAGGAATTGACCCAAACAGTTGCTATTCCACCTTCCAGAGATTTATGAAGGTAAAACGTAGTTTAGACAGAACATCCCCCTAATCATTATACAGTAGGACATCTTTCTCCACCATACATCAAAATTAAGCCATGAGACCAATCCTTGAGTTATCATTAATCCCTACGGAACTCAAACCTATCACCAACTAAAAATAGATCGACACTTTAATTATTAAATAAACCGTTAGTTTCAGAACAAATATTACACAAAATAATAATAAAAAGTTATCACCTTGCTAAAAGAAAACGAAAAAGATTCAGCCAATAATTCTAGGGTTTAAGCACCCTTTTCCCACACGAATTAATTATCATATAGCATGTTCAAAAAGATAAAAGAACAGAGCAAAAACCAGAAAAAGAAATTATGGGCTTCAGAAAATATTGTTTTTAAAGGTACCTCTGATGGGGGCGGGCCAGGATCTTCCTTCAATGCGCTTGATGCCATGAACAAGTAAAGAAGCCCATGGCTGATGCATTGTTAGACATGGGTTTCTGTAATTTGATTCGTTCCGTCCCCAGCCTCTCATATTCTCAGAGTGCTGAAATTCTTGATGTCTAATAATTTGAAGTAATTTTTGGATACACGGAGGTTTTGTCTGCACAAAAGAATCTTGTTACAAGAAAAGGAATTCGATTTGTTCCCAAACCAATTAGAATTGGTTTGATTTGAATTAAAATTTTAATAGAAAATTAAAATTAAAGTTAACAATGTTATTGAAAGTGAGACGACAAAAGGAAAATATAAGAAAATTGAAAAAGCAAGTGTGGATTTTATTATATGGATGGGCCAATATATATAGGTTTCAATGAGAATTAGACAAGATATAGACTTTTAGAATAACTACAACTATTTACTATGTATTTTGATAAGACTAAGAGTATGTTTGATAAATATTTTTGTAGATTATAAACAGTGAATCCTATAAAAAAAAGTGTAGATAAAAAGTGAATAAAAGTTGTGGGTCTTACGAAATATATGGATGAAAATGATGTTTGATCGATTTATAAGTGATAGCACACACAAACATATTCTAAATAATCATTCATCATTATCTATAGTTTTACAACACTCATTCTTGAATTACTATTTACATAATAACTGTTTCGTTAAAAGTCTTACTTGGCAAAAACTCAATGAGACAAAAATATCTAACGGAAGAGAAAAAAATTTATCACAAATTTAGAGTAATCAAACATTGCCTCATTAAAATCTTGTCAGGAAAATCTAACGGGACAAAACTTGAGAGAATGAAAAAGAGTACATCTACTCATCATTATTTCAATTAATGGAAATCACTGTATCGAGCCATCAATATCTCGTGCGTACGTCTTCAATACCACCATTTTTTTAAAACTTATATAAAATAATTCTAGAAAAATATATTCCATGTTATTGACTTGTTATAACTTTTAAGCAATATCATCTTCATACAAGATATTCATACATCTTTAGTTGATTACAGTCATCATGATAATCTAATGCAATTACATTGAAAAACATATCTTGTTGTTGTTGTTCTCTTCAGGAGTTTCGTATGTAATTTGTAAGACACGGGAGTACAAACATAAAGTTATATTAAGGATAAATAGAAGGTTATAAACATCCACAACTATAATATATATATAACACTTATCATGCATGTCTTTTACACAAAGAATATGTCTCGTTAAAATTTTACTAGAAAAAATCATAGTGAAGCAAAAAGAGTGTATAATTCTTTTAATAAGTCATAAAAATTGTCTCATTAAAAATCTTGTCATGAAAAGCCAATCGGACAAAACATCGATCAAGGAAAAAAGAGTACAACGCGTATTTACTTCCCCTCATGATAATATCACTTGAAATTAGAGATGGCAAAAATATCTGATCCATATCAAATTCGATGGATATTCGATTTGAATGGAGCGAAAAAAATTTCGATCCGCTGATCCCAAGGCTGATCGGATCATGTGTGCCCCGATCCGATCCGCCAAATTTGAAAAAGATAGAAAAATGTAGTAAAGTTTGTTTAATTTTTTGAATGACAATTGACCAAAAAAATATATAGATCAGTCTGCGGATCAAAGCAATGATCTGCTTCAACCTAGATCCGATTCACCCCGAGAAATGGCGGATCAATTCGCGGATTTGAATTTTCTAAAATTGATTCGGGGCATATACGGATCAGGCCGATCCGATCCGAATTCACCCCGTTGCCATCACTACTTGAAATCTGTACTTTGATTGTTTAAGTTCTCAAAAAAGTTGAACTATATACTTCATACATATTAAATTCTCATGCAATTTATATAGTATATTCGTTATACGAATATCAAGTTTTATTTATTAACAAACTAACAAGATATCGACTTGTGATTGTTTTACATAAACCTTTACGAAATTCATAACGTTAAGAGTCGTGCATTATGTGTTACGACTTCATCTTTCTCATTTCATTTTCGCATAAGTATACACTTTTAGGTGTTTGGACTGTCAGTCTAGAAACTTCAGGTTTCTCTAGCAAGTTCAATTTTACTTGGATTATATATTTTTATTTGGCCAATTAATTATTTGACAGATTTCTTTCAATATGCTCGCTACCTTTTTTTTTTTATACGACTCAGGTGTTCCAAGCTTCGCCTGACTAATCCTGAGGAGTGGCGGTCTTCCTCCCCAGTTCACCACCCAGGTAAATCCGAATGCGGTCACAGCTTATACACACTTAGGTCGGATATTCGACGATTCTCCTCCTTGTGGATCACTGCCTTCCAGCATAATTGTTGTCTTCTAACATTAAATATTGCCTTCCAGGTGCCGCGGAGATTCGAACCCTTGATCCTCCGTAGAGAACCCTCCTGCTTTACCACTACGCCATGCCCGTGGGGGCATATGCTCGCTACCTTTCATAATATGAAGTGCTACATTATGTACAAAAGTATTGTCAACAATATTTTATTTTGTATTCCATTTATTTTCCATAGCGATATAATTTATCGAGATCTATTCATTTTATTATTTCAGTTAGCTGAACCTCTTCTTGGGTTTTACAATTTGTTATGTGTATAAACTCTCCAATAGTATATCATGAATATGAAAATCTTTACTATTTGCTCTAATTTTCTTTTTAGGATTTTTGTTTTGGAATCAAATGTCACAACGCTTTAGCGCGCCATTAAATTTACCAGATATAATATTAATGGATTGTTCTTCCAAGAAGTCAATATGAATTGGAGCATTTATAGCTGTAATATGAGACTTGGTTAATCTCTTTGGTCAGTAAATACATATGTCAATTGTATAACTTACAAATGAGTCATCTATCAAATTTTTGGTTCATATTGTCATTGTGCGAGGAACTAAAAAATATAATATGATGCATTTTCATGTATTCTTTCTAGCTAATTAATTTCTCTCATAATGTTGAGAAAATTGTTTTATCAAAACGACAGTCGACAAAACGTGTTATAAAATATCACCCGTTCAGATTTAAGATATTTTATAAGGGTTCAAACTAAATATGTATTCTTAACATTATTTAATTTCCATCTCAGTGCATTATGGTTGACAGATTGTACAAATATTGCACTATAAAAAATCATTAGATTGATAATATTATATTCTGATCATAAGCCAACTATAGTGGAAATAATGTTGCCATGAACCATATAAGTGTTGATGCATAAAAAATAGTATTCTCTAGATAAAAATGGAAAAATACTTTGCTCTTAATAATAATGGTTTAGAAAGTAATTAGATGAATTTAACAAACAATAAGACTAAACTGTTAATCATCATCTCAATTATAATTTATTAAAAGTTTGAAATTTATGCTCACTAGCATTAACAAAACAACGTTAATTGTATAGTGTGAAAATTATGTTCATAATTTAAAATTTGATAAAGTAATCTCGTATACTTCAAGTTGCGAATAATAACATCATACAAATCACCTAATAGATGTATCTATTAGATACAAATAATATCATAGATGGTCAACATGGAGGATGACGGGACCCTATATATCTCTCTAAATAATTTTCAAAAATGCAGAGAATTCAACTCCAATTTTACCTAGAGAAAGTCTACTAGTTTATATATCATGAGAACAAGCAGCACGCGAGCATTCATTATATTGAAAAATCTTCTGATATTCTCATTAAAATTTGCATCATATTGATCCGGGATGGTCAAACCTGTCATGCCAATTTATAAAAAATTTCAGGACAATGAACTTTTGGTTCAATATAGTACTTGATTTAATTGTATTAAAAATTTTGTAGTACAAATTAAAAAAATTAGTAACACAATATTTAGGGAGTCATGAGAAGCAAGACAATTGTCATCATGTCTGAAATGTAAACGATCTAAACATGTCAAATTATAAAATTTCTTGGATTAATGAACTTCGGGTTCGAGACAATATTTAATTCAGTGATCTTATAAAATTACGTTTTCGAGAGCAAATAATATTCTACTAGAGGAGAATATGAACTTAATATAAAGTTGTGCTTCTTCATGTGCAACAACAAATTATACTTATAGAATACTTATATGCATATGTTGTGTTTTTTTCTAAAAAACAACAATATAATATTATTCTAGAATATTAATAAAATTATAAAATTGTGTTTGTTCAGAAAAAGAACAATTAAAAATAAATCCTATAATGTACTCTCATCAGGAGCAATAACACAATATTCTTATATAATATTGATATGTATAAAGTTTATAGTTTTTCAATAGCTACGACATGATATTCTTTAAGAATATCAACACAATATCCTTCAAGAGTATATATATATATATATATAAAAGAACGTTCGTCGTGAACATTAACTAAATATTGTTCTAGAATATTGATGTATATAAATTTGTGCCTCTTAAAGGAATACATCACAATATTCTATTAGAAGATTAATTTATGTAAAGTTGTGCTTTTCAAAAGAAACAAAACAACATTCTTCTAGAATATTGGCATGTACAAATTTATGCTTCTTTAAAAACAATCATATAATACTTGTTTAATTAAATTGTGCTTATTCAAGAGTAACAACACAATATTTTTCTCAAATATTTCTTTAATTTGTCTTTCTTCAATAACAACAATTTCATTTTTTTAGAATATTGATATTCAAAACGTTATACCCCTTTATGAGTATTAATCCAATATTTTTTTATAAAATATTCATATACCAATACTTGTTCTTCTTCATGACGTAGTCAATTTTTTCTAAAACATTGACATGTATAAATTTTATGTTTCTATGGAACAATAACATAATATTCTTATACAATATTAGATCTTATAAAATTACGCTATTTGGGAACCAGTGATATTCAACTGGAATATTGATATAATGTCATACTACTTTGGGAGCAACAATAGAGTATTATTTAAAAATATTAAATTATGTAATGATTTACTCATTAGGAGCAAAAACGTAATAGATATTATATCATATATAATTATGCTATTCGAGAGCAAGTATTATTATGCCAGCATATTAATATAACGATGTGCTTCTTCGGGAGCAACAACAAATTATTTTAAAATATTAAATTTTATAAAAATCTATTATTCAGGAACAATATCTTAATATTAGTTCTTATAAATTACGTTATTCGGGAGCAAGTGTATTCCAGTGAAATATTAATATAATATAAAATCGTGCTTCTTCTAGAAGACCAACGAAACATTATTCTGAAATATTGATTTGTATAAATTCAAGAATATTAAAACAATATTTATTTTGAATATTGGTATATAGTAATTAACATATTCAAGCAATATTTATCTACCAATTATCAATACAGAAATATCTATAATCAAAGACGATAGAAAAGAGAATACTAACATTTATCCATGAACAGAAAATAAAAATCACTTTGTTAACTAAATTGGCTTCATCTCCATATGCACAATTCAAAATTCATTACTATTCACGTAGTGATTTCTCACAAATGAACCGTTGATCTTGGTCTTAACCGTTGGATTTGAAGAAAGCGAGTTTTAAAAATTTCATGACAATAAGACCATGGAGTGTTGAGATATCAACGTTTGATTAGAGCGGCGCAGGCTGCCCAAATTCTTCCAAAGAATTCAAAATTCATCACTGTTCACACAGATTTTTCACTAATGAACCGCTAGATATTGATCATAATCGTTGGATTTTAATAGCAATGAGTTTTGAACTTGTTGTTCAAATTTCACAACGATTGGGTCATGGAACGTTGAGTATCAACATTTGATCACAGCTGTGCATGTTATCCAGATTCTACGAATTTTCTAAATTACTGCTCTCGAATTTTCTCTCTATTTTGGTCGTGTTGATAACATGTTATGAAACTATGAAAACAAGAGAAGAAAATAGAGAAAGCAAGTGTGCATTTGATTATAATGATGGACCCATATATATATGGTTCCAATGTGAGTTGCAATCTGATCAAGATACATAGTTCTAGAGTAACTAAGACTATTTGCTAGATATCCTGATAAAACTAAATAATCTTTTATCATTATCTATAATTTTTCAACAAACAATTGATTTGAACCACACATTTTAAATAACCCACGACTTTTTATAGCTCTTCAACCACACATTTCATCATTTTTTTTATCAACTTTTACAAAATAATATGATTTTAATCCAAATCAAACACACCTCTTATATATATTTATAGTCTGTTAGAGGTCTTCAAATCTTCGATTTTACCTAGGGGTGGGCATTTTATCCAAAACCGGGGATCCGGTCCGATTCCTATCACTAAATAACTGGATCCAATTCTAAAGAACCGAGAACCGGCGGTGCTAGACAGGTTTCGATTCTTAGGAATCGGTTCCAAATAACCGGTTTAGAACCGAAAAATTCAATTTTTTTTTAAAATTTTCATATTTGCATTTTTTTTTTTACTTTTCATATTTTTCTTTACCAATTAAATGCATTACAAATTAATCCTAAAGCCAAAAGAAAAACAAATTAATCCATGACTTATTAGCGATGAATCTATTACGGCATTACATAGGCCCAATAATTCATTTGCATTGCCAAATACCCATTTTCAAAATTAATATTGACTAAAAAAAAGATCATGGACCAAAAGTATGAAAATGAGTAAATGACTAATAATTTAATTCACATTTACACGTGCAAAAGGGCAAATGCTTGCAATTTGCAAATGAAAACCATAACTCTAGTGACCCAGATTTTATTAATTATTATCATGGAGTATGATAGGATTATTGAATGTTTTTCATGCTATTTTTTGGTGCCTATGATTTAAAAAAAAAAATTTTATTTGTGCATTTAATTTGAAATGACAATTATTAAAAAATAATAATTAATAATAATCGGGTAGAACTGGAACCGAACCGAAATCGATGGTTCTGGATCCGGTTCGGTTCCTGTTGAAAGTTGGTGGTTTCGATTCTTTTTACAAAATACCGAACATCAACAGGTGGTTCCGGTTCTTTCACTATCTAAACCGAACCATCCGACACCCACCCCTAAATTTTGCCAGTGTTTGGATTCTTACTTAAAAATTGTGTCAAATTAACCGTTCAAATACGAGATCTACAATTTTTGTGGCACTTAAATTCTCACTAAAAAACTTTGTTAAAAAAACTTTGAGTTAAAATATCACTTGTCGTGCACTTCATGATTCATGAATTTGGGTCGAAAATATAACTGTATTTTTTATTGTCTTCGTAAAATGAGACAGGTGCATTTTTTTAGTATTTATTTCTCATGCGGTAAAGACAGAGTCACATAAAGTATTTGAAGAAAAGGGAGCATTTGAACCGGTACTTCTCTTTCTCAACACACTCTGACTTAATCACTTAAATGATAGGATCAACTAACGTACTCAAAAATCAATCCTAAAATTAAAAGATTATACATTCAAAACTACTTCTCTTAACGACAAATAAAAAGATTGAGCTCAAATAAAGGAGAACGGATTTTCCACTATTGGAAAACAAGAACGTAAGTTGAGAAAGGGAAAAGCTCATAACAGTATCAATAGGATCTAGGACAAAATTTTCTAAAAGAGTGCTAGCCTGATTGATCCCATGGATCTTGTGTGCCTACAACCTTTTATATTCTTTTTTTTTTGAAATTCACTATTTAAATTTATAACGTCCCGGATTGTCTCAACTTAGAGAATCACTAAAAATCTATAAAAATATTTACCGACTCCAAGTTTAAACTCCCACTTGAATCTTTTAAAAGTTTGAAATTAATTTATAACGGAAAACGTCAAGGAGAGTAAGAAATTTCTAAAGCTAAAACTTAGAATGATGTATTCAATTTAGATTTGATAAGACTTTTATGGAGTTTAAAAGTTTATATGTATTCAATTCAAAATTTTTAGAGTATTAAATATAGATTTTCAAAAACTTTTAAAAAGTCTTATAAATTTATACGATATTTAATTCAAACTTTTTAAAATTCTACAAAATTCAAGTGTATTCAAAATGTCAATAACTTTAAAAAGAATTTTTATGTAAACTTTAAAGTATAAGATATAAATAAAAAATATCACAATTTATCTCCCATTCACCAATAAGATTTTGAAAGACTTTTGAAAAAAAAAAATTCTTTCATTCCTTGATTGTTTTTCTTTATGCAACATTTCTCTTTTCTTTTTCCTTCAACAATATGTAGAGTCAAGATTAATATTCTTTTCTTTCTTCAATGCAATTTTTTCCCCTATTCAATATATTCTATTAATTATTTTTTTTTCTCTTTTTCTTTTTCTTTCTAAGAACCATATAACCATGATTAATTACCAATATTTTTTTATGAAATAGAATATTAATATTTCTATCTCTTGTCAATTTGATTTTTTTTTTCTTTTCAATATTCTTCTAATCATTTTCTCATTTTTCAATATTCTTCTTTTTCCTTTTATGAACCTTTAGAGATAGTGTTTTTTTTTCTTCGATATTCCTATAACCATTTTGTTCTCTTACTTTTTTTTTTCATCATTTTTTCCATTTTCATTAAAAACAAGAACTAAATTCTTATATAATTGTTGATTGTAGTTTAGTAATGAATTTCACCAGGTTAAAAATTAATTTTTTACTACTGTATTTTTTATTTTATTTTCATTCTTGTTTTTATTTATTTATCTTGGTGAGCATGGTTGCAATTTTTTTCTTCTAAATTGTTACTTTGATTATTTATTTATACAATTGTTGTGACTAATTACCTATAGATTATTAAATATAAAAAGAGAGATTATGAACTAGATAAAAAAATTTGTTGGAAAATATTTTTAAAAAGAATTGCATGCAATAATTTTTTGAATTTATCCACAAGCCATTTGAAAGTTTATTGTTCTACCAAAAAAAATAAAAACAGAGTGAGTTAATACTTATTAACTTGCAGCAATTAAACATAATTTTTTTTTATGAATTTAATAATATTAATATAATTAAATAAATTATTACTATATTTTTCTCGTGCGACAAATGTTTTTTAACTATGGGATATTAAATTTTTATATTCAAAATTTTTAATTAAAAAAATAAAGTTTATAAAAGTCCATAAAATCTGTGAAAGTTTAGGAAAATCTTTCAAAATAAAATCTATGAAAATCCATAAAACATGTACGACTCTATTAAAATTTATAAAAGTCAATAAAAATTAATGAAATCAATCAAAGTTAGTCACTTGAGAAATGTTAATCAAAATTTCTAAGAGTCTATATAAAATACACCCCCCTTAGAATTCACAAAATTTACTGGTAGCATGAGATGTCGCCATAAATTATTTTACCAACCTAACGCGCTTGAAAATTTATAATTTTTGACCATAAACTACTAACACGATATGGAATAACATACTATAATTTTATAATTTTATCAACTCATTTGCTAAGTGAAATAAGAGAGCAACGTCACTTAGGTGTTTGTTTGGTAGAGTTTAAAAGTAATTTTTTACGAGATTTTGAAAAAGTTGATGAAATGTGTGGTTGAAAAGTTGATAAAAGATGTGGCCCCATAAAATATGTGGTTGAAAATGAGTTTGAAAAAAAAAAAAAGTTTAAAAAAAACTATGCTAAACATGCTCTAAAAGCTGTAACCTGGGTAAAACCAGCGTAACCCTAGAAAACAGTCATAACTTTCTCACCCAACATGCTTTTAAGGTGATTCAAATTCTCCAATCAACCAACTCATTAAGGATAGCAAAAAAACCACCCGCTCCGCTTATTCGGGTAATAGGGGTGAGTTTTTTGCCGGGATGAGTTTTACGCTCATGAGTTTATGGGCGGGGCCGAGATTTTTTTTTTTATAAAATCATAAAATAGAATACAAATTAAAACTTTACTAGAAATGAACTAAAGAAGAATCGAACCCGGGTTGAAATTATAAATTATAAATATCAACCATTACACCACAATCCGATTCTTGAATTTTTTTTTGTTTTGTTTGTTACAAATATTTTTTAAAAAATATATATTTATTTTTTAATTATTTTTTTCAGTTTTATTAAAAAAAAAAGGAAAAAAACTCATTGAGGCGGGTGGCGGGTCAAAGATTGACCCCGCCCGCCCGCCCCCGCCCGCCCGCCCGCCCCGCGAATTCACGGGGCGGGTAAAAAATTTCGCAGGGCGGGGCGGGGCGAGGTCGACCCGCCTCGGACCCACCCCATTGCCATCTCGGGTCGGCCCCGCCCCATTGCCATCCCTACAACTCATAAACCTTTCTAACCCACCTGTCTTGCTTAAAAATTTGTGGCACAATCAAAATTATGACATTTTTAATAAAGGGGTAGAATCTGGAAAAAAGTTCAAAACAGAAACTGTTGAAATCGAAAATGCACGACCGATAACTCTAACAACCTACGACTAATGAACTCGAACTTTCAAAAATTTATCGTGAAAATATTGACAATTAAACTTACATATAATATGTTTGATCATCTCAACACCTAAACAACTTATAATACATAAAGTTCTAGTCACTACCATCTACCATCTACAATCACGTCGCCGCTAGGCTCTTCATTCTTGAACGTAAAATAATTTGGGACGTAAGCATTTTAAAGAAATACTCAATAGTAGGTACACACGTCATTGAAAAAATTATATACCCACAATCACACTACATGTCAAAAGTCGTAAATTCTAGGAAACTTAAAAAATTTGTAGTCGGTCTGACGATTTTTTTCTGGTGATTACCTTCAATTATAATTAATTCTAGGTCACCTTCAATCACTAAAGTTTTGTTCCCAACATAGACGAGCCATAACATGCTAACAAAACAATTAAACATTCGTCTAAGCATAGTATACGTCACAAACAATTAACTTATACGTGCATGCTAGTATATAAATTCTCAAAAACGTAAACCAGATATGTACGAGGAAGCAGAAGCAGAGCTAATATTTTTTTGGATGGAGGACTACTACTTAAAAAAAAAAATTCTACTTTAAAATCGGGTTTGCTGCTACTGAAAAAAAAAATTTACACTTCAAAAATTGATTTATATAGTCTGGTCCCGCCCCTTATTTCCACCCCTGCGGGGAAAAATACTACCCACAAGTTTTTCAAATTCTGTAGAGTTGAATTGGTGAATGTACTACACTATTTCAGAAACTCAGCACGCTTGCCTTTTACCTTTCTTGCAAATTTGTGTATGAAATGTGTATGATTTTTGTCCATGGAGAAAAGAGAGAAAGAGGAGGCCGAGAGATGAAGAAGAAATAGAGGGAAAATGAGCAATTTTTGGGGCTGGTTATGGGGTAATGGAGGTGCGTTTGGGGGCAATTGAGAGGTGGCTGATCATGGGCCATATTGGTAGTTTGGGGACGGTTTTGGGGGCCGGTCATGGACGGGTTTTTGGGGTTGATCATGGGTGAGTTTTTGGACTTTATCATGGTCGGTTTTTGGGACAAAAGATGGCTCAGTTTTTTGGGCATAAGATGGCTCAGTTTTAGAATTAGGGCACGTTTGATTTTAATTAAAATTTTAATAAAAAATTGAAGTCAAAGTTAACAATTAATTTTAACCACACATTTCTTGGATCCACAACTTCTTACAACTTTTCAACAACACATTTCATTAACTTTATCAGCTTTTACAAAAAAATTTGATTATAATCAAAATCAAACACACCCTTAAGAGAATAAAAAAATTTAAACATATGAGACGATTTTTCATAAGATGAGTCGAATTATGAATTTAATTAAACCCAATAAAAATAATAAAAACTCGCTATTTGAAATAATCTAACACATCACTTCAAAAATTAAAAGCCAAGTGTGCACAACATTCATCAAGACTAAAAAATTAATTTTGTGATTTTAAAAGGTGTCGTAGTGACGCAGCAATCTAAGTAAATTTATTTTCAAAGTTTAAATGAAAATTTTTGACATAAAAGTTTTGAAATTTCCTAATTGTTACAAAATTGACCATATTAATGTAAAATGTAAAAAGTTTATCAAAATATTATGCGTATGGGTAAATTGCACTAAGATTTTCAACATTTACTTATTATCGCACTTCAGTTTACAACCTTTTATCGTCAAACTTTCATCTTAAACCTTCTATTAATTAGTGTGATTTGTCCCTATTCCTATACAAACTTTATGATTTTCACAAAGTAATTATAACAAAGAAAACGTACCATTGTTGTACATTGAAATTTCAATGCACTAAGATCTTCAATATTTACTTATTATTGCACTTTAGTTTACAACTTTTTTTTTCTTGAACTTTAATCTTAAACCTTCTATTAATTAGTGTCATTTGTCCTTATTCATGTACAAGCTTTATGATTTTCACAAACTAATTATAACAAAGAAAACGTACCTTTGTTGTACATTGAAATTTCAAGAATCTGTAGGACGAGTTCTTGTAAGAATACCACATTTTGCTTCCCAATTATTAGTGGAATTATGTGATGCCATTTTCCACAAAAGTCATGTAATCTTGCAAACTATTTTTTCACTTACTCTTATTCTTTTACAAACATGAGAACTTTCAAAGTAAATACATGTTGAAGGTAGAACGTTTTTTTTATCAAAATAGAATCAGAACAAACAAATGTCCTAAGTTTATGTTTTATTAGCATCCATTTAAATGAAATTCTGTACGTATTAGGTTTTGATTGGAAAATGAACTCTACTTAGCATATGTTTGGAGAGTCTTGAAATTATAATTTAATTTATATTATGAATGAACGTAATGGATAAAAAGCCATTGTAAGTTGTGGGTCCCCATGTGTCATATGACGTATTAGATTTTGATTGGAAATTATAATTTAACCAAACTACTTATACGTGAGGAGAAAACAACATTTCAATAATTTTACAATATATAGGAAATGAAACTTTAAATGAGTTTTAAAATGAATTTTACATATAAAAATAGCTGTATTCTGGAGTTTAAAAAAGAAGAAGATGAAAGTATATATCAGATAATTTTTCTGTTAGAAAAGTAGTGATGGCGGGGCGGGGTGAGTGGACTTCGTCTGGTGGCAAAAATATTAATTAAAAGTAATATTACTTTAGGCTTAGCAAAGCATGCTCTAAAACACATGATTTCTCTACAAGAAAATGTCACGACTGACGATCCATTTCAAAGTCTTTCTTCCACAAACGCACATACGGAGATAAACACGAACGTGTCCCGAAAAAGCCATTTCTAAACTATAGCTAAAATTCCCACAAAAAAAAGGTCCCCCATAAAGCTAAAGCCTTCCATTCAAAACACTCCAAGAACCCACAAACCCTTGTGCTCGATTACACATAAAATCAAGAAAACTGTAACTCTTGGTTTCTTTTTCTTGTATGAACTTAGTGAAGAAAGAGAAGGTAAAAAATGGATTCTGCTGCTCTTGATTATATAATCAACCGTTTGCTTGAGGTTAAAGGGAAGCCGGGGAAGCAAGTGCAGCTCTCTGAGTCAGAGATCAAGCATCTTTGTTTGCAGTCTAAAGAAATTTTCTTGCAACAGCCTAATCTTCTTGAGCTTGAGGCACCCATTAAGATCTGTGGTAAATTTTCCTTCGACTTAATTGTTAATTTACTGTATTTTTGCTTTTTCTCCATGTTCTTAAGGTTGGGTTTTGTTTTGTGGTGATTTTGTGATGTTCATTTGTGTAAAGTTGGATTTTTTTTTTTTTTGAAGTGGAGTTTTTCATTTATTTTGGGTAGTTGGCCTGGAATAAACCCTGTTATTTTCAGCTTGTACGTTCAACTTGGGAATTCCTAGGTCTGTGGATACAGAATATGTGCTTTCAGTTTTTGCGGAATATAATGCTACAGGATGATATGGCCTATAATTGAAAGTGGTAGTCTAGGAATATTGAGAATTTTGTAGATTAATTTCTAAATTTTCGAGCACATGCTGGAAATATAAAATTTATTATTGATGGTTATATTCAGTTAAGAGAGCCCCCTTTTTGGGTCTTAATGCTTGATAGGGCGGAGATAGTTGTGGAAGGAGTTGAAATGGGTTGATTCTGTAGCTGTTCTTCACCATTTTCCTTTCATGTTAAATTGGAATTGGGTATATAGCGGCCACTTGTTATGCATACATGTGAGAGGATAAAAAATGATTGGGCACTTGTACTTGAAGTTTTTTTTTTTTTTTTTTTTTTTCCTTGGGTGCCTATTGTCAGCTTGATTGAAATGTTCTAGTAACAGCTCCTTTCCGTTATTTTAGAATGCTTATCTTGCTTAGTGCACTCTATGTTGTCAAATAACTCCATTCCTGTGCATCGGTTGTCTTTGTGAAACGAACCACTATACATGTCACCATGGTTAGTCATGAGTAAGATGACAATGACAATGACTGTCATTAAAGTCTAAATAGAAAGGTGAGTGACAAACACGAAAAGACCTTCAAGGTGCTTGGGCTCCATAAAGATTGAATGAGGAGAGTTCCTCCTGGAAAATGCTTTACAATTCATCACCGGGCTGTTTGTATTAGGTTGCTTTCTTTTATTTTGATAGACTCCTGATTCTTTTTTATCCTACTAGGTGATCTACTTTGTATTTCTTCCGTTCCAGCATTAGAAAGCCAATGATATGTCCAATTGGTATACTGGTTGTATACATTAAACTGGACAAAAGAGGAATTATCCTGAAGTAGTTCCTATATTACACAATCATTACAAGGATTTGATACACCTCTTCTCTCTTTAGGCCGTTTCTCAATTTTCACTTTAGGTGTTATGGTATGACCCTGCATTTATCTTAGCATCTTTAAGCATGTTTAGAAGCGCTTATAAGCACTTATAAATTGTTCAAATATTATTTTTATCCACACATTTCGTAGGACCCACTGCTTATAATCCAAAAAACAGTTTTACCAAACAAGTACTATGTTTGCCACAATCATCTTATGAACATTTTGTCCTTTAATGGCCTAATAGCCAACACCATAAAGTATGGTTAATTTGACAATCACTGCATCGAATCTATCCCGTCGAATTTTTTTAAAGTTTATCTATTTTGACAATCACTCTTATCAATGCATAACTTCGGTTTTATCCAAAAGAAAATAAGGAAAAAGTGAGGGGAGCCAGGAAGAAACTCCGGAAGAAGAAAAGAAATTTTTCTGTGGGACTAGGCAACATGCTTTGATCATGGCATGAGCTGTTGTATAAGAAAGTCTGCTTTTATATTAGTTTAATGAATTTCTAAAGGTAACTTACTATTGGAGTGATGATCAACTGAGCAGGGAATTCAACATTTACATAACTTTGAAACAATTCTTGAATATTGTAATTTTACTGTAAATAACATTATATAGATTATTCAAGATATTGGATTTTTCATGTCTGCTTCTTAATTATTCCTCTACGTAAAGATGAATAAGAAGCATTAGAGATAGCAATGATTGCTGTCACTGATTTTTTCGACAATTCATAATTTTATTTGTAACGTGCCAAAAGGAGGCATACATGTTACCTATGTTGCTCGGACTCGGTGGAAATGGTAAAGTGCCCGTGTCGACACGACACGACACGACACGGATACCGACACGGAATCCGGATCGGATCCTTGATTTTTCACTCAGACACGGCAGCGAAAGGAAGAAGAAAATGGAAAACTCATCATTGTTGATTGTTGAAAAATGGGGCTTCTTTTGACTTTGCATCTTTAGTGGAGTCCGCATCGGATTTCTGCTGCGGGAGCCATGGCGATGTTGTTACTTTGAAATGGAGGAAGAATTTTATTCTTTGGGTTTTTGTTGGAGGGAGTTGGGTGGAGAGACGATTACTGTATGTTGCCCTAATTGGATAGTGGGCTAAGTGGGCTGCAGTGGATTAAGTGGACTATTGTGGAATAAAGTGGGTTGTGGTGGGTGGAATAAAATAATTTATTGTTATATTATTTTTGTTATTTTGTTGTTAAATTAAATTAAATTAATTAATATAAAAAAAAAAATAGAAAGAAGATGACGAATTGATTTTTTCTTTTTAATTCTTTTAAAAATATATATTTTGGCATTAAATTTAAATTGATTTCAAATGATAATTCACTTGTTTAAATTGATTTTATTGAAAGAGTTGTTCAACTAAACCGTTGACTTTACTATGAGTTTATTTTTTACGGTCAAGTCAATATTAGTTCACATCAAATTTCATTAAGCATCAAATATAATGTTACAATGTCCCACTAATAAAATTAACACCAATTTTATTAATCTCTAATTTAAAAGATTGGTCAATAATTGATTAGGCATTTACATAAAACTCAGTTTTTTCACTTGTTTTTTTTTTTTTTTAATTTTTTTTTTGGCATTAAATTTAAATTAATTTCTATAATTATTATAAAAAAATGTAAAACGTATCTCCGTACCCGTATTCGAAATTCAGATCCTTTTTAGCCGTATCCCCGTATCTTAATTTTTAAAAGAAGGAAGGATCCGACTTCTAGATATGTACCCATATCCGACACCTGTACCCGAGTCCGAACAACATAGCATGTTACTAGAAAATGAAAAAGAAAAATAATAATTGTGGTTTGACCCAGGTATCTCATGAGTCTTGCTCCTTTCATCACCTTCCTTCTTCCCATCATATTTTACCAGATCAACCTTAAGTTCATGTTCACGCTATAGTCAGCCCCTTCTTATTTGTCACCACTGCTCACGCCACTGATTTCATGGGATCCTTTTCTTTCAGATAGGAAGGGTACATTGTCAGGATCTTAAGTGCCACCTTCCTTCTTCCCATCATATTTTACCAGATGCTACAACTTCTTAAGTTCATGTTCACGCTATAGTCTAGCCCCTTCTTATCCCGTTGTCACTCACTGCTCACGTCACTGATTTCATGGGATCCTTTTCTTTCAGATAGGAAGGGTACATTGTCAGGATCTTAAGTGCCATAATTTTTCAGTTACATTTCTTTTCTCAGACAAAAAAATAGAAGTCTTTAAAGAATTAATCACCTGTGAAACACAAATATGGAAGTGATTCCAGTATATCAAAGTTGATTTGTTTTGAGTAAGCCTGATTATCCTTTATCTTGGTTATAAAGGTTCTTTTAGCTTTCAAAGTGGTATCCACACTTCCATTTTAAAGAAATCTTAATGAATGAGTTCCATTCTTAGTAGCGATGATCAAATTGATTTACAGACAGGTGTTAAAGAGTTCTCAACGTCTTCATGGACGAACTGAGACTATGATAAGGGGGCTTTGGGAAAATATAAAAGTTGGGTCTGAGGATCTGGTGAAGGATGAAGTCAAATTGCAAATTCTAAAGGCATTCTCTCCATAAATATATATTAACAATGTGGATAAAGAGAGGAAAAACCCATTTTTAGAAGTTGTCCGGGGTAATAGATGATTGAAGTTGCTAAGACGAACCAGAATTAGCATATGTGGCAAAAGGTGAGGGACGTGGTGGTTGGTCTGGTAAGGATGGTAACCAAACGAAGTTTTGAAGGGCTCTTCTGGAATTAGTTTATTGCTGTAATCAATCTGTTGAGTTATTTGAGATTTCTTGAATCCAAGGAGATGAAATTTTGTTGATACTACATATTCGGGGTTTTTGGATTGAAAGAAAAGCTTTTTTAGTTTTTTTATGTTCGTCACATACAGGGTTCATGAAAGAATAGTAAATAGCTGCTTGACAATTTTTCAAAGTTCTTTTGCCAAGAAAACTGGTAGTGAAATGGTTGTGTTTGTGAAATAAAACGCACTCGTTGATGGGGAATAAAGATAAGAGTTGAAGATATTGAAGAAGATGAGGATTTGAGATATAGTTAGATTTGAATAGAATTGAACTAGTTTTATTAGATAGGATCTATGATTTCATATGCAAGATAGACTATTATTGATGATTAAAAAGTGATCATTTCTTCTCCCTGATTCTTCTTTATTCTCTCTCTCTCTCTCTCTCTCTCTCTCTCTCCTTATATATTTTTTTTCTCTCTTCTCTATTTCTATTTCTTGTTATGTCCTACGTCAGTTTGGTATGAGAGCTTACTTTTTCCTCAAACCGTATTGTTCATCAAGTGTAAAATTTTCAGCGATTTTCACTGTTCGTAGTGAACACTATTCATCCCCCAAAAATATTTTACAGCTAAAGACAGAACTGTTGACAGGTACAACAATTGTTGATTTAGCTTTCTTATTGTTGTGCTTCCTTATTATTTAAAAAAAAAAGGAAGCAGCAGCAACATAAAGAAGAAATCAGCCAGCAAAAAAATAAAATAAAATAAAATTGCTGCAATTACTTGTTGCAATAAGCCCATGTTGGAGCCCTAATCCAACAAGCCAACTTTGTTTCAGCCCACATATCCACTAAGCCCAAGCCTACTCACAAATATTTAACCAACACCATATACAAACCATATCCACCACATACCCAACCCTTTACAGTAGCCCAACCCATTACACTAGTCCAAATGGTAATACTACACTAACCAAGTCGTTTCCAATTAGCCCATCTCTTAATAAACCCAAACCCATTGGCCTTGGTAAAACAATTTAACCCAAGTCCAACACTTAAGCCCTAGCCCAACCACACCAAACCCTAATTCTTATCACATGAAAACTCACCCAACTCCACAACCCGACCCAATACACTTCCGAAATCAACCTGCCTTAGTCCCCGTCCTTAACCCGCCATTGCCCTCAACCACCAACATCGAAAATGTGGGAATGGTGCTGAATGGCTGGGTGATCCGACTAATTTTCCAAAATGGCCATTGACCAATTTTGATTTGTAAAATACCAAATATAACCCGTCTTATTTCTCGCTTATAATCATTTCAAACGATTTCAAATTTATTTGTCTGTGAAAAAAGAGAGGATTTCAAGGTTAGAATCTAATCCATTTCAATGTTAGAATCCAACTTATTTCATTTATGGAAGAAATTTTATTTCAAAGTAGAAATTCATTCTTCTATATCTTCTTTTTTTATTTTACGGTTGAAATTGTAGATTTTATAATATAAATCATGAAAATATGTATAAATCTGTGTAGGAATTATGATTTTTACTTAAATTTTTTGTCTATTCTACTTAAAAGAGGCCTTTTAAAATTGTATAAGTTGGGTGTTTTTGTGATTCGCGTTGTTTGACAAAGCCAGTTAGCCAAAGCGGCCCATCGAAAATACCATCACCATAGATCATCTCACATTCGTGAATCACCACGGATCCACCATCCCTTTACTCAATTTTCTCCATCTCCTTTTGACTTCACACATACAAAACTACATTGTGTCTGCATTCTTTGGTATTCCATAGCATTCAGACAGCACCTACACCCATTATTCCTGCCATTGCTGCTTCCTTTGACGCCGTGATCTCTAATTGGCACACCACCAGCTCCGTTGGGTCTTTTCAGTCGCTTGGTGATCTCGATTCTCCGACCACTTTTCTCAACAAATCAGTATTTTGGGCTTTAGCATGGCATCGAACTGGTGGACAAGGATTTCACCATTGGTTTGCTCCATTCTATTGATGAGGTATTGACATTTGCTATTTGAACACACTACTCTTGTTGTAGTCTTTGGCTCCTGCAGTTGACATATTAAAAAAAAAAATTCCTTGTTCTTTGCTACGTCTGTCTTTACCATTTTGAAAAATAATCTTCCATTTTCTCAAATCTCTCTTTCTTAATTCTGTTTCTCTTCATCATTCACCATTGGTTTTCAAATTTCTCATTCTCAACCTTATTGTTCCTCGTTATTCACCATCGGTTACTCACCAATTTTTATCAATCTCCAATTTTTTCATCTTCAACGCGAGAAAACTATTCTCCTACCCACCCAATTTCTATTTTCTACTATCAAATTCCATTGATTAAGCGGTATACTAGTTACACTTAGATTTGGTCTTTATTTAAAAAAAAAAAAACAGAATTCAGATTGTTGGCTTTATTTTGTTCGGTTAAAAAAATAAAAAATCACATTATTTAATTTATGTTTTGCTACTATCGTGTGGATTTGGTTAGCGATAATTTGCATTTATTTAGAATCATTTGATGTTGTCTTAGCATTCCACTACGGTTTGTCACCACCATGTATGTTTCATATAGCACCTCTTATAGCTACATTGAGACTCTAGGTCAATACCATGTTAGTGAGCATTCATCTTTCCATCATCAATACAAGTATCCCCACTTTAGAGACTACGCTGATGAAGTGTATTATATTACTACGAGAGTCAACTTAAAACAGTGGGACTGTGATAGTTGTTTTAACGAGATATTTTTTGATTGGCTCGATAATCTTGAAATGTTCTTTACCTTGCACAACATGAGTGACTAGTTGTATTTATCATGCTAGTGAGTCACTTGTACGATCTGCCTAATATTATTGGGAATCATTCTTGCGTATTATTGATCGTTTAGGTCAATGCCTTGTCACTTTGTGAGAGGAAATGAAGCAAATATTAAGCAACAAATATGTCCCAGCCTATTATCGAACTAAACTGCTAGATCAGTTCTTTATGCACTTCTTTATGCACTGTGGCAAGGTACGTCCATTGAATATCTGACCTACTTCGAAGAGCTATTAGACACTTGTAATATTTATGAAGCTCCTCATGCTACACGTTCTAGAATTATCAATGGTTTGAATTCTGAGATCAAGCGTGATATCATTTTCACACCCCGGTCCTTAGATGAAGCGTACCACAAGGCAATACTAATTGACATCCATCCATCTTCAACAATTGTGTCATAAACTAGACTTATTACCTAATTACCGACAATCTCATCCTAAGTCTAGTAGTGAGTTTGGTTGTGTTAGTTCTCCTCAAGCAACTCTGCCTACAACTTCTCTAAATACAGGTAAGCTTGACTTCGATCAGGATAGTGTTCCTTCCGTGTCCACCTCTTAACCATATGCTTCTAAACCTGTGTCCATATTGTCAATTTGAGAGAGGTGGAAAGTCTAAGTTGAGAGAGGTGGAAATTCTAAGTGTCCAAAAAACTCATTTTGCCACTCCAGTTTAGGAATGTTTTGATACTGAGGATGAGAGGCCTAGTATTGAGCCCCTTCTTGAGATTACCCCTTGACTGGATGTTACATCTGAGAAATTACATAAAGAGTTTCCACTTTTACTAGACATTTCAAATGCTATAGACTTGGTATCGAGATCTCTTATCATTAACTCAAATACTAAAAGCCATCATTCACTGTTAGTAATTTTTGGTAAACTTCTTAATTTGCCACATACTAGTCATTGTTCCAAAACAATTGATGCTTTCCGCATTGCTATATATTTTAAGGCAATTGTTTGCTTACCCTCATTCTTCTATTGACCTTAAATTGTTGCCTACTAATTAGTAATTACTGTCACATTATTTCAGCTTAGGCCACTGTTGATCCTATTGATAATCATCATACTGAGATCTAACGAAGAATTATTTTAAGTGATGAAAATTATATGATTGATTTTAATGCGCCTTGTTGGCATAAAAACTTTAAAAAAGAGTATTATGTTTTACTTTGTGTTTTATTGGCACGATAAAAAGTTTATTGACCAATGATTTGAAATTAATCTGTTTGACTGCCATTGCACTTGAATAAAAGTTTTGTTTTCAATATAGCAAAATTGTTTCCTTATCAAGGCACTCTCGAGCCTCTAGTGCTGTAATCATTTGTTTTTGCAGGCTAGTCAGTTGTGTTAGTCTCTTGTGCTCCAAGTTATGTTATTTTAGATGAGTTGCACGGTTTATTTCTATGACGAGCTCAACGTCGATACTTGATTCACCCGAAAAATCAACCCCTGTGGCCATATTTTTGCACTCTAACTCACCAGTCGAGTTCTCTCACCAAGGGAGAAACATGATGGGGAATAAAGACAAGAATTGAAGATATCGAAGAAGATGGGAATTGAAGATATAGTTGGACTTGACTAGGATTGAACTAGCTTTATTAAATTGGATTTTATCATTTTAATAGTCTTTTAGATTTAAGTTATTTATAAATAGGACCTAGGATTTCATATGCAAGATACAATATTATTGATTATTAAAAAGTGATTATTTCTTCTCTCTAATTCTTCTTTATTCTCTCTCCTTTCTTCTCTTTCTTTTCCCTATTTTTATATCTTGTTACGTTCTACGTCACTGGTACTTGTACAAAATAACATGATTCAGGTGTTTAACTATGCTGAGAATTCCAATTGCCAAATTGAGCTATCAAGAGAGACAAATGTGATTATCATTTATTACACTCGCTTGGCCTAAAACTTATCTTGTTTGACTTTCACAGTTTCTAAAATGGTTTTCCTTCATCATATTATGTAGGTGTATTTACCTTTTAGTTTGTATGGAATAAGGCTTTGTTGGTTGTTCTATATTTGACTTTTAGTTAAAAGCTTCCAAATGGTATATATGTCTGCCTATGTTCATTGAATTAACTGAAATATGTTTGTATTTTTTTATGAAACAATTTGAATTTCAATCTAATTTGACTTTAAGTTAAATATTTTGCAGGTGACATTCATGGTCAATATTCTGATCTTCTTAGACTCTTTGAATACGGCGGATTACCCCCAAAATCTAATTACTTATTCTTGGGGGATTATGTGGATCGTGGGAAGCAAAGTCTGGAAACAATCTGTCTTCTACTTGCCTATAAGATAAAGTATCCTGAAAACTTCTTCCTTTTGAGGGGAAACCATGAGTGTGCATCGGTAAATCGTATATATGGATTTTATGATGAGTGCAAAAGAAGATTTAATGTGAGACTCTGGAAAACATTCACAGATTGTTTTAATTGCCTACCTGTGGCAGCTCTTATAGATGAAAAGATATTGTGCATGCATGGAGGACTCTCTCCTGATCTGCATGATTTGGATCAAATTAGAAATATGCAACGTCCAATGGATGTTCCAGAAACTGGTTTACTGTGTGATCTACTGTGGTCAGATCCCAGTAAAGATGTGAAAGGGTGGGGAATGAGTGATAGGGGAGTATCATACACATTTGGTCCTGATACGGTAACCGAATTCCTTCAAAAGCATGATCTTGATCTTATATGCCGTGCCCATCAGGTTCAAATGTTGATTTTCGTACCATTCTACAGTAATACAGAATCTCGGTGACTTATTGCCATTTGATTAACTACAGGTCGTTGAAGATGGTTACGAGTTTTTTGCTGACAGACAGCTTGTCACAATATTCTCAGCCCCCAATTACTGTGGAGAATTTGACAATGCCGGTGCGATGATGAGTGTGGATGAAACTTTAATGTGCTCTTTTCAAATACTGAAGCCTGCCGAAAAGAAGCCAAAATTTGGATTTGGGAGCACTGCTACAGCTAAACGAGGAACTCCTCAAACAAAAGCAAAGGTAAAATCATCGTGTGTCTAGAGATATATCTATAATGTTCACTGAATTGAACATGTATGAAGAAAGTTTGAGAAGATAATATGCAAATAAAGTAAACACAGAGCCCAAGAATCAGGTCTATGTTGACCAAAAGCGTTCTGGACGTATGCTTTGAAAAAATTTGCAAGAGTTTTTATCACTGAATTTCATCTGTGTACATCATGTTTTCTCTTTCTTAACCTGCTTTATTTGCTGTATGGTTTCAATGAACATGGAGAAGTGTATGACAAAATACTAGAGAGGAAGTCTTTCAGATTTCTTTTTTCATTTGTTTGTTAAACGAAAATAGGTTTCACTTCATTATCTTTGACATTCAAGATTCATTGAATCAAATAATTGCCATTAAAGTTGCCATTGTTTCTTAAGGGCATGTTTGGTACACTGTATTAGACAAGATAAAGATTAATTTAATCCTATCCAGCGTTTGGTGCAATTAATATTGGGATTAAATTAATCCGGTGTGCTTAGCCCCCTTTAGTCGATCGGATTAAAATCATACCTTCTATGAGATGGGTTTAACCCGTATTATTAATTCACCGTTTCATGAATAATAATAGGGAGAAAATTAGTTGAATTAAAATATAAGTAAATAAGTTTATAAATAAATAAATTTACATATAGGTCAAAATTCAATTTTAAGTAAAAAGTCCACTCATGAGTTAAAAATTACTTATAGGTAAAAAATTCATTTACAAATTACAAGTTAAAAAAATTACTTATAAGTAAAAATTTCACCTATAACTATCAGTAAAAAATCCACTCATAAGTAAAAAAATTCACTTATTAAGCAAAAAAAAATAAAAAATCTTATAAGTAAAAAATTCACTTATGAGTAAGAAAATACTTATATGAGTAAAAAAATAATTGTAAATAAAAATATTGTCATAATTTGTTTTATTTTTGAATACATGTACATTTTTCTAATGCTGTGTAGTAACAAAAGCCATATTAAAATAATACACCATAATTCACTTTAACAAAATCCCCCTAATCCTATCCTCCTTAAACCGAACCCCCCTAATCCTATACGGCGTACCAAATGTGCCCTAATAGTTTGTAGTGTCTTTGACATGATCTGCTTTCGAGGGTGTAGATCTCCCTCCTCCTCGAATAATATTTCCTTCACTGTGTATAGTTGATATTTGAAGAAAATCTGATCTACTTGTTCGGAATAGAATATTAAAATTGTATCTTTGTTTTCATTTTTATTTGCAGTCATTTCTTGGTGCAAAAATAGGATGAGTTCGATTACTTGAGAAGATATTCAAGAAACATTGCCACTTGAGATGTATAGAATTTAGGGTGAAGGGCAAGAGTTTTCGGGATCATCAATTTGATAGCAGAAATGATATATAGAAGGTTTATTCCCAAGTGAACTGGGAAGAGCCTAATAATTCCACATGTATAAAATGAGCCAAGCTACCGAGGACTTGGATTCTTTGGTCTACAAAGATTTTTTCGACCCTAATTGTTGATTGGGAACAATGAGAATAGGAATTTACTGATTTTCAGGACTTCGTACTTGTGATGAGATATTCTTTTGGTGCATTCATACGCAGGATGAGAGGTAAACAGTTGTGTATCCTTTCATTTTGATAGAGAGTAGTTAGTCTTTGATCTCATATGATCTCAACATGAAGATCACAATGAGGTTCTGTGTATGATCAGTCTTGCTGTCTCTCTTTATGGTCGCCAAAAGTGTACGTCTTCAGAATCTCTCTCGTAAAGGGAATCTAAACTGACTATCTCTTCAGGTATGCTCGTGGCTATGATCACTTGTTTCTTAATTGCACTCGTGTCAATTGACCTTATGGGTGTGCTGTGGTAAACAATGGTTTCTAATCTGATATTCCACTACTCCGCTTATGGGGAGAAATACGTTAGTGGGACAGTCATATATGCACACGTAGTAAGATTGTCTACTCAAATCACGACACCTTAGACGCTGAATGGGTTTGTCACCGACTTTGTTTCTCTCTTACCTACTTGGCGTCTAAGATATCGTGATTTGAGTGGACAATCCTACCATGTGTATAAATAAGACCGTCCTACTCAAATATTTTTCTCCTTATTGGGTGGGTTCCTCTTCTACATCTGTCGTGCTTAAATTTTGTGTTCAAGATTCTCCGTTGCTCATTTTTGAAAATTTTATTAAGACCTGTGATGAAAAAAGAATTACACAAGGAATCTGATGAATATAAAATATAATTACGTTTCTCCACTCAAATAGTTTGAACTTTTAGATGTAACGATCTAACAATATATAGTATTTACTTTCTTTTCTTTCATTTGATACATTTCTCCCATTTCCATTCTGCATTATATTTATATACATCTTAAATTTGTAAGACTAAACAAATTTATAAAATAAGACGGATTGTTTTTTACATAATATAATACTATTAATATGTATTGGAATTTGAAGGGACCATGGACCAACTATTAACATTTGTGGGTGATGATAACGATGGCAAGGTGCACCAAAAACAAGCACAAACTGTTGAAATTAAGGATAAATTTGACAATGTTACATTATCATAGCATTTCGTAGAAGTAATTGACAAGTAACAGATAACAATGTGACATTTAGCCGGCAATTGCTTATTTTATGGACTTTTTGTTTTATTGTTTTCGTCTTTTTAATTTATTTATTTTTTAAGTAATCTTTTTTCGAGTTGGATTTTGTAGTATGCTAGTGTGAAAGTGAACTTGTTTGCGTGTGGTGTGTTCACAAGTTGAATATCGAATTAATATTTGTTGAAGATGTCATGTCTTGTGTAATTTGTGTGGGATCCACGCGTATTAAGTAAGACATAGAAAAAACAAAAAGAAATTGCAACGAAAATTCTCAGTTTATGCATAAGTGAGTAATTGGTTGAGTCTTCGATCGATTTATTTATGGCATTAGGTCAAATCATGTCATAATTGGATTTTTTGGCTTAATTTTTGTAATTTTGAGTTTGTGTTGGTGTAATTCTTTCGATAAGATTACTTTAAATTGTTTGTTATCATCTAAGATTAACGTCTACTAAAAAATTAAATAAAAGTAAATTTTGTTAATAAAAAATAATTTTGAAAATTGTATTTAACAAAATAAGCAAGTACAATCATACATGTTTATGTTCTAAGCATTTTAACAATGCATGGAACTCAAAGGGATTTAATTAAAAGATTTCCAATAAGATGTGTATTAAACTCGTCTAAATATATATTATTCTATACTCTACTTTTACTTTGTAAAAAATATATAGTTTTCCCTCTTTATACTCTATCTATTTGTATCAAAATACGACTTCAAATTTGTTATATAAAAAGTATTTATTTATTTTTATTCAAATATTACTAGGCTTTGTGTTGACTTCAAAATTAGAATTTTAAAATAATAATTATATTCATATCTAGGCATTGTTATTTGAACCTTAAAACATTGACAGGAAGTCGTGTCTTCATTCTTATCTGTAATAATGATTAATGAATAATAATTAACAAATTGACCAATGAAAAAAGAGCAATTCGTTGACTAATTTTGAGTTACATGTGTTCTTGCTTCAAATGAAGAAAAGAAAAAGGGTTAATTACATACATAGGCATTGAACTTGTGAGTTTGTGCCATTTTAATACCTTAACTTTGATCATCTCATGTTATGCAATTTTTAGATAATTTTTAAGTATTTCACGTTCGTTCACTCTATTGTACCCACATACAATGTCCATTTATTTAGTGCATGTATATTTGAGCAAGGCAATCTCGGACTAGAGTTGGTTCTTAGCAAATTTGAGCATTCCCTTTAACACCAATAGTAGATATGAATAGTCTCACGACATTCTAAACCTAACCACTTGAATGAGCAAAAAACTGAACTCTTGGGACCTTCTTCAATCCCAGGTGCAATGAGTCAACATCAAGGTGCCAAATGACTCTATAAATAAGAGCTTTTGGGAGTCATCACTATGTTTTCTTTGGTGTACCTTGATCGATTGAGCGAGAATCCTTCCTTACAAGATTTCCACATCACTATTGTTGTTTATTGATTCGTTAAGTAGGGAAAAATAAATTTTAAATTTCTTATATTGTTTGAGTTACATCTTATCCTTTGTATCAAAACTTAACTTTATAGTAAATTCACAAGCTACACATTAAGTTCAAATTAGGGAGTTATAAAACAATTCGTATGAACTGTGTAATTGAATTTTCACAATTCCAACAGCAAACGTAGCAAAACAATTATACTTCAACTCAAAAGATTAAGTGATTAAAATGACATATGACCCAAAGTTCAAGGACTACAAATGCAATTCAATCCTCAAGAAACCAAAAATTACGTGCTTTCCTTGAAGTTTCACTAAGCACACAACATCACAATATTAAATAATGTAAGCTACCAGGAAATTTTTGCAGAAATTGTTAATGATTCACAAAGAGGAAGCAAAAACCATTGACTTACAATTTAATTCAGATGGCATATACCCCATAAGATGCCTTTGTTGATTCTTGGTGCATCCGGTTCAAGTGCCCTTAAATACCAACAAAAATTCATCCCACACCCCATTAATCAAGGTCATTTCTATCTTCATTCTTCTGCCAGCAGGTATGCTCCTTTCCTGTCTAGTCTAGAATTGAAATGAAATCTTGAAGTGTTTCTTGCAATCCTAGAATCTTGGAAGTGTTTAATGATGTTTTTGTTAGCACGAATTCGGGCTAAATTTGTTTTTGTTTTGTGGAATTTTCTGGTTTAATTAGACCCCGGTTCTGTGTTAAATCATTAGCATAAGCATGCGTCAGGAGAAACGAATCCCACTCCCCAGAACGCACCGTTCTTGTAGAGATAAACGTGATGTACTTTTGACTTATTTTCATGACGTAGATTTTGTATTGTTAAAATGTAGCTTTTAGATTGTTATGCCGTTTGATCAATGTAATTTACTGAAATGACTTAATTTTGCTGATAGATGTACTGAAGCCTACTGGGAGAAGATTAAGGAGCAAATTCCAGTATGGCTAGAGAACAATTGCAAGTGCTCGATGCACTTGATGTAGCCAAGACACAACTCTACCATTTTACTGCTATTGTGATAGCAGGAATGGGGTTCTTCACAGATGCATACGATCTCTTTGCCATTTCTTTGGTGACGAAGTTACTGGGACGCATATACTACACGCACGAGGGGGCACCAAAACCCGGAACTTTACCTCCTAGAGTTTCGTCTTCTGTCACCGGTGTTGCTTTGGTTGGCACGCTAACTGGGCAGCTCTTCTTCGGGTGGCTAGGCGATAAGATGGGACGGAAAAAAGTCTATGGTGTTACTTTGGTTCTCATGATTGTATGCTCACTTGCCTCGGGACTTTCCTTCGGGTCGAGTCCTAAGGGTGTTATGGCCACACTCTGTTTCTTCAGATTCTGGCTAGGCTTTGGGATTGGTGGTGATTACCCTCTCTCCGCCACAATCATGTCTGAGTATGCTAATAAAAAGACACGTGGTGCGTTCATAGCTGCGGTTTTCGCAATGCAAGGATTTGGGATTCTGACTAGTGGAGTTGTGGCTCTTATTGTCTCTTCAGCATTTGATCATGCACATAAGGCTCCAACGTACGAGGAGAATGCGGCACTCTCGACCGTGCCACAAGCCGACTATATTTGGCGTATTATTTTGATGTTTGGAGCCGTCCCAGCTGCACTCACATTCTACTGGCGTATGAAGATGCCTGAAACAGCCCGTTACACGGCCCTTGTAGCCAAAAACGCAAAACAGGCAGCGCAAGACATGGCTAGGGTGTTAAATGTCGAACTTGAAGCTGAAGAGGAGAAACTAGAAAAAATCACCGAGAAGCCAGCAAACTCATTTGGCTTATTTTCAAAGGAATTCCTTCGGCGCCATGGCCTTCACTTGTTAGGCACCACTACAACATGGTTCTTGCTGGACATAGCTTTCTACAGCAACAATCTTTTCCAAAAGGACATATTTACCGCAATCGGCTGGATTCCCCCTGCCAAAACAATGAATGCTGTGCACGAAGTTTATCGTATTGCAAAAGCACAGACTCTAATTGCCCTTTGCAGTACTGTCCCGGGATACTGGTTTACAGTAGCATTCATTGATATAATTGGAAGATTTGCCATCCAACTTATGGGATTCTTCTTCATGACTGTCTTCATGTTTGCACTAGCTATTCCTTATAATCACTGGACAATCAAAGATAACAGAATTGGCTTTGTGGTTATTTATTCACTGACATTTTTCTTCGCCAACTTCGGCCCAAATGCCACCACATTTGTCGTCCCAGCAGAAATCTTCCCAGCCCGGTTAAGATCAACCTGCCACGGCATATCTGCAGCAGCTGGAAAGGCTGGTGCTATTGTAGGAGCATTCGGTTTCTTGTATGCAGCACAGCCTAAGGATCCGAGCAAGAGAGATGCTGGTTATCCAGCAGGCATTGGCGTGAAATATTCGCTCATTGTCCTGGGCTGCGTCAATGCTTTGGGAATGCTATTCACTTTCTTAGTGCCGGAACCAAATGGAAAATCACTGGAGGAGGCATCAGGTGAAAACGAATTGGATGTTGATGAGGTAACAGAACAGACTGCTCCTTCCCACAGGACTGTTCCAGTTTAATAGTCTGGTTAAATATGTAGTGTGAAATCCTTAAAAGAAGTTGTATTTCCAGTTTAAAGACTTTCATCCATGTAATTACTCCATTTGCATTGCTATACAATTCAATCTTGTTTCTGTATTGTGTAATTTAATGGCATTTTGAAAGCATCCTATTTTTAGCTCAATAAAGCAAAAAAGAGTTCACAAAAAACTGCATTATTCGTGTTATCTTCTTCCTCACCCTCACTCTTTACCCCCGTCTCTCATCCCCCACTTGACGTCTCTCATTATTCGTATTGCTTCTCATCCCCCAGCCCACTACTACTCAGAAGTATCTCGGGAGTCTTCCGAGCAGCCAATGAAGAGCTTCCCCTCTGAATAAGTTCCTATAATCAAGTCACATGAAGAAGTGATAAATGCCATAACTAATCCCTACTGCAACAATAGAAAACATATATACCCTCCAAATGAGAAATTTTCTCCTCACACAATCAATCTCTGAACTCCTAAAACATGTGTATAATACCCAGAGTATTCAAAGAGTGTGTCAAATTGTTAATCGCTTCACTAAACTACCAAAGTTCATCGCTACTTGATCGTCTAAGTATTTTAAGTTAAACACCACACTAATTATCAAGGTCATTTGAACAGTAAAACAATACATATCGATGCTCCAAAAGAAACCCGGGTTCAGCAGGAAAATGGATGACAGGTTTTATAGGGAATAGTGAACATGCGTCGAGCCTAACTGCTGAATTATGGGCTATTTTCAGGGACCTGTAGCACATGAGGGATAAAGGTCGGAGAAACGCAATGCTATATTTATTAAAGATGCAGAGATTATCTTCTTGAAGATCGTCGCTTTTTGCTTTCAAGAATCAAGACTCAATATTGAGATACTCCACACATTAAGACAGGAAAACGGTTGTACAGATCAACTTGCAAACATAGGATAATTTAAGGATAAGAATCTTGTTATTCTGAAAAAACTACTAATCTCTATTAATTCTCTTCTATTAGCGGACTTGACATGAGTGGCCTTGGTTAGCCCTTTTATTTCTTTGTTTCTTCTCATGTACTGAAAATTAAAATTTTGACAGACATCTACAATTCTTCGACACCACAATATTGTTGACATCCCTTTACTAATGAATTGATGCAACCCAAAAGGAGCAAAAGGACGGGCGAGGATGATTGACACGTAGACCGAGATGGACTGAATTGGACAAAGTTCATTTTAATTTTGTTACTCACTCTTAATAATTATAGGTAGAAGAAGCGAGAATTATGATTAGAGTTCAATTAGGTTCCACTTTGAAACCAATCAAAGGCAAATCTAGACGGGAGTTAAAAAAAAATTAGATCGAAATAATAAATTAAAAAATAAATTCCTATATTAAAAAAAAAATTGGGTTAAGGGGAAACTGAGTATGAGAAACAAATAATAAATAAAAATAATAAATCACATTCCAATAATATTAAATTGATGTAGACTATTTTGGATATTTTGTGATTGTGATAATCTTCCAAAAATAAATAAATAAATAAATATGCATGATAACCATAGCCCGCATTTATAATTTACACTTCATCCCGCGTTTTGTGGGCTACTACTGAAAAAGACCTGAAAATCTAAAAGGAAGAAATAGACAAGAAGATAGGGTTAATATTGCTTCTTGAATGTTATTTTGTAGGTGGATTCAATTTTTATGAATGATTTCTCTATTTTTTTTTTAATTAGATTATTTTTGTTGGAGATAATGTTTTTTTTTTATATATATATAGGAACACAATTGTTTTGTAATTATTTTTGGTTGAATAAAAGAAAACAATATTTGTTTCACATACATCAATATTTTTATATGTTTCAGATTTTACTGTCACACATTTATGTATGTTTTTTTGATAATATATCATAGAAAATAGTTTCTTAATAAAACAATATCTTATTAAGAACAATATTTCAATATATATATTAATATAACAATATTTCAGTATCAGAATCACATTATTATATTACTATAACAATCACATTATTATCAGTATATTTGTAAACAATGACAGTATTACATACACCCAAAATAGAAAATTTCAACCCAATAGAAGAACAATATCATAATAAAATTATCTTAATAAAACAGTATCATAGAAAATAGTATCAATAGCAATATTGTATCAATATCATAATAACTGTATTATAGATAACAATATCTCATGGTTAAAGATAACAAATATAACACTATCAGAAGTACATTATTCTCAAGCACATGCCTATGCAATCACAAATATTATATTTTAATAGAAAACTATATCACAATATCTAAATAAAATAATATCTTAATAAAAAATTATTATAGATAAAAATATCTTAATATATTAATATCATACATGACTATCTTAATAAAACAGTATCACATACACAAACTATAACTCAATAGAAAAACAGTATCATAGATTGAAACAGTATCAAGTATTTTGAATAAAAACAGTATCAATGATCTTGTACTATTAATAGAGCATTTTGAAACAGTATCATTACTTCAACCATAAAACATTTAATTTTGAATGTGTGTTTGTTTGGTGCAGTTTAAAGTAGATTTTTTTTTATTTTTTTTTTTTTAGATTTTGAAAAAAGTTGGTGAAATGTGTGATTGAAAAATTGATAAAATTTGTAAGTCCTATGAAATATATGGTTGAAAATAAGTTTGAGAAAAAAGAGTTAATAAACCTAGCAAAAAATGTTATAATGTAACAAAAACAAGCATACAATATTAAAAGTAAAATAGTATCAAATATTTTCATAAAGTAGTATTATGATAAAACAGAATCTTAATGAAATAGTAACTTAATAAAACAGTATCATAGAAAACAATATCATAATATTTGAATTAGTGATTTTTGCAATTACATGGGCATATAAGTCTTTTAGCATTAAAATATAACTTTAATTAAAGGGTTAATTACAATAATGGTCTCCATCCTTTCAGATTTGTAACGATTTCATCCTCATTCTTCCATTTATACACACAGATGATCCCCAAATCACTATTTTTCACTATTTTGACAATTCTTGGATAATTTTGCCTTTGACTTAAATAAATTAAAATGATTGGAAAAAAATGCAATAAAAACATTGCAATTGGACCCTTAATATTTTTAAACTATTTTATTTTATTCAAATAAGTGTTCTTCCCCAACTAAAAAAGAATCATCTTTTTATATATTTGTAGCAGATCCTACGGTGTTATAGGTCAGATTCTTGGACACATCTCATTTCATTTGAAATGCGTATATAAATTTTTGAATCAGTTTCTCGTTGAACATGAATCAGAATATATCTCTGCTTATTTTCTCAAAATTCCTACATATAATTTGCCACAAACTTAAGAAATAGTGTAAAGAAATGTTCAGATCTTTTTGATTTTGATAACCCATTTATGTACTCTTCAATGAAGCGCGCTCTGCGCCCACTGTACAGCATCTTGTTACTGATAATGGTGGCAACTACTCTCACCGCCCGGGTTATGCTCCACTATGGGTCTATCTCAGCTGAAATACGACACCTCACTTGTTAAAAACCCAGAAAAGCCGGTGTTTAATGCGATCCTTTTGAAATATGCTTCGATTGATGTTGGTGAAGCTCAATTGAAGCAAGAGATTGAGGAGTTATTGGAGGGGAATTTTAGAAGGTGTGGTCACCAGAAATCCTTTTTGTCATCTAAGAAGTACAATATTGATACGAGAATGAGGCAGTGAGGAGCATTTCGTTCTACTGCGGTCACGGAGTTTTATCGCCTTTGGTTGACTTTTAGGAGGTATTTGAGTGATTGGTCCCGAAATAGAAGGTACCAGTCGGATGCAATGTTGGATTTGGTGAATAAAATAACATAGTTTAGGATTTATTTGTACTTTTGAAAAGGTTAAGGGTCCAATTGCAATATTTTTATTGTATTTTTTCATCATTTTAATTTATTTAAGTCAAGGAGTAAAATTGTCTAAGAATTATTAGAATAGTGAAAAATAGTGATTTGCGGACCATCTATAAGTATAAATGGAAGAATACGGATGATATCTGCTAAAAAAAAGAATGGGGATGAAATCGTTACAAATTTGAAAGAATTGGGACCATTACTGTAATAAATCCTTAATTGAATTAAGTTTGGACCATATGAGTTTGGAGCCTATAAGTGCATGATCAATGAATTGCCTTAAATTTTTCCTTAATAATTCCCGCATCAATTTTGTCATTTTATGTTCTATAATGCATAGTTTGTCTCTTTGTCTTGGACGAAACTTTTCGTGTCGACTCCAATTCGATGCGTTGCGTGTATCGTATATATTTAATGATAAAAACTTTGTCGATTTAAGTTTGGCCTGATATACTGAACTAGATTTTGACATGCTCGAATCAAAGTTAATTCAACAAATTTAATATAGTTTTATTTATCATATATAATATTTTAATACTTATTAAATTATATATCTTTAACTTAAATAGGAGATTATATATAGTCATTATCTCACAAGTCACATATAAATATACAACGATAATGAAATTTCAAATCCAAAGATAATTAATAATTATATATTTCTCATATTAAAATATATTTTTTTTTCAATTTTGCCAGAAATGAAGTTGATATTTGTTATATGTTATTGTAATTTAAAATGACGAGTTTGTATACTGTTTAGGTCAAAATACACTCTATAATCATGAATCGTGATTCTATTATGGGAAAATTGCAACATTAGTCCCTAAACTATTGTCTGAGTTGTAAGTTGGAGATCAATTGGAGGTTTTCCATTCTATTACTTGTTGTGTCGTTTTTCTTAAGATAAAGAGTTTAAAGCTTGTAAAAATTAACACACCAAATCAAGTCTGTTTAACAAAAATTGTAGCCGATATGAGCATGAGCTCAAAAGTATCACTTCTCAAAGCTATATGAGCTAGTACTTAGAAATAAATTGATTTTTTTTTTTTTTTTTTTTTGGTATCATTACTTTCATAGAATAGATAATAAATCTTGATTTTGATCTTATAATTTTACGACTAGAAAGGATTAACAAAGACCACAATCTCCAACTTAATTCTATTTAAACTCAATCTTTTAAAAGAATAGTAAATTACTATTACTTAAGTTCAAAATTGTGTTAGACGGATTCAGATAGAATTAAAGAATATAATTTTGTGATATAATTTTGTAGTTATCATGGTCGTTATTGCGCATTAGTATTTTTATAATTTCCATAGAGTATAAATTTATCGTAATTAGTAAAATCGAGAAAATTAAGATTTATATCTAGTTGTTATTATTGACCAATATACAAATTTAAATGATAATTATATTCAAAATTAAATTTTGGCTACTATTACATTAATGAGGAAAGATCTGGACCCCGAATCGGGGTCCAGATCCATTCTGATTGCCCCCACTCCCACCCACTCCTTCCCCCTTCCCCTTTTCTTGCAATAAATGCCCCCAACCCACTCCACCCCAAATGTAAAAAAAGGCACCCCACCTGCAAAACCCCACCCACTCCACCCCACCCTTATTTAATCCCACCCCATCCCCATTCCCCACTTTATTCAATCTATCACTTATTTATTTACCACAAAATTTACAACCACATTATTAATATAATTAAATTTTAATCCATCACTTCTTTATTTACCATAAATTTTTCATCCACATTATTAATATAATTAAATCTTATTAAATTAAAAATAAATTAAAAATAAATTTTTAATATATTCATTTATTTTGACAAAATATAATAAATAATAATATTTATTGAGTTAAATATTATTTATATCATATAATAAATAACATAATTATGGTTAATTTTATTATTAACATTACAATTAGACTAATTAATTAGTTTATATTTGAGAAACAAATTAAATTTTACTTAAAAAATAAAAATAAATAAAGCGATGCATAATAAATTTGTTCCAATTGATAATTTACACATACAAATAAGAAAGTAATATTACATTAGAAATAATAAATTAGTGATGAGGGTTAAAGCGTGCATCATACTCCCGTGGGTCTCGGAATATGATGCATTATTGTTACCGCCACTGTGATCGAAAGTATTGTGGATCAAGTGCATAACGCACATCTTTGAGTCCGGTGCGCATGATGACACGCATCTTGTGAAGTCCGGCGCATGATATATCGTCTTGTGAGTCCGACGCATGATACGGCGTCATCGTGGGTCCGAAACATGATAATCAGAGGGTCGATGGATCCTGCGAGTATTGTTGTTGATTTGTATTGTCGAACGACATAAATCAAATTATTACCCATTATAAAACAAATAGAGCAAACACTAATAAAACAATAAATAAGGAAAAAAGTAAGGACGATATAATATTTACTTACCTATTTTGCAACGTATGACAAGTTCTTCTATCATCACGACCACGGTGCCGCACATGCTTGCGCAGATCGCTTATTGGATTGAGAAAGTGCTTTCTCCTTTCCCGAGCTTTAGACGCTTTTCGCACCCTTTTGCTCTAACAGGTTAGGATCACAAACAACTTGAGTCTCTTTTATACTCTTGTTTACATTTTGCCGCTCATCGACATCGCCGCCCGTTGTCGATATCTTTTTACCCGTGACGCAAACTTTGAAACTCACTCACTAGAAAAGTGCTTCGAGCATCTGTTAAAGATCCCTCGTCAACTAGATCATTAAATTCATGAGACAACATACTATGTCTGGACATTAATGAATGACCAGGATCAGTATGAACATATGAACCAGTCGTTGGATCGAACACTCTGGCTTGCTTAGCATTCTTTGTCCACCTACGGAGAATATATTTCTCCGGCAAGAGCATTACTTGCTTTTTTTTCATGTAGCACAGCATGTGTCGGCATGGATAACCCTCAAAATCAAACATTCGACAACTACATGAGATATAGTCAGTGGATGAGAAATAATTAACCTGCCGAGTTCGATCGGATGTTACGCACGGCTCAAACGCTTATTTGGACCCGCGTACACTTTAGCTTCATCGAACTTGACCTCTTGACGAGATGTATGAATTACTCTGTACTAGTTCATTCACGGAACAACAAAAAATCTTTTTTTGTGTATATACGCACCATTTGATTCTCCATCATAAAATTTGTAGTGACATTTGGCGTTTGAGTTAAATCGATATGGTTAGCGACTAACTCTTCATGCCTCACGATGAACTAACGCCTGTTAAATCGGGCAACAAAATCTATCAAAGAGTTTTTCTTATCCACATATTTTTTCAAGAATGAATGGCCACTCTCTGATCTTTGGCTACTGGACATGCTTGCAGCAAACACGTGTTTGACGTATGCTGGTACCCAACGACTACGTATTTCAAACAAACTGCTCAACCATTCATTGTTACCTAACTCTGTGGTTTCCATGACCTCGATCCATTGTTGTTCGAATTCTGTTGGTGACTCAAATTGCTTGATAATGTGAACAAGCCTGTGATACTGGTCATTGTACAACACGACATTCATCTTCTCAGAAAATTTGTTTAGTATGTGCCACATACAAAATCGATGCAACGTCGATGGAAATACTATAGAGATAGCTTTTGCAATTGCAGCATCTTGGTCTGTAATGATCACCCCCGGGGCCGCATGGTTTGGCATGGCTTCAATGAGCGTAGTGAACAACCAAACAAATGATTGATCGTCTCATCGCTCGAACAATCCATATCCAAATATAACGATGCGGCCATGGTGATTTACTCCAACAAATGGACCAAAGACCATTGAGTTCTTGTTCGTGTTATATGTTGTGTCAAACACAACGACATCTCCAAAATATGCATATGACCTTCGTGATTCGCGATCGCGCCCAAAAACAACGCACAAATTTGTTATCGTCATCAGTCTCATAATCAAATACAAAGTTCGGATTTTTCTCTTTCTCGAAGGTAAAAAACTCAATCAGTGTTTCCACATCATGACCCAGCATTTCTTGACGCACATCCCTTTGATAGTTCCTAATACCCTTCTCAACACACCCGAGGATGATGGACCTCCCGCATCTATCTCTAAAAGTCGAACTTCGCGACATGTGGGAATATTAGCCGAAAGCTGTTGAACAAGAGCCTTCTTTGTTTTCGAGACACCCTGTGTGACCTTAACAAGTATACCGCTAGGAGTGGCAAGGGATGGTTATGTTCCTCAACAAATTTTTGACAACCCACCCCTCGCTTGGTTGTTGCTTTACCACCGATAATCTAAGACTGCACCCACAGCGTACATGTCCCATCGATTTCTTTCTCCGACCAATGGCACAACATCTTTTACGACTCGTACGGTAAGTCTCATTCGTCTTACCTTCCTTATAGCATACAAATAATTTCCGAAATACTCATTCGTCTCTTTTTTCTTTTTCTTTGTTTTTATTCGCGTACTAAATTCCATTTCACGTGCGTATTGATTGTAAAATTATGCGCCTCATCGTGGGATGATTCGAATTCCAACCGACATAAGGAATGACATCGATAGTCACTTGAGGAACATATACATTATCACCACTCTCCAATTCTATCCCTACAAAAATTTACCGAAATAAAATACATTAGTTATATATGCAAATAAACAAAAAAACATAAAAAAAAAATGTTAATAATATTACAACTATCTTGCAAGTTACAAAAAATAAATATGCACAAATAAACAAAAATAGTAAATAAATTAATAATTTACTACAAACCTTTGAGATTAAATAAATAAATCTGAATTATTAAAGGAGATTGAGATGGTGGCTAATATGGGTAAAATTAAAAAAAAAAAAGTGATTGAGTTGGCCAAATTTCAAGATGTATTCTAATGGATAAATTTCAAGTGAAAATAGAAACAAGTGTTACGTTTGGTGGATTTTCAATATGTATTCTGATGGATAAATTCTCAAGTGAAAGTTGTAAGAAGAATAACGATTGGTGGATATAAATAGGTAAATTTCGTGGGAGTAGGGGTTAAGGGGAGAGGGGGCCTTTTTTGGGTGAGAATAAGGGTAGATTTGGTTGTAAAAGATGGGGGGGCTTTTATTTAGTGGATTGGAGTAAGGTGGGGTTAAGGGAGAGGGTGGGTGCTTTTTGTCAGAAAGGGAAGGATTTTGTAGTAAAAGGTGGGGGTCCCCATTAAACAACCACACACAGATTTTTCCACCTCCAAATCTGTGAGAATGCGAAGACTTTAATAAAAAATCACTTATTTAAGTCAAAAATCACTTATTTTAAGTCATTGATATCTCAGTTTTAACGGAGGGCATGCAGTTGAGAAATATTTTAATTAATTTTCATGGTGTTTTGACGAGTTATATGAATAAATTCTGTATTGTTGTTTTGTAGAAAGAATGCTCACCTAATTTGGCAGGAAGGAGCTTCTTATTAAATTCCTGTATTGAATGGCAGGAACAAAAGTAAAAGGTTGGGGAGGGGTCCCATTTCGTGGATTGGGCCTTGGGGGTTAAAGGAGAGTGGGGGTTAAAGGAGAGGGGTGGGGGTCTATTTTGTTGTCAGAAAATAGGGAGGGGGGGACCTTTTTCTTTAGTTAAGGCTGCGTGTAAAACACGCAGCCAAATCAGGAATGGATCTGGACCCCGACTCGGGGTCCAGATCTTTTCTCTTACATTAATTACAATTTTAAAAACAATTAACAGAAAGCCCTCAAATTAAGCAATTAACTGAAATTATACTGTATTTTTCGCACCTTATCACGTCACTCAATCTAGAGCACTATCTCCTTCATTTCCCAAACATTACCAAACCCTACACTGTTCACCATTTTAGTTTTCAAATTTACCTCTTTGAATTTCTAATTTTTTATATCATAATCGTAAAGGAGGTTCTTTCATTCTGGTTAAAAAAAAAAATTACTTTATCAAAATCACTATGTCTTCATCCTCTCAAACCAAAAATCCATATCTCTTTCTCAATTCAGTAGTTTTAAAGTATTCATCAAAATCAAATTCCCTTCAAATAAAATTCTCTGTCATACCATTCTTCCAAACTCTCGATCTATTAAAATCTTGTACATTCGGATTCCACAAAAAAAAAAAAAAAAGCGGTATACTAGTATTAAATCCTGCTAAATCTTGGAAGATTTTATTATATCGTTCATACAAGGAGAAAAATCCCAAAATGGTGATTTTAGCTTGCAAGTTATTGTATTCAACCGTTGTTTGTATCCAATTTTTGCGTGTTCTCCAATTTCGATATTATTTTTCATATTATCGAGGTTTCTATAATTTGAAGTATAGTTCTTTGAACGACCCTTAGGGGCATAGGCGAGTTAGTAAGGCGCGAAGTGGCGTGGGGAGAAATCTCAAACAACGCGGGTTCGATTCACTTGTGTGGAATGATTTTCCTTTGAAATATTGTGGGGGTACATCGCGGGGGTTGCAGCTGTTGGCTCTCTCCCTCAGTCTCTCGCCTCGTGCGCATCTCGATTTCAACCCGTCGATCAAAGAACCTCGACACAAAGTGGGAGGGCATTGAAACTTTCCCTTATCGGAGTATAGTTCTTGAACAATATTAAGAACCCAAATATAATTCTTTTTGGTTATAGAATATGTAACTTTATCTTATTACGTTGTTGATAGATGATGCATTTTATTGCCACGGCCGAAAATAAAATATGAAAACATATAAAAATATTGATGTATGTGAAACAAATATTGTTTTCTTTTATTCAACCAAAAATAATTATAAAACAATTGTGTTCCTATATATAAAAAAACATTATCTTCAACAAAAACAATCTAATTCAAGAAAAATAAGAGAAATCATTCATAAAAATTGAATCCACCTACAAAATAACATTCAAGAAGCAATTGTTTCCAAAATTTTCAATCCAGGTACTACCCAATACTTTTCAGAATCACCGTCATTATCCGACAACAATAGTAGGGGTGGGCGTGGGTCGGGTTGGGTCGGTTTTGGGCCCAACCCGACCGAACCGATTAAAATCGGTTTGGAGAAATCAAACAGAAAAAAAAAAAAATTTTGAAACCCAACTCGAACCGACCGAACCGACTCGGGTCGGTTCGGTTTTCGGTTTCGGTCGGGTTCAAGAACAAAAAAAAAAAAAAATTTTTTTTTTTTTTAAAATCGAAGTCGGTTTCGGGTTGGGTAAACCCAACCCGAAACCGACTGATCGGGCAAAAAACCGATTCGAACCGACCCGAGTCGGTTCGGTCTGTTCGATCTAATTAGTTTTTCGGTTTTTTTTGCCCACCCCTAAACAATAAGACGTTGTTAAAGTTTAAAATGTTATCTTTTACATGATTGGGAAGAAGAATAACAGAAAATAACTGTGAATCCACTATTATCACTCACGAAAACAGTGAGAAAGGTTTGGGTGGCGGCGGCGAGTCGTAAAATGCCGGCGACGAGGTGCAATAGCCGGCAAGAGACGCAGGAGAATATTGTGGTCACGTGCATTGCTAAGTTAAAGTTTAAATCGAATTTAATTCTAATTAATATGGGTCACATGAGTAATTGTGAAATTAATTGAAATATGGTTGAAATAATATGACTTAATGGCAATTTTGAAAAGTATTTTAACTTAATTGAAAGCAAATCGCCATAGCTGATTTATATGACAATTTCCCCATTTATTAACCCGAGCCCCGTTCTATTGCCCATGGTGGGCAATAGATAGAATGCCCACCGGACACTTGTCCGGTGGGCATTGGAGGATGAATTCAAACACTTTTTCATCCTCTCCTTATATTCAAAATTAAATTTTGGCTACTATTCTCTACATTAATGAGGAAGATCTGGACCCCGAATCGGGGTCCAGATCCATTCCTGATTGCCCCCCACCCCCACTCCCACCCCCACCTCCACCCCCACCCACTCCTTCCCCTTTCCCTTTTCTTGCAATAAATGCCCCCAACCCACTCCACCCCAAATGTAAAAAAAAAAAGGCACCCCACCTGCAAACCCCCCCCACTCCACCCCACCCTTATTTAATCCCACCCCATCCCGCATTCCCCACTTTATTCAATCTATCACTTATTTATTTACCACAAAATTTACAACCACATTATTAATATAATTAAATTTTAATCCATCACTTCTTTATTTACCATAAAATTTTCATCCACATTATTAATATAATTAAATCTTATTAAATTAAAATAAATTAAAAATAAATTTTTTAATATATTCATTTATTTTGACAAAATATAATATATAATAATATTTATTGAGTTAAATATTATTTATATCATATAATAAATAACATAATTATGGTTAATTTTATTATTAACATTACAATTAGACTAATTAATTAGTTTATATTTGAGAAACAAATTAAATTTTACTTAAAAAATAAAAATAAATAAAGCGTGCATAATAAATTTGTTCCAATTGATAATTTACACATACAAATAAGAAAGTAATATTACATTAGAAATAATAAATTAGTGATGAGGGTTAAGCGTGCATCATACTCCCGTGAGCCTCACGGAATATGATGCATTATTTACCGCTGTGATCGAGTATTGTGGATCCGGGAGCATGATACGGCACGCGTGGGTCTTGCATGATACGTCATCGTGGGTCCCGTGCGATGATACGATATCGTGAGTCCGGCGCATGATATGCGTACTGTGAGTCCGACGCATGATACGCGTACTGTGGGTCCGAAACATGATACTGTAGGTCTGATGGATCCTGCGAGTATTGTTGTTGATTTGTATTGTCGAACCTGACAATCAAATTATTACCCATTATAAAACAAATAGAGCAAACACTAATAAAACAATAAATAAGGAAAAAAGTAAGGACGTATATAATATTTACTTACCTATTTTGCAACGTAGGACAAGTTCTTCTATCATGACCACTGGTGCCACATGCGCTTGCAGATCGCTTATTGGATTGAGAAAGTGCTTTCTCCTTTCCCGACTTTAGACGCTTTCCGCACCCTTTTGCTTCTAATGAGTTAGGATCACAAACAACTCGAGTCTCTTCTATACTCTTGTTTTTTGTTTTACGCTCATGCCGACATCGCCGCCTTGATGTCAATATCTTTTACCCGCACGCGCAAACTTTGAAACTCACTCACTAGAAAAGTGCTCGAGCATCCGTTAAAGATCCTCGTCAACTAGATCATTAAATTCATGAGACAACATACTATGTCTGGACATTAATGAATGACCAGGATCAGTATGAACATATGAACCAGTCGTTGGATCGAACACTCTGGCTTGCTTAGCATTCTTTGTCCACCTACGGAGAATATATTTCTCCGGCAAGAGCATTACTTGCTTTTTTTTCATGTAGCACAGCATGTGTCGGCATGGATAACCCTCAAAATCAAACATTCGACAACTACATGAGATATAGTCAGTGGATGAGAAATAATTAACCTGCCGAGTTCGATCAGATGTTCTGCCTGGCTCAAAACGCTGGACCGCGTACACTTTAGCTTCATCGGAACTTGACCTCTTCGAGCAGATGTAGGAATTACTCTGTACTAGTTCATTCTGGAACAACAAAAAAATCTTTTTTGTGTATATCTGCACCATTTGATTCTCCATCATAAGGGCTGTAGTGACATTTGGCGTTTGAGTTAAATCGATATGGTTAGCAGCTAACTCTTCATGCCTCTGATGAACTAACGCCCTGTTAAATCGGGCAACAAAATCTGTCAAAGAGTTTTTCTTATCCACATATTTTTTCAAGAATGAATGGCCACTCTCGATCACATCGGACATGCTTGCAAAGAACACGTGTTTGACGATTTCGGTACCCAACGACTACGTATTTCAAACAAACTGCTCAACCATTCATTGTTACCTAACTCTGTGGTTTCCATGACCTCGATCCATTGTTGTTCGAGTTCTGTTGGTGACTCAAATTGCTTGATAATGTGAACAAGCCTGTGATACTGGTCATTGTACAACACGACATTCATCTTCTCTGAAAATTTGTTTAGTATGTGCCACATACAAAATCGATGCAACGTCGATGGAAATACTATAGAGATAGCTTTTGTAATTGCAGCATCTTGGTCTGTAATGATCACCTCCGGGGCCGCATGGTTTGGCATGGCTTTCAATGAACTTAGTGAACAACCAAACAAATGATTCGGTCGTCTCATCGCTCAGCAATCCATATCCAAATATAACAGTCTGGCCATGGTGATTTACTCCAACAAATGGACCAAAGACCATTGAGTACTTGTTCGTGTTATATGTTGTGTCAAACACAACGACATCACCAAAATATGCATATGACCTTCGTGATTCACAGTCTGCCCAAAAACAACGCACAAATTTGTTATCGTCATCAGTCTCATAATCAAATACAAAGTTCGGATTTTTCTCTTTCTCGAAGGTAAAAAACTCAATCAGTGTTTCCGCATCATGACCCAGCATTTCTTGACGCACATCCCTTTGATAGTTCCTAATATCCTTCTCAACACACCCAAGGGATGATGGACCTCCCGCATCTATCTCTAAAAGTCGAACTTGCTGACATGTGGGAATATTAGCTTCTGAAAACTGTTGAACAAGAGCCTTCTTTGTTTTCGAGACACCCCTGTGTGACCTTAACAAGTATACCCTGCTAGGAGTGGCAGGGATGGTTATGTTCCTCAACAAATTTTTGACAACCCACCCTCGCCTGTTTGTTGCTTTTACCATCGATAATCTAACACCTGCACCCACAACGTACATGTCCACGATTTCTTTCTCCAGCCAGTGGCACAGCATTTTTACGACTCGTCTTGTAAGTCTCATTCGTCTTACCTTCCTTATAGCATACAAATAATTTCCGAAATACTCATTCGTCTCTTCTTTTTCTTTTATTGCTTTTTCTATTCGCGTACTAAATTCCATTTCACGTGCATATTGATTGTAAAAATTGTACGCCTCATCGGATGATTCGAATTCCCGACCGACATAAGGAATGACACTGATAGTCACTTGAGGAACATATACATTATCACCACTCTCCAATTCCATCCCTACAAAAATTTACCGAAATAAAATACATTAGTTATATATGCAAATAAACAAAAAAACATAAAAAAATGTTAATAATATTACAACTATCTTGCAAGTTACAAAAAATAAATATGTACAAATAAACAAAAATAGTAAATAAATTAATAATTTACTACAAACCTTTGAGATTAAATAAATAAATCTGAATTATTAAAGGAGATTGAGATGGTGGCTAATAGAAACAAGTGAAAATAAATAAATCTGAATTATTCTAATGGATAAATTTCAAGTGAAAATAGAAACAAGTGTTACGTTTGGTGGATTTTCAATATGTATTCTGATAGATAAATTCTCAAGTGAAAGTTGTAAGAAGAATAACAATTGGTGGATATAAATAGGTAAATTTCGTGGGAGTGGGGTTAAGGGAGAGGGGCCTTTTTGGGTGAGAATAAGGGCAGATTTGGTTGTAAAAGATTGGGGGCTTTTATTTAGTGGATTGGAGTAAGGTGGGGTTAAGGGGAGGGGGGTGCTTTTTGTCAGAAAAGGGAAGGGATTTTGTAGTAAAGGTGGGGGTCCCCCATTAAACAGCCACACACAGATTTTTCCACCTCCAAATCTGTGAGAATGCGAAGACTTTAAAAAAAACCACTTATTTAAGTCAAAAATCACTTATTTTAAGTCATCGATATCTCAGTTTTAACGGAGGGCATGCAGTTGAGAAATATTTTAATTAATTTTCATGGTGTTTTGATGAGTTATATGAATAAATTCTGTATTGTTGTTTTTGTAGAAAGAATGCTCACCTAATTTGGCAGGAAGGAGCTTCTTATTAAATTCCTGTATTGAATGGCAGGAACAAAAGTAAAAGGTTGGGGAGGGGGGCCCCATTTCGTGGATTGGGCCTTGGGGGTTAAAAGGAGGGTGGGGGTTAAAGGAGAGGGGTGGGGTCTATTTTGTTGTCAGAAAAATAAAGGGAGGGGGACCTTTTTCTTTAGTTAAGGCTGCGTGTAAAACACGCAGCCAAATTGAATGGATCTGGACCCCGATTCGGGGTCCAGATCTTTCTCTTACATTAATTACAATTTTAAAAACAATTAACAGAAAGCCCTCAAATTAAGCAATTAACTGAAATTATACTGTATTTTTCGCACCTTATCACGTCACTCAATCTAGAGCACTATCTCCTTCATTTCCCAAACATTACCAAACCCTACACTGTTCACCATTTTAGTTTTCAAATTTACCTCTTTGAATTTCTAATTTTTTTATCACCAATCGTAAGGAGGTTCTTTCCATTCAAGACTGAAAAAAAATTACTTCTTTATCCGTCACTATGTTTTCATCCTCTCAAACCAAAATCCATATCTCTTTCTCAATTCATCAATTTATCCATATTCATCAAAATCAAATTCCCTTCAAATAAAATTCTCTGTCTCATTCTTCCCAACTCCTCAATCTATTAAAATCTTCTATGGTCGGATTCCACCGCAAAAAAAAAAAAAGCGGTATACTAGTATTAAATCCTGCTAAATCTTGGAAGATTTTATTATACGTTCATACAAGGAGAAAAAATCCCCACAAAATGGTGATTTTAGCTTGCAAGTTATTGTATTCAACCGTTGTTTGTATCCAATTTTTGCGTGTTCTCCAATTTTTGATATTATTTTTCATATTATCAGGTTTCTATAATTTGAAGTATAGTTGCTGAACAGCCCTTAGGGGCATAGACGAGTTAGTAAGGCCTGAAGTGACGTGGGGAGAAATCCTCCAACGCTTGAGTTCGATTCACATGTGGAGATGATTTTCATTGAAATATTGTGGGGAGTCTCACGGGGGTTCAGCTGTTGGCTCTCTCCTCAGTCTCGCCACTCGTGCACATCTCGATTTACAACCCGTCTCGATCAAGGAAGAACCTCGACACAAGTGGGAAGAGCCGCGCGAAACTTTCCCTTATCGTAAGTATATAGTTTGAACAATATTAAGAACCCAAATATAATCTTTTTTTGGTTATAGAATATGTAACTTTATCTTATTACGTTGTTGATAGATGATGCATTTTATTACCACGGCCGAAAATAAAATATGATACTAGAAATTGTTTTTCAATGTCAGAATAATTGTGCAAATGTTTTCCGATTTCCTCAATAACTTCTTGTTAATGTCAATTGCTAATTTAGTTTGTGATACTAGGACGATAATTTGTTAGTGACTTTCAATTTTAAATTTCAAAATAGGAGAATTATGTGGAATAAGATCCTTAGGAACGAAACAGTTGAATTAATTTAAAAATTAAGGTAACATTCCAAAATAGAAATCTTTAAATGATCAATATTTTCTAATATATTTCAATTTAGTTACACTGACTATTACTTTTTCAATTTATAGCTATAGAGAAATGTAAATGTGTAATTTAACCAGTAAAGTCTACTACCACTTCAAATTTTAAAGTCATTATATTATTACAAATTTATTCATTTATTATCAAAAACACGGTCCGAAATATATTATTTTAATAAGTGAAACAAAAGCAACTACCATAAATATTAACAACTATTTACAAAAGTATCCTTAATTCTTGCACACATTATACAGAACAATCCCTAAATTATAATTAATCTTGAATCGCAACATTTATGGTATCTTTTGTTTTCGAAATTTCATCCCCAAATATTTATGATATCTTCTTTTATAGTATTTATGAATCCAACATTAATAGTATCTTCCTTTATAATTTTCATACCTACAAATAAATGTGAATTGTAAATAATCAATTAATAAATCAAGCTAATGTTATAACATATTAGTAGATTGAACTGAATAATAAAGTTTACACATGGGGAATAATAGCTTGTAACGTCAAGGAATGAGATGTAACACTATATCTATTTTGTAACATAAAAACGAAAATAAGTTAAATGTGGATATAATAGCATTTATCGATATGGAACGTAATGTAACAGTCACTAAAAAGAAATTAAAATTAAAATGTAATAGCCAATCGGAATATTTAACATTTAACATTACCACTTAAAAAAAAATTGGAGTGTAATATCCAATCGGAGTATGTAACATTTAACATTATCATCAAAAGAAAATTGAAATGTAACATCCAATGCAACCAATGTAAATAAACAATCTCACATTTAACATCAGGGTATTGAACACTACCTAATTATTTGCTAATTTTGTAACAGTTAATCTATTCTGTCATTCAAACAGATGTATTGTGAAATTAATTGGCAAATATGTAACAACGAATGCTATATTACGTATCCGATAAAAATCAACATTGGAATAAGTAGCCAAAGCAACTTAATGTAAATTAACAACTAAAATTATTGCAACAAATAGTGGAATGTAACATTAGATGCATTATCTAAAAAACAAATTGAATGTGACACAATCATTTGTTGATAATATAACATTTTTATCCAAACATTAATGGACAACAGATAACAAATAATGATATAGATTGGTTATCATATCATTTAACATAATATATATCATGTCATGCAATACAATGTAATTGTTATGAAATTAGAAAAATAGAGAGAAAGAGAGAAGAGAATAGAGAAGATTAAAACTCATGTCTGTTGATTTACTATAACAATGACCATTATTTATAGGGTCCAAAGGGAGTTACAACTTAATTAGAATACACTCTTTTGGAGTAAGTAGAAAACTATATAGACATCTAGATACAACTAAATAGTTATTCATCATTATCTATAATTTTACAACACTCCCCCTTGAATAACTTATTACACAATAACTGATTCGTTATTTGGCAAAAATCCAATGGGACAAAAATACCAATAGAAAGAAAAAAAATTATCAAAAATTGGAGTACTCAAATACTGTCTCATTAAAACTTTGTCAGAAAAACCCAGTGGGACAAAACTTGAGCAAAGGAAAAAGAGTATAGCGACTCAAACTGATTTCAATCAATGAAAAAAAAACTTGTATCGAACTATCTATATCTTGTGCGTCAATGTCTTCAATGTCACCATCTTGTTATAAATTGTATAAAACAATTCTGGTGAAATGTGCTCCATGTTATAACCTCCAGCAATATCATCTTTATACACTATCTCTGGTTGACTGTAATCAGCATGATGGTCTGATGCAGTTATATTAAAAATAGATCTTGTTGTTGTTCCCTTCAGGGGTCTCATATACAATTTATAATACACGGGAGTATAACCATAGGATTATGATGATGGTAAAATATTTGGTAGGTTATGGACATCCATAACTATAATATTTATACCACTTCCAATTGTATGTTATTTACAAAAAGAATATGTCTCGTTAAAACCTTACTAAAAAAAATTCGGTGGGCAAAAATTCTAATGAAAGAAAAAGAGTACATAATTCTTTAGTACGCTATTAAAGTTGTCTCATTAAAAACCTTGCCAGGAAAATCCAATAGAACAAAACCTTGGTCAAGGAAAAGAGTACAACGCGTATTTACTCCCCCTCATCATAATATCACTTTAGGTCTGTACTTTGATCAATTAAGTTATCGAAAAGTTGAACTATATGCTTCAGACATATTAAATCTTCCAGAGATTTATATACATTATTTTATTAGTCATGCCAGATGAGTTGGTTATAACAATATTCATTATATGCATATATGTCATGCATTGACAAACTAACAAGATATCAACTTATGATTGCTTTACATAAGTTTTTGCAAAATTCATAATGTTAAAAGTTGTACATTACATGTTACGACTTCATTTTTTCCATTTCCTTTTCGCATAAATATACACCTTTAGGTGCTCCGACTATAGGTCCGGAAACTTCATGTTTCTCTAGTCAAGTCAATTTACTTGGATTGCATCCTTTTATTTGGCTAATTAATTCTTTGACAGATTTCTTTCAATATCCTTGCTATCTTTCATAATATGAAGCGCTTCTTTATATACAAAAGTATTGTCAACAATATTTATTTTTTAATCCATTTCTTTCTCATAATGACATAACTTAACGAGATCTTTTCGTTTTATTATTTCAGCTAGTTGAACCTCTTCTGGGGTTTTTATAATTAGTTATGTCTATATACACTCCAAGAGTATACACCTCCTCAATAGAACCATATTTATAATTGGCTCCATTTTTTTATTTGAGAATTTTGTTTGGAATCAAATGTCACCTCGCTTCAGGCGTGTCATTAATTTACCAGATATAATGTTAATGGACTGTCCTTTAAGAACGTTAATATAAATTAGAGCATTTAGAGCTGGTATATGAGATTTGATTTAATCTCTTTGGTCAGTAAATACATCTGTCAATTGTATAACTTACAAATAAGTTATTTATCGAACTTATGGTTCATATTGTCTTGTGCAAGGGTCTAGAAAATATAATATACTGCATTTTCATGTATTCTTTCCAGCTACTTAATTTCTCTCCCCTAATATTGAGAAAACTGTCTTATCAAAATGACATTCGAAAAATCGTATTATAAAATATCACCCGTTAAGATATTTTATAATGTTCCATACTAAACATGTATTCTCAACATTTTTCAAAGCCCATCTCAGTGCACTATGGTGGACTGATTGTACATATATTGCATTATAAAAAATCATTAGATATATAATATTAGGCTCTAACCATAAGCCAACTATAATGGGGGTAACTTTGATGTTGGCATGATGCATATAAGTGTTTCTGCATATAAAATAGCATTCCCTAGACAAAAATGGGAAGCACTTTGTTCTTAATAGTAATGGTTTAGAATGTAATTGGAGGCGTTGAAAAATAATATTGCTAAACTATTTAACATCATCTCAACTAATATTTGTTAAAAGTTTGAGATTTAGACTCACTAGTATTGACAAGACACATTACCGTCTTGGTTGTATAATCTGAAAATTATGTTCATAATTTAAAATTTGAGCAAGTAATCTCGCAAACTTCAAGTTGCGAATAATAACACCATACAATCATCTAGTAGATGTATTTATTAGATACAAATAATATATAGATGGTCAACATGGAGGGTGATGGGGCTTCATAAATCACCTTAAATAATTTTTAGAAATGGAGGGAATTCAATCCCAATTTTACGTAGTGAAGGTCTACTAGTTTATATACAATGAGAACAAGCATTACGTGAGAATTCATTATATTGAAAATCTTCTGGTTTTCAATATATATTCTCATTAATAATTCACATCATATTGATTCGGGATGGTCTAACTGGTAATGTCAATCAATAAAATTTTTAGGACATTGAACTTCTGGTTCAATATAGTACTTCTTTAAGAGTATCAACACTCTAATATTACACAACATTAATATTCTAAAATTGTAAAATTCTGCTTCTTCAAGAGTAACAATACGATATTTTTTCCAGAATATTTTCTATACTTTGTGTTTCTTCAAAAACAATAATATCATTTTCTTTTAAAATATTGATATTCATAACGTTATACTTCTTCAGGAGTATTAATACAATATTTTATAAAATAATAGATCTTATAAAATTACGTTCTTCGAGAGCAAATAATATTCGACTGGAATATTAATATAATGTTGTGCTACTTCATGAGCAACAACATATTATTATTTAAAGATTTACTCATTATGAGCAAAATCATACTAGAAATTAGATCTTTTACAATTATGCTATTCGAGAGCAAGTACTATGCCAGAATATTAATATAATGTTCTGCTTCTTCAAGAGCAACAACAAATAATTTTAAATATATTAAACTTTATAAAAATTTGCTCTTCGGGAACAATAGATTAATATTAGATTTTATGAATTATGCTCTTATATTATACCAAAATATTAAAGTAACGTTGTACTTCTTCAGGAGCAACAATAAAATATTTTGAAAAATTGAATTGTATAGAAATTTACTCTTCAGGAGTGATATCATAATATTCTTATAAGATATTAGATTTATAAAATTACGCTCTTTAGGAGCAATAACTTAATAATAAATCTAACAAATTACGCTCTTCGAGATCAACAAAATATTCTTCTAGAATATTTATATATCTAGGTATTGAAATACAATATAATACTCTTCTAGAATATTAATAGAATTATAAAATTATGTTTTTCAAGAAAAGTATAATTGAAAAACAAATGTAGTTCAAGAATTTATAATTTCTCATAATAATTACAATTGAACATATATTAATGAAATATAATATAGAAGTAATATAGATCATAATTTGAGAACAATCAATCAAATATTCAAAGCAATTCTATAAGCAAGCAAAAAATTTCATGCCATAATTTACACGATGTTTCGTAACAACATGCAATATTTTAATAACAAACAGTTAAAAATAATGATGGTCTAAAAGATGTTGAAGTGGCAAACCATAAAAAGTAGATGAATCCATTCTTTTAGCCCCAAAGATGTTTATACGTCTTTAAGACTTAATGGAGTTGAGATTTTCATTCTTTTGAAATCCACAAAAACAATCATTATTTCTTTAAGGGAGAATAACTTGTACTAGATAATAACTTATTTGATTTGTACTACGGTCTAGAAAAGAAAGTTAGAGAATCATGCTGATAACGTGTTATGAAACTAGAAAAATAGAGAGAAAGAGAGAAGAGAATAGAGAAGATTAAAACTCATGTCTGTTCATTTACTATAACAATGACCTTTATTTATATGGTCCAAAGGGAGTTACAACTTGATTAGATTACACTCTTCTGGAGTAAGTAGATAACTACATAGACATCTAGATACAACTGAATAGTCATTCATCATTATCTATAATTTTACAACAGTAATATAATTATATGATGTATTCGTAATATAATTATACAAACAAGATTTCTTTTAACAGATAACATCAAATGTTATATACTGGTTAAAACAACAACTTCACATTATATAACCCAATACATATTTTTTAACATAGCAAAATATAACAAAATACAATCATCACAATGCACTCATAAACATATGAACTTGTAAAAAATCGAATGAAGCAGATTATCACATAACAGATTGTTGAATTGAAGCCATCTAAGCTTATGTTACATAATCTGCAGAAGAAATAGTAGATATACATGTAAGTGAAAAATATTATACGCACCATCGCCAATTATTTGTGTTTAGCTGAAGAACAATGATTTCAGGAGAAGTTTATTTTTTTTGGGCCAACAAATTAATTAACATTATCATAGGATGATAGTGATTGGTTTTTGAATTACCATAAAATTAGATTACAACAAAAAAGATGTCGCAATATTTGATTACTATCAAGTGCCTTTTTTTAGGAATCAGTTAAAGTATTTCAAAAAATTAAATAATAACATTAATAATAAAAAAAAAAAGAATATTAAATCAGTAGTATTTTTAAAATATATGTTACATAAATAGTTTTTTGTAATTATTTTTAGAAAGCAGTTTATTTGTATAAAAATTCTCCAATTTTACATTACCACCGACCGTGAGGGAGGTTTTCACCCTCACACAAAATCAACATATACGTCTTTCTTCAAAAAAAAAAAAAAAAAAAAATTCACCCTTTTTTCAAATCTCTTCTCAAATTCTTTTCTTCACCATTTTCAAATTTCTTTTACAATCTTCTTTCTCATCAGTATTCTTCAACGAACAAGTTTCAACGGTCGGATTCCACAACAATAAATCAGTATACTAGTGCTAATCTGCTTATGGGCCAAAATATAATGGAGAAATAGTATAGGCCCCAAACTCGGGCCTAGTGGGCCTTAAAACTAGTTTATCTGAAATTCGGCTAAGTGGGCTCTAATAAGGGTCGAATCCAAAGAATGAAAAGAATCAAACACTGTGGTATAGCCGTATAGGTATTAACAATTTTGAAGGGAAATTTACATATATATACACTAGTATGTATATAAAAATTGAAATATTCTAAGTAATATAAATTAATTGAGAAATACTAGTTACTCATTGAAAAAAGTAAAAAATACTATAAATTAACGTTTTCGAATTTTAAGAAAGTTTCATTTTAAAGAATCAATGAAACCAATCTAATCCCAAAAAAATCCTCTTAATTTCAAATTCAAAAATTAAAATCATTATACTTATCATCAATTAATGACAACTCTCATATGTGATAAACAATATCTTTTTAGATATTATTATACACTTACAATAAAAATAAAATAGTTTAAATTTGCATCAAATATTTATAAAAAATAATCAGTCATTTTCTGTAACGAGATGAAGTAACAAGAAAGAACTACTTCAATGTTACGATAAATAAGATGTATTTTCAAAACCTTCACACAAAGAGTATGAAACACTGCATATCACCCAACAAATAACATAATACATAACTTTAAATGTTAACAGAGCTCATTAAAAAATAATTATCACATTTACATGTGACAATATACGTTACTAGTAATGAAGAGCAACAAAAATTGTTCATCAATTAAAACAGTATAAGTTATGTGACTTGGAAGTAAATTAAATCATATACGTAACCTCAGCATCATCTGCCCTTCCAACCTTAAAGAGTCCATCAATCAAAGTAGTAAATTAAGCAGAAATGTGTCTGCTAAAAAGAGATTATTGGAGTGGTGCTGACAAAAATTCAACTAAGAATTGAGAATTAAGTAGAAATATGTCTGCTAAAAATATTTCAACCGATGCTATTCAAATTGTCGATAAAGTGAATGAAAATTAATGGAATCAAGGAAAAAGAGAGAGAGAGAGAGAGAAGAGAGAGAGAAAATTAATGGAATCAAGGAAGAGAGAGAGAGAGAGAGAGAGAGAGACACATGCACCAAAAAATCTAACAATTTGGAGAAGCCGAGTTTAACTACTAATTCTGAATCTGTTGAACAGAATGTTCGGTCTGCGTCAGGATCTGCAGGGGCGGAGCCAGGATATTATTAAGGGGTGGGCCGGAAGAGGGAGAACCACATGGGGGTTCAACCGAAATTTTTTTTAGTCCATTTTAATAAGAATATAATATTTTCAAATAAATCATAATATTTAAAAAGTTTACAATAAGTTATTACACAAAAATATTTAAGATCTAAAATTAGCAAAAGAAAGTTGTGCCCGATGATCTTTTATAGCTAAAATAAATGCAAAAAACAAAAATAGACATTAAAAACTTCAACAACACAAATTTATCTATCAAAAAAGCACATTTTTGGAAGGAAAATTAATCCATCAAAATGCACATTTCAACAACAAAATTATAATTTCAGAAGCAAAATTAATCCTTCATCAACAAAATTAATCCATTAACACCTAAATGAAAATTTTAGCACCATCAGTAGCAGCAATAAAATTTCAGCACCATCAGCAATAAAATTTTGAACTTTCTGGTCAGTATACATGATTTAATTGGTTGCAAGGAAATTTTGTACACCAAATGATTTTAGCTATTGCTAAATGCCAATTATATTTTGAATAATTTTAATGAAGAGGAATATGCATGGGGAGTTGGGGACCATTTGAAATTTCACCACCATCAGTAGCAGCAAGCCAGCAATAAAACTTCAGCACCATCACCATCAGTAGCAGCAAAATGAAAATTTTCAGCCCCAAAATTAATCCATAAACAGCACCAGCAGTAGCAAAATGAATAGATGAACAGAAAAATTAAAATTTTCAGTGGAAATTAAACTAATCAATCCATTCGAAAACTTTCAGCAACAAAATTAATAGAATAACAGAAAAATGAAACAATCACCAGGAAATTGCAATCGATGAACAGAAAAATTCAAAATTCAATGGAAATTAAACTTACTGGAATGCCGCAGGACCAGGAGACGTCTATTGCAATCGGTCGGATTGCTGCGATTTGCTAAGACTTTGAACAAATTAGGGTAGAGATTTGCGACGACTTCGAACAAATTAGGGCGGAAATGGCTGACGATTTGCTGAAAGTTTCAAATTGGGAATTTGGTGTAAATTCGAACAAATTAGGGCGGAAAATGGCTGATGGTTTACTGAAAGTTTCAAATTGGGAATTTGTTGTAAACGTTAAAATGAAATGGCAGATGGTTTGATGGCTTGGGAAATTTTCTTGGGTCGATGTGCTTTGGGTTGTTGGTTTATTCAAATTGAGTGTTGGGTCGGGTCGTTGTTTTTAAGCACCGGGCCTGGAACTAATTTTTTTTTTTTTAAAACAAACAACTTGTGGTCCAGAATAGGGCTGGGCCGTGGCCCAGTGAGGCCTAGCCCTAAATCCGCCCCTGAGGATCTGAACCAGTTTCTGCTGTTTCATCGCTCACTCCCCCGGCACCTCTCTACTAGGATAACAATATCAGGCAATACACCAGCTTTTGTCATACACTTCACCAACTGAAGACCAGCACTAACCTCATCAGCGATAATTACTCGATTTAGGTATAGATATAATTTAGTCCCTAAAAATTATTTAATAACTGTTATTGTGATATATATGGTAATAATTTATTTAATAGATTTAATTGACATATCCAGTATAAATGTATCATTTATGGTAATTTTTAGAAAAACAATAATTTATGCAGTATAATTCAAATTTATAAAAAAATGTAGGTAATGGATCTAATTTTTCCAAATTTTTAATTGGAAAAAAGGGGTAACTGTGAATAATTAATTTAACATTTTAACACATAATAAAATATTGTACAATTTTTGTTATTGTGGCATAATTTAATGGATTTAAGGTAACAAAGTGATATTTTCTTTCAACATAATATATCCTTCTAACGTCGCTCATCAATTATTTTCTCTCACAAAAATCATCTTTGTGACTAGAGATCTGAATTGTGCGAGTGCTCACCAATAGAAAATTTAGTAAATATATTCACATTACAAAACAATATATTGAACGTTATATAATACTATAACAGAATCTTCTTAAAAATATTTTAATAGATGTCAGTCACATCCTAAAAGTTTATTGAAATATTATAACTAAAAAAATCATAAAAAAAGTTGCTTGCCACATTTGCAATCACGCAACAGAGTCCACATTATACTGGTTGCACATACTTTAAATTAAGGCATTTACACAGAAGTTATAAGATACTAATACAGGTTGCACGAAATTTTTCTACCGAACATCATTATAAAATAGATATAGAGTCACATAATAATGGGAAATAAGAGTTACATGTCACACAATAGAAGTTACAATAGTACAAAAGAGAAGAATCAATATTATAATTCAAACATCACACGTAACATTAGAAAGTTATTTGAATTAATTAATTCCTTAAATATCTTACTTTCGTAATGTCGAGATTATATGTTAAGTAGTATTTCCAATAAATACTTTTCAAGCCAGCAAATAATTGTAAGTTTTGTTATTTCATAATTATGTTGTAATTTTGTTTAATATGTGAATCAAGTTTTAATTCAAATTATTTCGGTAGAATTTATTTCATGCTCCCCAATTGGTATTAGAGTCGTATTTAAATGAATTTAGAAGTAAAATACTTTACTAAAGAGATCAAAAGTAGGATAGAGTTTGCAAAAAAAAAAAAAAAAACATTAAATGAACGAATTAGAAGTCATAAATTATCTGAAAGAGCAATAGCCTTTCGTTCTAGAAACTAGTATATCACCCGTGTGATGCACGGTACTTATTTTTCATAATAATGATTTTAAAATATTTTAAGAGTATATTGTTTATCTATTACATTTAAATAAATAAAGTATCATATAAATAACATTTTATTACACATTGATATTAGGGAGAAAAAACAACATAGTTAGTCCAGATTTTCAAACGCCTCTTTGAAAATCACGTTTGTGGTCGAATTGGTTGACGCTTCATCCTTATCACAAATCAACATTTTCAATCTTGTACGATTTGTAACTCTTGTCAATGCTACATAAAATTGTCCATAACTAAAAATTGGATTTTTCATATATAATCCCAAGTGGAAGAAATATTAACACCGACTCTTATTGATAGTCATAGTGTATGAGACAATTAATTAATTTTTGGCGTGGCTCATTAAATAACCCATTAATTTGTATATTATAATTTGAAAATTGATTTTCTAAATTGTAAAGATGCAGATTGCGTTAACGGTATTCTGCAAATTTATTGTTTTTTCTATTTGTAGACAATTAGTAATATTTACATACTCTAAATCTTATATTGATTAAGTAATGTACCATTCAAATTTGTTATTACTAATAATTAAAGTGAGTTTATCTTGTTGTGGAATATGTGTATTTTTTAATTGAAAATGTCAATTCAAAATTTTATTCATTTGACAGAGTATCATATAAAATTGAAACATTGGAAAGCTCCTGATTAAATTGTATTGGAATACTGATTATTAATTACTTGAAGTTGGATAATTAATTAATTTAATTAATTAAATTTTAATATTATAAAATATTAAAATTCTGTCATTTGATTTAATTATATTTTTTTGCTGACCATGCGTAAATATAAATATTATTATTATTATTATTATTATTATAAAATATAATATAAATATTTTAATATTATTTAATAATATATTATTAAAACTTATTGAGTAAGTTTCTATTTAATAATTTTCGGGTATTCGTAGATAATTTTTTTTAATAATCGATACAAATATTATTAGATTGATTAATTTTTTAGTTACAATAACAGTTTAAATCTTATAATTTGTTTAAATCAAATGAATGTATTTTCTATATCTATTTAACAGTCAGATAGTATATTTATATATATTTTGTAAATTTCAACTAATTTTAACTGTTTCTTAGTTAAAGTGGAAAAAAACAAACAAACATAATTTAAGGGAATACTTGATTATCATTTTCTAATTTTTAAAGAAGTGCTTCCGGCTTAATTTTTTGCTCGGCTCATTAAATAACCCACTAATTTTTATATTATAATTTGAAATTGATTTTCTAAATTGTATACATGCTGATTGCGTTAATTTCCTATAATATTAATAATATACGTACATTCAATACAACAATAAATTTTCAGACGTCTTTTCCTTTCGTTTTTGAGAAGCTTAATAAGTTTATTTAATGTAAATTGTTATATTTATATGATTTTCAGAATTTAATATGTAAATTGTTATATTTAATGTTAATATTTTTTCATTTCCATGATCCAAGTTTACCATTGGAATATTACTATTGTTAGCATCATGAAAAAACGTAGTGTCACTTTCTAGAATAGTTGTAATTAATAATGATTGAAACTTCAAGCACATTAATTAACTAAATTAAACAATAATATATTAATACATGTTTTAAGAATACATTGAAAGTTTAAATTCAAAAATATTGAATCACGCATTTTTAATATATATATATATATATAATTTATTACATTATCTCACGAATTGAGACAAGTTTTGGAGGAAAAAGTCTTGCAAATGTTTTGGTGGCTATCATTCTTTTATATATATTTTAACTAATTTTAACTGTTTCTTAGTTAAAGTGGAAAAAAACAAACAAACATAATTTAAAAGAAGACTTGATTATCATTTTCTAATTTTTAAGAAGTGCTTCCAACTTAATTTTTTGCGCGGCTCATTAAATAACTCGCTAATTTTTATATTATAATTTGAAAATTGATTTTCTATATTGCATAGATGCTGATTGCGTTAATTTCCTATAACATTAATAATATACGTGCATTCAATACAACAATAAATTTTCAGACGTCTTTTCCTTTCGTTTTTTAGAAGCTTAATAAGTTTATTTAATGTAAATTGTTATATTTATAAGATTTTCAGAATTTAATATGTAAATTGTTATATTTAATGTTAATATTTTTTCATTTCCATGATCCAAGTTTACCATTGGAATATTACTATTGTTAGCAACATGAAAAAACGTAGTGTCACTTTCTAGAATAGTTGTAATTAATAATGATTGAAACTTCAAGCACGTTAATTAACTAAATTAAATAATAATATATTAATACATGTTTTAAGAATATATTGGAAATTTAAATTCAAAAATATATTGAATCACGCATTTCTAATATTTTTGATATATATATATATATATATATATATATATATATATATATATATATATATATATATATGTAAATGATCTCATAAGCACCGGTGCTTAGCTTATGCTAAAGTCTGGGGTGATGTGATTATATTAATTATCATGTTGATTACATTACACATTTATTATCAACAAATGTAATCAACATGGTAATTAATATGCCACGTCACTGGTGCTTGGCGACTATCATTCTTTTATATATACTAGTTAGAAACGCGTGCATTGCACGTGATTTCGTAATTATTTTGTTTATTTTTAATATTTTGAAATTCTTATTTTTTAATTGTTAAAAAGTTAAAAATTTAAAGTAGAACACAATTCTTGATAACATGTTGTAATGTATTGTTTGATATTATACTGAATAATGTTGATATTTTATTTACATTCATAGAAGTATAATTGCAATTAAAGATAGATTTTATATTGTGGTAATACCAACAGTAACTTGAACTTAGTAAATACATTTTGGTGATTTGAATTTTGATGATTAATGAACTATTGATATCAAATCTTATGGAATTGACGTTATGAAAAATAAGAATTTGACAGACTTTTAATAATGGTCAAATCCCTAGATTTTCAATTCAATCTTTGTTTCAATAGATGTTGAATGAAGACTCGCCAATAGCAAAATTAACTATTTTTTAATTAATAAAAAAAGAGGCGACTAAGAAAATCAGAAAAAAAGAAATGAATTAAATTATCATGCCTAGCTAAAGATCAATTATGTTGTATATTATCCTTTGGTTGTATTTGTTATTAACACTAATATATTATTCCAAGAACTTCAACATATAAAACGCTTGGTAAACATCAAATACTCAATATTTCTCTCATGTTTTGAAATTGCAGTCAAGTGTTTTCTTGAACCCTACTAAATCTACAAGGATATAATAATAGCAACAATGCTAATAAAATGTTTTTCACAGAATGTCTTTTCTCCTATTTAGTGAACTTTGTGCAAGCTACTTTAATTGATAAAACTCCAATCAATCCACATTCACATTTATCTATATGAACGTAGTCCATTTTGATAGATACACGTTATGATTATTGGAAACGAAAATGTATGAAGATAATTTACTATTTATAGGAAGGATACTTACAAATATTTTTAAGAACTAAAAAAAAAATGATGACTCACTTTTTGTCTACTTCTCGTATCCAAAAATGAATTCATAACTTGAATGCCTCCCCTTGACAACCAGCCTGAGAGTCAAGCCCTTGTTATACATATGCGTATTACAAATTCCATCCATGAAGACTAAACAAGATAATAAAATGTATTGACACTTAAAGGAAAATAATAGAACGTGTCTTACATATAAGAGGTTAAATTGGTAAAAAATGTCAGAAATTTTCTTAGTTTTAAATATAGGCAATTAAATAATGATGAAGAAAATATAAACTGTGATATTTATTAATGTCAGACATGTTACTTTCACATTAATTATATTGGTTAATATTTAAACTAATAGAATTATGTTCTTACTTCCTCTTCAGAATTCTATTTTGTTTACATTAAAATTGATTATTGTATGTTTTTTTCTCTCTTTTTTTTTCTCTCCATTTGGACACATGCTTCTACCGGTTTCAAACTAATGCCTAGGAGTTGTGACCATTTTCAATTTCAGTGGCTTAGACTATAAGGGTATTTTTGTTACACTAAGCTTGACTGACCAATAGACAAATATTTGGCATGTCATTGTTTCTTAATCTTATTCAATTATCTCTAGTACTGAACATGTCATCCATCCCTCCAAAATTCACATACTATTCATCCTCCAAAATTCATATAAAGTTCCATACAATTCACACCACATTTCATAGTGAGCAGCCAAACCATGTCGAACGTAATTTTTTTTACCTTTTTTCATTACATTTCATAGTGGAAAGACCGAACTATATTGAATGAAAAGTTATATACATTTCTTTATAACACCAAAATGAAACCATATCAAACGGAATGGTTTATTAGCATATCGTGTAAGATTATGAAAAACATTATATCAAGTTGAAATAACTACTTGCACGTAGATCTCACTTTAGATTTCTTCAATATGAAAACTGATTGAAAAATCTGAAACTTTTTGTTTGTTCTTCTACAACTTTGAATTATTTCTTCTTTCTTTTTTCTTTCTTTTGTAAAAATTTGAAGAAAAATGAGTTTTGTTTGTATAATATATTGTGAAAAGAAAAAGACAAAATGAGAGAATTTTGAGAGAAACTTTCTAATTCTAACTTGTAAAATTTACATATAAAATCTGAAAAGTTGATGCAAAAGTAAAGATGAGAAGTCGACCTCACAAGACTTTTCTAGAGAAAAAAAATATAAGTTTTGATGTCAATATTAACAAATGAAAGGTCTTTTAACTCTCCAATTTATAAATCCTATTTTTATGATCCTAAATACATATTTAAGAATTATATAATCATCATATGATCTTTTATATTCCGTAGTTAAAAGAAAAAACTGATGATAAGTTACCCAATGCTCCAAACAACAATTTATTTTGTTCAATAATAGTGGGAGATGAAAGGTTTTTGAATTTTTTAATTTAATATAGGAGGGTAAAATAGTAAAATGATATAATATGTGAAGGTAAAATAGTCCAAAATTATTTCTTCTTTTTAGGACATTTAGAAGTAGTATAGATTAAGGTTAAGATGATCAAAGAATCACCTTAAGAATATTAAAAGAACTGCAAAAAGCCATACTCTTTCATGAAATATGTGCCAATTTTTTCAAATCATATGATTATTATTACTTATTTTTTAGATTACGTACATAAGAAGCTCTCCTAGCACATATAGAATATATATGAAATAAATATAAAATAGATCAAAATGCTCATAATAGACTTTCTACATTTAAGAAAGAAGGGCAAGAAAACAAAAAGATATTAAAGTTCAAAAGAGCAACAATCTCTTTATAAGATTAATTTGATTAAAACAAGATATTAAAATTCAAGGTTAAATTTAAAGTTTAAGAAATTAGGAAATTTTTTTTTTTTCTAAAACTGATTTAGGGTGACGATTAGCCTGTTTCGTGTTGATAAACCTGTTAGGTGTAGGGTGTTTCCACGTGATGGTCCCGGAGTAATTAGGATTAGAAAAGTTTTAAATTTCTTAAGCTACTAATTAAATTCTTAATTTAAGATATCTATATCATCTAGTTCTTGGAGAGAGAATAATGTTGTAGAAGAACAAAATGCAATGAATTCAGAGGTTAATATACCTAAAATAGAACAAAAGTTACATAATTGATCAATACCTAAAGTAGATTTCAAAACCAATCTATCAAGTAGGAAGATTTAATTTTTGGGGAAATTGTCTATAAGTCACTAGTAAAACCTCGATTTAAGTAGGAAGATTTAATTTTCTACTGATTTCGTATCCGGTCAAAATCTTGGCTAATTGATCGAAGTGGGTAGCCCGGTTGCTGTAAAACCTCGATAACACACATGTATTCATCAAATATTTCTCAATGAATTAATTCCTCCAATTTTAGAAATTTTCGTCAAAAAATGCCACCATCGAGTATACCCTCGCGGAGATTCTCTTTCTTTGGCCACGCCACCAGGGGTAATAATCCCAATAAAGACGATTTGGAGCTGCCGCAGCTAAAATTGGAGGCGGACAGGGAAGTGTATAGACCGGGTGATTTGGTGACTATCAAGGTTGAAATAAAAAACCCAACACCCGAATGGTCACTTTTGATTGAAAAGATTAACTTCGAGACTAAATGGATTGAAAAATTGGACCCTTAGTGGTTCAACACTCCTAAGCCCACTCCTGACTCTAAGCAGTGTCGAGATAAAACAATATCATAGATAAACTGTATCATACAAAACAGTATATCAATTAACGTTTTTTTACAATTAAGGGTATGTTGGTCTTTTAGCTCTAAAATGTGACTTTAATTGAATTAAGTTTTGATTATATGACTTTTCCATAAGTATACAAACAATGACCGGCCTTAAATTTACTTTTTAATAAAATTGATAATGAGACTATTATACTGAGTTTTCAAAGTATGCCGTAAGCAACAATTGTAAAAAAAATACTACATTTTGAATATTATCGTTATTATCTTATTTAAAATTATTTTTTACGTAATTCTGTATCGCTTTCTCTGAACCATAATCCTGAATCCACGTCACAAACATGTCATAATAACTTTGTACTTTATTAATTGGTACCCAAATGTCCCATTCTAATATGCTAATTTTGGAAACGTAATAATTGATTAGGATGATGAAATGTTTCAAATTTAATTGGCTTTTCATGTAAACGAAGGGTTAATGCAGTGGTCAACTGTCGGACTTTGCACAACATTTCATCCACTCGGTTTTGCTTTAATTTTTATAATTCGTTGATGGGTATTTTTAGAGAATATTCTTACTACAATATGTTTACGAATTTTGTTAAATCACTGTGGCCATATTGGTTATTATTTTTTATATTTTATATTGATTATTATTTTAAATTTAAATGATTTTAAATTTTACTCTTAATATGTCGTTCAAGATGATATATTATTTAAAAATACAAATATTAGAATTCGACTACTTATTTGAATTTTAGATAAATCTAATTACTTGTTTGAGTTTTTTTTTTTTTTTTTGATATCAAAGAAAGTCTCCGTGTTCCATCTTCAACCTTATTAATTTATATATAAGCGTAGCTTAAAATGTTATATATAATTAATTATGGTTTGAAATTTGTTGTAATAATCTTAACCTAGCTACTACTTGATAGAAAATTAAATCATAGATGCACTAATTAGTCTATTGAAAATCTGAAAATATCATATCATTTAATTAGAATATCAACTTTATTAAGAAACAAGTAGCTCAAACCTATATTTTAGTTATATTTTCGATATTTAATCGAAGTTGGATTTACTTTTAACATGTCCCGCAAGATGGTGACATGCATATTTCATCATATTAATTTTGAAATCGAACGCCCGTTTGAATTTTCATCATATTGAATCCTTAAAGATATTGAGCTTTGATTTCATATAGAGGGGAAATGGATGTTATAAAGCTGTTCACATTCATGGAAGTGTTGGTAGCAATTTGATTAATTGCTAAGCTTTCATTAGACATGGTGAAAGGTGAAGGAAAAGAGATGACAAATGAATTACTGATCCTAAGATTAATAACTCGTGTGAGGTATACAAGTTTAGATATTATATTACTTGGTGTTATGTTTTAAAAGATGAATTTTATTAGAAAAATGATTCAAGGATTTTTAAATTAGTTATAATTTCGATATTTAGTCAGTATATAAATTACCCTTAACAATTATACACAAAACATATAACTCGTTTTATACTTATAAATAACAAGCATTCCCTATTCTATTTCAATTTAAATCCAATAAAATTCATGAAGTTGGGAATCCTACTGATTAACTAAAGCAAGATTTTGCAATAACTTATTTTTTTTGGGTAAATTAAAGTTTGGGTTTCGAATCTTTTCGCTTTGTTTCAATTTCATCCACATTAAATATTAATAACACGTATCATCCCTAACATTTTAGTAATTCAAGCAAATAGTCTTTCTTGGCAATTTTTGTCTAAATTTTTTGTCAATCTCACGTAAAATGACGACTCTACCCTCTAACTTAAATAAACTAAAATAAATAGCAATAACAAATAAAAATAAATAGAAAATAACCAAAAGAAAAACAATTAGCTAGTCTTCTTCGTCACCCCACCCCTACCAAAATCTCAATCACCAGTTATTGACGCCTAAACCTCCACCATCCAGAATCAAAATCCATCACCCACGACCACAACCACAACCACAACCACAACCACCACCTCGCCAATGACACCCCTCCCTCTCCCTTCTATCAAAAAAATCAGAGGTTTCCCCGCCACCAACGGCTAAAACCATGAGAAATCCCCTTGTTAGTGAGCAAAATATGATGCTATTAAAATTTAACCGAGACAAAATTGAAACAAACTAAAAAGCTTAGAGATGCAAGCGTAATTTGTCATTTTTTTTTCAATATCCATCTATACTTAGGCGTAAAGATGACAAAATACTCCACTCCCACCCTATCTCGTATTGTCCCATCCCATTAGGCAATCGGGGCGGGGATAGAGATTATAGTCCCCGCTCTGAATTCTCTAGATCTGTTCCAAATATTTTTATGTATTAAAATTAAAAATTAATTAATTAATTAATTAAACAGGATGGTAAATATGAATATTTTAATCTCCATCCTTCTCCCAAAAATTTTTGACAAAAAAAGATGATTACCACCATTCTAATTCCATCTCACTCTACTTCGTTAACATCCCTATTTAGGCAGCTGTTTTTTAAAATTCTTTCACCTAGATAGGGTTTTGACTTTTCTGTGATTATTGTAAAGAGACATGAAATGGAAAGCGTACGGAGTTGGAATTGAAAGATGTACAGAAGAGGTAAGGATGATAAGCAATTTGACCTATATATATATATAAAACTAAAGTGCTACTTGTCAAACGTATCCAAATCATATCAGCAATTTGATTTGAATTATTCAATTAAATTAAGTGTTAAAAAAAATGAGTTCATGTTTTAGAGTGATGCAAGACTCTTAATTTATCCATTACTCATTTAATTATATTTAAATCTAGTTGACAAATGAAGATATTTGCAATACATCATCCTTGACGTAACGTTCTTGCATGCCTAGATTTAATTCTATTACTTATGTGTGTTTCGTTCCCCTCTATTTTTACTATTTCCTCCTTGTAAAAAAAAAACAATATTTTGTCTAAGATATTGAATGAATAAATTTAAATTCTCTATTACAACATAAACTCTCAGATATGTAAATGATCTGAATTAAGATTTTGTCATCACTCATTTATAATGTTAAAGAGGTAAAAAAATAGTTATGTTTTTGAGATTAAAATAGTTTTAATATGTTTTCGAGATTCATGCTATCATTATGGTCACTGCATCGTTTTTAATAAAATTCTTAAGTTTGAGGAAATGTTAAAAATCAAGAAAGACGTCTTAATTCGATGGAGTCCAAATCTGCTATTCCAAAAACATGTCTCCTTAATTAACTCTCCCTCCAATGAAAAACTTATACATCATCAAATAAATATATGATGGGATTAATATGGACAATATTTAATGCATTCACACTTGTTTTTATTGATGATGTGTAAGATTTTCATTTGAGAGACAGTTAAGAAAACATGTTTTTGGGACAGCAGTTTTGAACTCAATTCCATGAAGTCGTGTATATTTCTGTATGACAATTAATTCGATCAAGCAGGCTCAATATAACACAAATTCATGAACCTAATAATCGTCAAATAAACAGTAAATAAACTTTTAGAGGACGCACTCTCACACTATTTTTTTTTTTTTTTTTTTTTTTTTTTTTTGTGTAGTGGGAATTCAATAGTTATCACAGTTGAATATTGTGTAGCATGTTTGCCATAAATTGCCAGCCAACATTAGACAGTTTCAAAGAATACAGATATATTGTGAATTACATACTAGTTTATTTCAAATTGCACATCTAATGCTGATGATAACACAAAAATGAAAAAAATAGCAAGATTAGTGAAAGAGTTGACCTTAATTAGAGTATATACCCATTAGATGCCGGAGATTATTCTGGTGTTGTTCTTGAAATTGTTGGCTTTATATACTTGTACACCACCCCTTTGCCCTAACACAATTTCCTCTTTCATCATTTCAAGTTTTTTTAAATTATTCTGTGGAATTATCAGAATATCAGGTAACAATTTCTATCACATTTTATTACAACCCCCTGTGTCTTCACTGGGGAGTGACAGCATGACTTTACTTTCTACATCTATCAATGTCATTTTTGAACTTTTTATAATCATGTTTTCTTATTAACATAAACATGCATGCATATGATAGTGATAACTGTAAGCCAACCTAATAGTTTGTAAATCATGTTTAAATTCTAATGCAGAATAATTAAGAAATTTGAAGCATGGCTGGGGATCAATTACAAGTGCTTAATGCACTTGATTTAGCCAAGACTCAACTCTACCATTTCACAGCCATTGTTATTGCTGGAATGGGCTTCTTCACAGATGCCTATGATTTATTCAGCATTTCCTTGGTGACCAAGTTATTGGGGCGTTTATATTACACAAAGCCAGGTGCACTAAAGCCAGGCACATTACCTCCTGGTGTTTCGTCTTCCGTTACCGGTGTGGCCCTCGTCGGAACCCTAGCTGGCCAACTATTCTTCGGTTGGCTTGGCGACAAGATGGGCCGGAAAAGAGTATACGGTATAACGCTAATACTAATGGTTCTATGCTCAGTTGCCTCTGGCTTTTCCTTCGGATCAAGTCCGAAAGGTGTCATGGCTTCACTTTGTTTCTTCAGATTCTGGCTAGGGTTTGGCATTGGTGGTGATTATCCTCTTTCAGCCACAATTATGTCTGAATATGCCAACAAGAAAACTCGTGGAGCTTTCATTGCTGCAGTTTTTGCAATGCAAGGGTTTGGAATTTTGTTTAGTGGGATTGTTTCTTTAGTTGTATCAGCAGGATTTGATCATCACTACAAAGCTCCAACCTATGAGGATAATGCTGCAGCCTCAACCGTGCCACAAGCCGACTATGTTTGGCGTATAATTCTTATGTTTGGTGCTCTCCTGGCGGCCCTGACTTACTACTGGAGAATGAAGATGCCGGAAACCGCACGTTACACCGCCCTGGTGGCGAAAAACGCTAAACAGGCAGCTCAAGACATGGGCAAAGTATTGAATGTCGAACTCGAAGCAGAAGAAGAGAAAGTACGGAGAATTACGGAACACAAATCCACTTCTTTTGGTTTATTCTCCAAAGAATTTGTTCGCCGCCATGGCCTTCACTTATTTGGAACAACTTCTACATGGTTTCTTCTAGACATTGCTTTTTACAGCCAAAATCTTTTCCAGAAAGACGTTTTCAGTGCAATTGGATGGATCCCACCTGCCAAAACCATGAATGCAATTCATGAAGTTTTTCAAATTTCCAAAGCACAAACTCTAATTGCCCTCTGCAGTACTGTTCCAGGCTACTGGTTTACTGTAGCCTTTATCGACATCATCGGACGATTCACGATCCAATTAATGGGCTTCTTCTTTATGACAGTTTTCATGTTTGCCATCGCCATTCCTTACCAACACTGGACAGAAAAGGCTAACAGGATTGGATTTGTAGTAATGTATGCACTGACATTTTTCTTTGCCAATTTCGGGCCTAATGCCACCACATTCGTCGTCCCGGCTGAAATTTTCCCGGCCAGGCTTCGGTCGACATGCCATGGAATATCTGCAGCTGCCGGAAAGGCAGGCGCAATTGTTGGAGCTTATGGATTTCTCTATGCTGCTCAAAGCAAAGACGACCCCTCGAAAAGAGATGCTGGCTACCCAGCTGGCATTGGTGTGAAGAACTCCCTCATTGTTCTTGGCGTCATTAATATACTGGGAATGCTTTGCACTTTAGCTGTGCCTGAACCTAAAGGAAAATCACTCGAGGAGGCATCCAAAGAGAATGTGGATGATCAACACGAAGAAGTTTAACTTGAAAGTTGCAGAGGACTGACGCGTGAAGAAATTAATTTGGCTTAAATATATATGGGTTTTATTTTGTTCTAAATAATGATTGAGGTTATGGCAGTTTTCATTATATGTCAATATTTTGTGATTCATACATGTTATGTTCATCTTCTGTAATATTTTTCCCTATTTTCAGGTGTGGATTATATATATTTATCTCATTTATGTATGAGATCTTGATGATTTTGTATTGCATATTCTTTGGAATTGATTTGTAATTTGATTATATTTTCCATTTTTTTTTTTTGGGCAAAATCCTTGATTGTAGTGCCTCTCATTTCTTGAAGCTAACCTTTCAAATCGAGTTTAATTTAGCTTATTTTATAGCTTGTTTAATTTGGCTCGTCAAAACATGTTGTTTATATACACATTTCGTAAGATCTACAACTTGCTATCTATTAATTATTCACACAGTACGACCAAACATGTATTTAGTTAGGAAGATTAAAACACATGTAAACAAAGTCATGTTTTTTCTCTGTATCCCCATGTTTTGATTCGTTTTGATTCCTTAGCTATAATTCCTTAGATTAGTTTAGTTTTTGCCTGGATATGCCCAGTGTTTTGGCTTGTATTTTTTGAGTCTAGGGAAGCCTAGTGTATATGTATCTTCTTTTCGCCTACCTTTAGTATAACATTTTGTACTTAGGATGGTTTCTCCCCGGGAATGCCTGGTGTATTTGTACAGTTTTTTATCTATATATTTTTACATTCGATTAAAAAAAATAATAATCATATGTTCTTGGCATAAATCAAGATCTCAATTATCTAATACTAATATTCTTGCAATTCTTTTGATATCTTGAAAGATTACAGATCAAACAATTGATTTTTCGTAGTTTTGGTCAATTGAAGAAATCTCACTTAGGGTCAGTTTGTTGTAGGGATGGACAGGGATTCTCCGGTTAATAGGAAAATTATATTATATATCTTGTTTAAAGAGGTATCATAGTTTGTAAGAAATTAAAGGGTAAAATGGTGTGTTACTCGTATGAGTGAAAGGGTAACACTATGCATTAACTTGATTTATTATCTTATTTACAATTATACGACTCTTAAGCCAAGTAGTGAATTTGCTTTGGATTTTTTGTTATCTTATAAACATTTTCATGACCCTTGAGTCGAGTAAAGTTTATGCAATGTGTTACTTGATTATACGTAAATTTTACACCGAAATCTCAAAATCTATTTGCGTGTCTTGTTACATAATATGTTACTCATATTCATAGCTCGTGTTACTCCTATAACATAGAAGGTAACAGTTACCTTGATTAATATTTGAATATACATTTGTTAACATGTTGTTTTAAAGAAATATTACTTGGTATGTTACTCTCGTGTATGAGAAGGTAACATAATTGATTACCACCATTCTTAGAGTGTTAATCGAATTCATGAGATGGTAATGTGTTACTTGAATAAATTCATTGTTAATTGAATTTGAAACGGGATAACATAATTTGTAAAGGTATAAATTTGATCACCTTATTTATTTAAATACAATCGATGCCCTTATTTCTTTTTGGCCATTCGAGAAAAAATCTCAAAACTCTTCACCTTAACAAAAAAAAGGGACCAAAACCTTGATCAAAATACTTGAGAAAAACTTATTAACGTTGACAATCCCAATTTTTTAAAATAGAGAATTAACATACACTACCATATAAGTGATCATGTTGAAAAAATCTAAAAATTATAGTGTAACTCCCTTACTTGACTTACCTCAAAATTCATCAGCCATCGACGTCAATTCCACCACACTTTACATTAATGTCAATCCAATGTCTGCGTGCAAACGTGTGGATCCACTAGTAGTAATATATCCTCTATCACGGCGAGTATTGCATACCGTGAAGATGTAAATATCTTACTCAGGCGACATCATCGTCTCCTATAAAGAGAAACACCGTGTCCGTATCCGACTTTGAGTAGTTAGCCGAGCCTACTCCACTTTTTGGACAGTTTTTCCTCACGTGACCATGTTTTCCACAGTTCCAACAAAATACTTTACTTTTTATGGAGTTATTCTTCTTCTATTTTTCACCAAATTGACATACAGTTCCAACGACTGTGATTGTTGATGGCGGCGAGTGTGGAGATGGTGGTGGTGGGGGGAACTTGGTTTGGATATTATTTTTTTAGGGTTTTGATTTGAAAAAAAATAATTGATAAGTAATAAAATAGTATTTTTGGGAATAAAAATGAAGTGTAACAGGTGACGAATTTTAGTAGTTTTGACTAGATGTTGAAATTTTACTTAGGGTTGAAATTATTATTTCTTTGGAGTTCTCACTTCTAACTATACATACTTAACAAAATCGAGACATTATTTTCAATTTATATATTAAAGACTCGACGTCAACTATCAGTACTTGACTATCGTCAAGCCATCCTAAAGTTGTATTAGAACATTTAGAAATTGTATATAAATTGAATTCAGAGAACAGTACTCGTCTTTTCACCAATAGAACCCAAAGATTAAAAATGTTGAGAAGGGTAAATTTAAAAAACAGCTTACATATTTCTCTATCTTAATTAATGCTATATTTGTCAATTCCCTAAGCTCATTCAACCTTTGTTCTCTTATTGAATTCACGTTGGCCCACTTTCGCATGAGAAATTGTTATTTGGACTTGTACAAGTAGAAGCCAAGCCCACTAATTTTTACTTGAGCCGCAAGCAACGCAACTCTCCAAACTTTAAAATGTGAATATACAGCATTATTCTAAAAAGTGTAAAGCATTGCTAAGTGTGAAGGTTGAGTTTCAAACTTTTCGAATCTAGTAAAAAACGAGATAAGGGCGAGACGTGAAGCGTAGAGACCACAACTCAAGTATAGACGAACTTTTTAGAACAGATATAAATATATATAGTTACTAAATTTGACAATGTTTAATCCATTGATAGTCACTAAAATCGACTTTGTGAATGCAAACTAACAACATATTGGTTTGACTGACGGTATGTTTATATAGTGTAACTATGGACGTTAATTGTCCAATTCGATGGTATTTTATATGAACATGTTTTAATTTAACAATCTATGTTGTCTTGTATGTTCATGTACATTCTTAACTATGGATTGGGTTTGAAATGTATGAATTGTTTTTAATTAGTTAATATCCAGGATCATACAACATAAATTATATTGTAGGTTCAACAAGTCTTGCCGTTATTTTATGTCGACGGGAATCAATTTTAGTAATTAACAAGATATACGTTGTAAAGTTTAATGACTAAATATTGATATTTTAAAATTTTAGAGACTAATTATAAGCATACCTATAAGTAGGGTGACAAATTAAATTTTTAATTCTACAAATTAATATAACAATTAATAAACAAAAAGTTAGTGGTATGATGGAAGTCACAAGTTTAAGCAATGTAGCACTCAAAGATTTTGTTGCCAACACGATCATTCACCTTAGTACTTTTGACATGTTTCTCAAATTATTGAACACGTGGGAACATGTTCTAGAAAAAAAATAAAAAATAAAAAATATTTTTGATTGATCCGAGGCCATGGATAAAGTTTTAAAAAAAAAAATTAAAAATAATAATAGATCATATAATTTTTGAAAAATATGCCGTCCAAAGAAAATATTGGCATGACCACTAATATTAGACTACCCGAGCTTTTCAAAAAATGACTTTTGACGTTGAGCCAAGGTTTGTTGCATGCTAAGGTTTTGTTTATTCTTTTTGACTGTTGACTTTGAAGTAACCTATGTTGCATGTTAATATATTAATATTTTCGATCGAGACTTTACACTAGTATCTGAATAGTGAAAAAGAATTCATACATTCGACTCTAAATTTATTAAAACAAGACTTAATTTATTTTCGTTCGAGTAGTTTCCTTCTTTTATCAATTCCAACCACTTCTACCTATGTTCAACTATTATGCTTGTATGCTAACACATGTATCGGCATGTAGATTCGGAGCATAGGTGTGACAACAATGTAAATTCGATTCTAACTATAATAAGTTAGAATGAATAAAGTTACTCGAGAAATTTCGATTTAAGTTGATTAACTATTCAAATTATTGTGTCCACACCTTATTTTTTCTTGACTAGTGAATACTTCCACTCCACAATCGGTTGGTTTAATTTTACCGAATTATTTTGAAATTGATTATGTGTAGAACCACTCCCAACCTTCTCGCTTTCAATTGATAGATCGAAAAAATTAGTACGCACCACACAATTTGTTTCTCTTACACAATTCATACGACTTTTTCATTCATTGTGAGGAATAAAAGTTGCCAAACCGATAAGAATATGAAATTCATGGCCATAATTGTGTCCCATTTAAGAGAAAGACTATGTACAATCTTTTCACTAAATCTCACTTTTTAATATTATAAGATTCTCGTGACCACTTTATCATTGTCAACTAGATTGCAACATATTATATATATAATTTTTTTTTTCAGTTTGTACGATGTTTTGGACAAATTACTGATAATTTCTTGCATACTAAATGTAAATTTTGTATTAATTTTTACCACATTTTCAGTTAATTACGAAGATTAATTGACAACAATGGAAAGATAAGTTCAATAATTTTTGAACTTATGAAAATTACACGACACACAAAAAGATCGATTAGAGAAGTCACTCTTTACTAGGATTTGGGTTTTGAAACAAATGAATTTGGCATGTGACAAATAATTTTAAAGAGACTTTTTTAATTGTCAATACCAAAAAGACTTGTCTAAACATATTTTGAAATTAAAAAAAAAAAAAAAAAAAAATCTTTCTTATAGGCTATATTGAAATTGAGTTTACTTTCGCAACCATCTAGCCTTTTTTGTGATTTTCGAGATTTGTAGAGGTTATTTAGCACATTTATGAAAAATATTATTTAGTCAAATATTTCGTCAAGAACATACGATTTTAAAGTTTTGTAAACATTTTTATGTAGGAACCCGATTAGATAGAAAAGTTAACAAAAAAGAATATATTTTTTTAGAAGTATTTCTTACGTTATTATTAGAATAAAAAATTTACTTATAAAATAAATTTATTTTTCTAACTTACTTTTTTACTTACAAAATAAATTTGTTTAAAAGTTACTTAGTGTTTGTCTCAACTTAAATTTTAATTTAAATTAATCAAATATATTTTTTAACTATATATTTTATAAGATTCACGATTTATTACTCACTTATTATCTATATATTAATATATAATTTACAACTTACAAATACTTTTTTTAAAAAAAAAAAAAAAATTAGACATCCCTATATCACGAGTTGTACTTTTCCAAAAAAGTCAGAAAGCCCGTCAACAATTTTTGACTAACTCAAATTATTTTTCTGAAAATCCGATGTAGTTAGATTGAAACTTTTCTTGCTTTTCCCAGCCTTCCATTGTGGAATGAGGCAAATAAATCCCGTTTGATTACAACATTTCATTCAAACTACAAATCATTTTTATCACTTTTGACTCTAATGGGGGAACTTGAACCATTTCAATATATTTTGCTTCATTTATTATATTTTTTTATCATTAAAAAAAATGAATTAATTTATTCTTGATATTATTTGCACCAAATACCGAATATAATTAAACTAATCATTTTCGAGTTTAATTAATACAGTGTGACATAGCCTTTAAAGTAACAAATGATATTCACTTGTTAAACGACGTTACAAAATAAGTAAATCAATTTGTTTTACTTAAAATGGCGGCACTATTTTGGAGGATAAGACGGTTTAAATGTCATAAAATATAGAGATTAAATGTTCTTAATTACTCCCTCCGTCCCACAAAAAAGATAATTCGCTTTTTCTTATTTATCTGTTCCAAATTATAAAGCTATTTACTTTATAGATATATTAAATTTTTATTTTTCCTAATATACCCTTATTTAATTTACATTATTATCAACAAAAATATCTCTCTCTCTAAATTTTCATTTATTTTTTTCTTTTTATTTGAAGCGAAAAAAGAAACGTTCTCATTAATTGGCCTCCTCGATGATAATTATACACCAGCTTCAATGGGCTCATTTTATGTTAGTGTGAAGCAAAAACTTCAGTTTTGATTTTAATCTATTACTCGGATAGTAAGTTAATTTTTAATTTTGTATTGTAGTTGGAAAATCAGTTCCCAACACTAGAACTCATCCAACGTGCGTTAAATCATTATATGTCTAATTATATAAAATTAGATTTGTTTCTGATTAAAGACTAATTTGCTCTTTTTTCAAGAAACATTAAAAGATTTAAATCTTTTAAAATGATAGAAGGTCACATACAAAAACGTTGAGAATAATATTCTAGATCATATCTAATTGATGAATTAAATTAAGAACATGATAATTTTTCTTATTTTTGTACAATAACTTTTCATAAATATTATGTACAAAGGAGGTACGAAATCAGAAATACTAATGAACATATGATCAAAAGATTGCTTAACTTAGTATTAAAAAGCAAAGGGGTAAAGGAGAATCATAAAAGCAAGAATCTCTAATATGATTAGCTTTCAATACTAAATTGGTAACTATGTATACAAAATGCTAACATCCATACCATTTTTTTCTTGACTATTCAACCTTTCCCTTCCACAATTTGTTGGTTTTTAACAAAATTAAATTTTGGAATTTATTCCATATAATTTGTTTCTCTCACACAATTCAAACCACTTTTTCATGAAATTAATGGTCATAATGGTACCCCATAAAAAAGAAGCAATGTGTAGAATCTTCTCTCTTTCTATTTTGGTCTATCTATTGACTATTGGACATTGTTGCAAAAGCACAAAGGATAATTTACAAAACAAGAAAAAAAAGAACAGTTTTGCTGGCCAACTCAAACTCTTGTTTAGGATAGTCAGGTTGAGTCGGGCCAACTCGTGTTGCATCTCTAGATTTGAGTGTGGGTGAGTGGAAAAAAGTTGGTATTTTTTTTTTATATATATATTCATTATGTTTTAATTTTTATAGCGATTTGAAGTATATCTCACTATGTGTGATCAATTACTAGTAATTAAAGAAAAGTTCCAATCAAGATTAAATCGTTGTAATAATCAGAGTTAGATTAATATTATCCATTTCAAATGTTAGCCCGTGAAGATTAAGATATACGTGGTATTAAATTACTAATCCAAAGTCGATAATAATTATATTTTTGAAACAAACTTCACTAAATAATTTATTAAAATTGATCGAAAAAAATTATTCGAGTATCAAATATTTAAAATTAGCACATGTTTGGTAGAGTTTAAAATAAACTTTCCTTTTTTTTTTTCTCTCACATTCATTTTCAAGTTTCAGCAACATATTTCATGTGACCTACAACTTTTATCAATTTTTCAACCACACACATTTCATTATATTTTATCAAAATCTTCAAAAAAAAATTACTTTTAAACTTCACCAAACAGACATCGAAATATCATAAAAGATCGAATATAAATTTTAGATCTCACGAATTACAAAATAATAATTTACAACTTAACTAAACCTAGTCGACATATGATGAGACTTCATAAATCATGATTTCACCCAGGAAAAGAAAGCTTATAACCTTGAAATTGTTCAAGAATTGTATTTTTCTCAAAAGTCAAAGAAAAACCCCTCAATCGTTTTTGTTTTTGTTTTTGTTTTTGAAAAAGTCAAATTTTTTATTTTTATTTTTCTGACGGATAATTATATTCATATAACAATTTTATTTTTTCACAATATTTTAATTACATTTAACATCCTTAATTTATGAACATTATAAAGACTCATGTTCCTAACTTTTTTATCATATTTTTATCCTCAACTTGTCATTAATTAACACATCTTGTGTTTGATAATAGTTTCATCAAAATATATTTTGGGAATTAATCGTAAAAAAACTTATTTTTCTGTCATATTATGAAAGGGTAATTTGCATTTTGGTCTCCCAACCTTTTCGATTTGTAACAAATCTACCCCTAATATTTTTTAGCACCAGACATCCTCAACCTTTCATTTTTTGCAAATCACATCCCCATTAACATATTTTGACAATTTTGCCCTCCTCTTTAAATAAACAAATAAAAATAAGCTAAAAAACAACAAAAAAAAATAAAATTGTAAATAAAGTCCCATAACTTTTAAAAATATAAAAGAACACATCTTCTCCAAAAATCCACCCCACCTCACCCCTTCACGTAACCCACTCCAAGAACCCATTCTCCGACATCATCAGAGAAACAACAAAAATTCAAATAACAATTTCCTCTAGTTCAACGATGATGACGATAAACCCACGAAGAGTGTGGAGTGGTTGGGATTTACAGTGACTTAGAGGCTTCGCGGCTTTGATATTAGCCCTTCACGCACTCTAGCACCGCCGCCAGGAGGGAGCCGGAATTGTCTGCGTTCACAACAATGTGCTCGGTCAGTCACCGGCGTCAGACTTGTATCGGAAGTGTTGTACCTCACCAGCAAATTATTCCACACCAGCAACCTTGTACCTCAATTTCATATTATGATTCTCCTGCTAGAAGTGTTAAACCACATTCAAATATGAAATTGCATCCACTTTCAATTTAAATAGGCTCGAGGGGTTGTTAGCCTTTTGAAGAAATTGAATCTTTGTTCCAAGATCCAACCTTTCTTCTATTCTTACCTGCTCAACAACCTTGACAAGTGTCTGCTCTACCAATCTTGATAGTCTATCAATCTTGGAAAGCATTTTATCATACAAATCCTCCAACTCACCGGTGTAATTCGCCGCCTCAGAACCCACTAATCTACTCATCTTCCCAATTTTAAACCCCTCTGCACACATATCCAACTTCTTTTGATCCTTCAAACCCCTCCTTATGGCCCCAAAGTCTCTCCTTTTTCGTCCTCCACCATAGCATTACAGCCTTTCAAATCGCAGTTCATCAAAGGGAAGATATTGGGTTTTTGGGTTGGGGGGTGGGTGGATTGGGATTTTGAAGAAGATGAAGTTATTTTGTGTTTTTTAAAAGTTACGGGACTTTATTTGTAATTTTTTTTTATTTTTTTGTAGTTTATAACTTTTTCTATTTTTGTTTATTTAAAGAGGAGGGTAAAACTGTCAAAATATGTCAATAAGGACGTGATTTGCAAAAAATTGAAAGGTTGGATTGCTTGGTGCTAAAAAAAAAGTTATGGTAGATTTATTACAAATTACAAAGGTTGGGGACCAAAAGTTCAAATTACCCATTTTAAAAAAAACAATAGATACAAAAATACGATAAAATATTTTTTCACATTTCAAAGTACGTAAACAAAATATCTCGATAAAAACTATTATTAATGATGAAGCAGCGCTTAATTAATAAAAATCAAGATAAGAATTCGATGACAAAAAGTTAAGAATATAATTACAGTAATAAAAAAAAATTGAGAATCTTAAGAACAATTAAAATGTGTATATAACCATCATTTCTGAAAATCCAATGTTGGGAGTGAGTGCCCCACTCAAAGTTTCTCACTTTTCACTTGCTAATTGCAATGAGCCCAACTTTGTTGAATGCGGCGAATAAACGATGTATGAGCTTGACTGCAAAAACCTTTTCAATTGAAGAAAAGGTAGTAATGGGAATCTTAAACTCTTGTAAGATGTATTATTTATTACACAAAATTAAATAAAATTTGTATATTTTTCCATCAAATTGTTTAATCTCTTCAAGATTTTTGAGTCTCTTTGAAAAAAAAAAAATTGATTCTCTTTGAAATTGTTAAACCATGAATTCAATTAAAAAATTTTGTTTTTTCTTAAAATTATGTAAAGAAAAACAAAAATATATGACATGATTAAATAAATTTGATAAACAAATGTGTTAACAATTAGGTAGAGACACAATTATCTCGTTTCGCAACCTAATGAAGTAAGAACAAAATATAGTGCCAATAGAAAAGATTCTTCCGATTCTACAAAAGATAACCCACATTTTTTTCACACGATTAGTTAAAACTCATTTAATGTAATTGAAATTATAAAAATTTCACACAATTTTCCTATTATACCCCTATTTAAGTTAAATATAAATAAAAAAGATAGATATATGTATATATATATATATATATATAGAGAGAGAGAGAGAGAGAGAGTTACACGAAAAAAAAAAACATAAATGAAAGTTTTTAGAGAAAGTTATATAGATAGAGAGAGAATTACATTTGGAAAAAAGAAAAAAATAAATGAAAGTTTAGAAAGAGATATTTTGGTTGATAATAATGTAAATTAAATAAGAAGATATTATGAAAAATAAAAATTTAATATATCCCGTATAAAGTAAGTGAGCCTATAATTTGGGACGAGATAAATAAGAAAATGTTAATATCTTTGTGGGACTATGAAAGAATAAATATAAAATAGTGTAGAATATACTACCATATTGTGTCTCTATAAAAAGAGTCGAGATAAGTGAATAAGTTTAGAGTTTAAAAAGAAATTATGCACATAATATAATAAAATAAATAAATTGACAAATGATCACCCTATTATATCCCCTTAAAATGTAATTATATCTTCATATCTCACAATTTAATTGACTATTTTCATTTGGCTCGTTGACTTTAAAAATATATTATGCAAGCTAACAGTCTAGTCGGCCCTTCTACAATATATTTTTAATGTTCACAAAACCAGCTGGCCCTTAAATTAATAAACAAAATACAAATAATTAGTAATTCAAGTAATGATTGTTACTGTAATTAATTAATCAACGTTCTTTATGTTTAAGAATTAAGATGCAAGATCCATTGTTCATCCCCTAGGTGACAGCTCGATGTTATGAGTTAAGATGTATTATTAAATATTATAAAATGTGTAGACTAAATATATAAAGACATTTAATTAGTTAATTAAGTATCAACGTTATTGTCTAATGTTCACAATAATTGCCTTCTTATCATACATGGACCGTCCACTTGTTTCGACCAGCACATTTTCTGTTACCACGATGTATGCATTAATAAAATTTATATCGTTTTCAAATCTTATACGTTCACACTAACCTCTTCAAATATATATATATACAAAATAGATGTGCTGTCAAAATCTATTTTTCTGTCCAAATATACTTTTCTATTTAGAATTTTTGTTTTGTTTTTTTTTTTTCCAGTTTCCATAAATAGATTTTTTTAATAGCCATTAAATGTTTATTCCTAATACTACATTTAATAGCCGCCTAATTTTTTATTTTTCCAACTGGAGTTCCTCCATCTACTTTCTAATTTAGTTATCATTGCAAAAACTAATTTAATTTTTTTATTATTACAAAAATTAATTATCCAATGCGCTTTTAATTTAATTATCTATATTTAAATATTTAATTAATCTTATTTTTGTTTTGGTAAAAAAAAAATGCGTGAATTTTTCAATACTAATTAAGAGATCGCATTTCCAAGATCATTTTCAAGATTATTATGGAAAACAATAAATACAATTGAAAATAATATTTAGTAAAACAAACAATCAAGATTTGTAGAGGTTATTTAGCTCATTTATGACAAATATTATTTAGTAAAATATTTCGCAAGAACATACGATTTTAAATTTTGTGAACATTTTTATGTAGGAACCCGATAAGATAGAAAAGTTAAAAAAAAAAAGAATATATTTTTTTAGAAGTATTTCTTACGTTATTATTAGAATAAAAATTTACTTATAAAATAAAATTATTTTTCTAACTTACTTTTTACTTTCAAAATAAATTCGTTTAAAAGTTATTTAGGGCTTGTTCAATGTGGTTTTTTTTTCTTTCAAAAATGGGTTTTTGTCCATTTTTTTATTTTTAAAATTTTTTCAGTGTAGAAAAAGTTTGAAAAAGTCAAAAAATTAAGCAAAAAAAATAGGTTTTTTTTTGGAAAAAAATAAAACGAACAAGTTAATAGTGCTTCTCTCAACTTAAATTTTAATTTAAATTAATTAAATATATTTTTAACTATATATTTTATAAGATTCATGATTTATTACTCACTTATTATCTATAAACTAATATATAATTTACAACTTATAAATTTAAAAAAAAAAAAAAAAAAAAAAAAAAAGACATCCCTATATCACGAGTTGTACTTTTCCAAAAAAAGTCAGAAAGCCCGTCAACAATTTTTGACTAACTCAATTTATTTTTCTGAAAATCCGATGTAGTCTAATTGAAACTTTTCTTGCTTTTTCCGGCACACCATTATGGAATGAGGCGAATAAATCCCGTTTGATTACAACATTTCATTCAAACTACAAATCATTTTTTAACACTTTTTGACTCTAATGGGGGAACTCGAACCATTTCAATATATTTTGCTTCATTTATTATATTTTTTTATCATTTATTTAAAAAAAATGAATTAATTTATTCTCGATATTATTTGCACCAAATACCGAATATAATTAAATTAATCATTATCGAGTTCATTACAGTGTGACATAGTCTTTAAAATAACAAATGATATTCACCAGTTAAATGACATTACAAAATAAGTAAATCAATTTGTTTTACTTATATTTTTTAGGGAATGCAATTTTTTCTTCCTACGTTGCAATTAAAATGGGGCACTATTTTCGAGGATAAGATGGTTTAAATGTCATAAAATATATAGATTAAATGTTCTTAATTATCATTTAAGCATTTAATTTTTTTTTTATTTGAAGCGAAAAAGAAACGTTCTCATTAATTGGCCTCCTTAGTGATAATTATACACCAGCTTCAATGGCTCAAATTTTTGTTAGTGTGAAGCAAAAACTTCAGTATTGATTTTAATCTATTATTCGGATAGTAAGTTAGTTTATAATTTTGTATTGTAGTTGGACAATCAGTTCCCCACCACTAGAACTCGTCCAACGTGCGTTAAATCATTATATGTCTAATTTTATAAAATTAGATTTGTTTCTGATTAAAGACTAATTTGCTCTTTTTTAAAATTTAATGACCAACTTGTTACTCAAATAATAGGTTCCGGACCATAATGCAATTTTCCCTACCATAAATCAAGAGTAAAATTAACAAAAATTTGGTCTTGTTCTTCTTCCAAACATAATCTCAAGTTGAAACTTTCTTACTACCACCACAATAAACTAAGTTTTTTCTAATAAAATTAAAATCAATTGCATGAATTATTTCATGTCACTCTCTTCAGTTCATAACTAATAAATGTTAATAAATCCGGTCAAGTTCTAAAACTTACTGACTTTACATGTAATATTTAAAAAAAGATTAAACAACTATAATTTTTTTTCAAGAAACATTAAAAGATTTAAATCTTTTAAAATGATAGAAGGTCACATACTAAAACGTTGAGAATAATCTAGATCATATCTAATTGATGAATTAAATTAGGAACATGATAATTTTTCTTATTTTTATACAATAACTTTTCATAAATATTATGTACAAAGGAGGTACGAAATCGAAAATACTAATGAACACATGACCAAAAGATTGCGTAACTTAGTATAAAAAGGCAAAGGGGTAAAGGAGAATCATAAAAGCAAGAATGTCTAATATGATTAGCATTCAATACTAAATTGGTAACTATGTATACAAAATGCTAACATCCATACCATTTTTTTCTTGACTATTCAACCTTTCCCTTCCACAATTTGTTGGTTTTTAACAAAATTAAAATTTGGAATTTATTCCATATAATTTGTTTCTCTCACACAATTCAAACCACTTTTTCATGAAATAATGGTCATAATGGTACCCCATAAAAAAGAAGCAATGTGTAGAATCTTCTCTCTTTCTATTTTGGTCTATCTATTGGACATTGTTGCAAAAGCACAAACGATAATTTACAAAACAAGAAAAAAAGAATATTTTTGCTGGTCATCTCAAACTCTTGTTTAGGATGCTTAGATTGAGTCGGGCTAACTCGTGTTACATCTCTAGATTTAAGTATGGGTGCATGGGAAAAATTATTTTTCCATTTTTTTTTACATTAACCATTAAGTTTTTGTAGCAATTTGAAGTATATCTCGCTACATGTAATGAATTAATATTAATTTAAGAAGTTTGCCAATGAAAGTTAAATTGATGTAACAATTTGCCAGTGAAGATTAAGATATACCGTATACGTGGTATTAAATTGACTAATCAATAGTTGATAATAATTGGATATTTGAAATTGATCAATAACTTTTATTTTCTATTATCAAATATTCAAAATATAATGAAAGAGAAAAAAATTAATCTTGAAATTGATCTTAAAATAATTATTCAAAATATAATAAAAGTTCGAACATAAATTTCAGATCTCACAAACTACACAATACTAATTTACAACTTAACTAGACTTCATATCTCATGATTTCACTTAGGAAAAAAAATGTTTATAACCTTGAAATTGTTCAAGAATTGTAATTTTCTCAAAAGTCATGATATCAAAGAAAACCCTTCAATTTTTATTTATTTATTTATTTTACTCAAATTTTTTATCTTTATTTTTTCTGAAAGTCCAATATTAAGAATAAATGCCCTACTCAAAGTTTCTCACTTTTCACTTGCTATGAACCCAACTTTGTTGAATGTGGCGAATAAACGATGTTCGAGCTTGACTACAAAAACCTTTTCAATTGAAGAAAAATTTAGTATACATGTATTATTTAGTAATGGGAATCTTAAACTCTTGTAACATGTATTATTTAGTATACTAAATTAAATAAAATTTGTATGTTTTTCCATCAAATTGTTTGATCTCTTCAAGAGTTTTGAGTCTCTTTTTTTTTTTTTAAAAAAAAGATTCTCTTCAAATTTCCTAAATCGTGAATCCCGTTAAAATTGTTTTTCTTCATAAAAATGTGTAAAGAAAAATAGAAATATATAACATCATTAAATAAATTGAAAAACAAACGTGTTAACAATTAGGTTGACACACAATTATCTCGCTTCACAGCCTAATGAAGTAGGAACAAAATATAGTGCAGATAGAAAGTGATAGATATAAAATAGTGTAGAATATATGATATATTGTGTCTTTATAAAGAGGGTCGAGATAAGTGGAGAAATTCAGAGTTTAGAAGAAATTATGCACATATAATATAATAAAAATAAATAAATTGACAAATGGTCACCCTGTTATATCCCATTAAAATGTAATTATTTCTTCATATCTCACAATTTAATTGTCTCGTTTCATAGGGCTCATTGAGTTTAAAAATATATTATGCAAGCCAACAATCTAGTCGGCCATCTACAATATATTTTTAGAGTAATACTACTTGTTTTTTAGAATAATACTACTTGTACATCTTCACTTACATCCACACTTACACTGGTTTGCTTATGTGGCAGTAGGATTTAAGGGTGAAACATTTGACCAAAACATTATTTTAAATTTTTTTTTCATTATTTTATTCTACCACACAAACAAGTGTAAGTGTAGATGTAAATGGAAATGTACAAGTAGTATTACTCTATTTTTTAATGTTCACGACACCAGCTGGCCCTTAAATTAGTAAACAAAATACTAACAAATAATTATTAATTAAAGTAATGATTGTTACATAGTATAATTAATTAATCAACGTTATATATTGTCCATCCCCCTAGGTGACAGCTCGATGTTATGAGTTAAGATGTATTTAATAATAGGGTTAATTATATTATATACTATCGTACTTTATGCTCCATTTTCATTTATGTCACCGCGCTTCAATTCGTTTCATTTATACCACTAAACTTGAAAATTACATTCATTTAAACTAGCTACTTCGTTAATCAGCCGTTTATTGTGCGATGGATATTATGATGTGGCATTAACGGGTCATTAAATAGCTAACGTATATTGCTACGTATGAAATTGTTGTCCACGTGTATCAAGTTCAAAAAGTATATATATTTTTCACATCAATTAAACGACTTTGGCCAAGAGTTGTCATTCATCAATTAATTCTCAATTTCCTCAAAATCAAATCAACTCCTCCATCCCCAAATTTTCCAAAACTCGAAAATATATCAGTCATTTAACGGCCCATTAATAGAACATCAGAATTTTCAAATTCGGTAGTATAAATGAAATGAATTAAAATATGGTAGCATAAATAAAATAGAGTATAAAGTTTGGTAGTATATGATATAATTAATTCTTTAATAATATTATAAAAATGTGTAGATTAAATGTATTAATATATTTAATTAGTTAATTAAACATCAACGTTATTGTCTAATGTTCACATTAGTTGCCTTCTTATCATATATGGACCGTCCACTTGTTTCGATCAGCTCATTTTCTGTTACTATGATATGCATTCATAAAATTTTCTATTGTTTTCAAATCTTATATGTTCACACTAACATCTTCAAATACGTACGTATTATATGATAATATGAATATATTATCAAGAAGTCGACATCAATTATTGCAAATGGTTTCGAAAAATATCTCTTAAATGATCTAAAATAACTTGAATATTGATTACAAATATAAATGAAAAAGTGAATCTATAATTTGTAAAAGTCATATGGAATAGGCTCGTGATTGAACTGAACTAATAGAATCGTGTTTAGAATGAAGTAATAGAATCATATGAAAGTAGTTGAGACGTTATTTTCAAGAACTAAATTTAAATAATTTTTCAAAACTTTTTATTTCTCGTTTGAGTCCGATGACACACAAAAATCGTGACAACTCAACTACCCTTAGATTAAACAAATTACGTGAAGAGAATGTTTTGGCCATAAAATTCATCTACACTTTTTCTTGCAATTTTGTAATAACAATTAACTTTATTGATATTTATGTCCCAATAACAAAAAACACTTGGGAAAATTCAATTGCAAACACAAGACAGTCAACACAAGTAAGTATTGCTAGGGACACGTGTCCGAAAACTACACCGTTGACCAAGCAATTTGTAATCTAATTTGACAGTCTAAAAATAGCAGTCAATATACCCGTGATGAATCATCTGATCTTGCCAAGTGGACTGGGCCCACTTTCTAGTGGGCCATGATTAGACGTGGCGAAATCATAGCTCACTGGAATTGGAATATGCTTACCAGGATTCATTTCGCATGCAGCACCGTTGCAGTTAAATACGGTACCGTCCCTCCATTCCCTCCATACTCCATGCTCTTACTCAGTTACACCCCCCCCCCAACCCCATCTCTTTACCATCCTCCTGTTCTTGATTCAATTCATCCATAATAATTGCAATAGTTCAATTTTGCCTTGTTGGTTTGTTTTTTTTTTTTTTTTGAAATTTCTTCGTTTATGGTTTCTTGGAGGTGAAACTGATCTGGGATTTCTAAAGAACACTGTTGAGGTAAGATTTTTACTTTGTTGGAATTCTTAGTTTCCATATATTGTTCCAGGCTAAATAATTTTCATGCATGTTAAAAGTAAATTTGTAGTAGATTATATAGTTTGTTTGAGTGTACAGTATTGGACATCACCAAACAAGGAAAAAAAAACTAAAATCTTGCTCGATATATTGCATCTTGAACATGCCATTTGGGGCTAAGGGGTTTACGTGAAAAAGGAGAAATTAAAGGGTTTTTAATAAAATGGGTCATTTAATGAATATCTTTGGTGTTTTTTTTTCTTATTTTGTTTGATTTTATTGAAGTTGGTGAAATTTGTGATTTGTTGTACAACTAATATGAATCTTGAAAATGGGTTTATAAAGAAATGAGTTCTTGGGAATTGCCACTTCTTGGAAAAATAAAATCTCAATTAATATTAATTAGTAATTATTCATACTGATTTATGCACGGGATTGGACATTACTAAAGACGAGATTCGCATAAACAATATTTCCGTTGTTGTGTCAAATCCTGTCAAATCACACACAAATTATTTTGTGGCTTCCAAGGATAATACACCTATAACATGTTTAGGTTATTGTAGTTTTGTACAGATTACATGTTAAACCAGTCTACAACAACACATAAAATGATGTAACTTTTGCATTAATTCATGTTATATATAGGTTGTCCAGTTGTTCACATGGTTTTGTTTCTTGAGTTGAAAAGTCTCCTCCTTTGCCTTCTCTTGATATTTTCTCCGGCAGCCTTGGTGTTGACCCTCCTGCCTATCTGATTGAGTGGCACGATGACAACATATTATGTCTTATTTTTAATAAATTTAGTATCAACTATCTGAATTGTATTATACCATTCCGTTTAGTTCGTTTCTACGTCTACTTGAAAATGAAAACAATTAGATGTTTGGAGCCTTTTCCATTTCACAGGTTTTCTTTGACTTGTCTCAGGAAACGAGTCCAAGATTCAAGAAATAGACTAATAAATTGCAATATTTTATTGTCCCGGATCATAGATTCCAGAGAGCTTTTTGTGTTGATATTTACACTGGATAACTACTACTATATCATTTAAGAAATAAAATTAAGTCAACTGGAATCTTTATGAGTCCAGTTTTTTCTGCTAAGAGCTACAGCTGTTAATTATACATTTATTCTTATGTTGACTTTCTAGCATGCTTTCACATGTTCCCTTTGGTTGTCAAATTCAATTTTTAAAATTTGTATGCATGCATAAGGTGTCCAAAATATAGAAAAACATACCTGCTTTTGTCTTCTTCCAGGATTATTCAAATTTACCCTGATTATTAGAATAATCAGGTGTAAGCCTGTTTGTTATATATAATTAGCAAATAGCTTCATGTTTGGTACGAATAATTGTGTTTGTTTCGTGTTTGTGTTTCTAGGATATACGAGTTCATAGAAAGTGATACGAGTTTGAGAGAGAGTCATGGCTAGAGAACAATTGCACGTGCTTAATGCACTTGATGCAGCGAAAACTCAAATGTACCACTTCACTGCAATTGTGATTGCTGGTATGGGATTTTTCACTGATGCATACGATCTTTTCTGCATCTCTTTAGTAACAAAATTGCTCGGGCGCATATACTACCATGAAAATGGGGCAGCAAAGCCTGGGACTTTGCCTCCAAATGTCTCGGCTGCTGTCAATGGTGTTGCGTTTTGTGGTACACTTATCGGCCAACTCTTTTTTGGGTGGCTTGGGGACAAACTTGGCCGGAAAAAGGTCTATGGAATGACCCTTATGGTTATGGTCATCGCCTCGGTTGCTTCTGGACTTTCATTTGGAGACAAGCCTAAGGCTGTTATGGCAACACTCTGTTTCTTCCGATTCTGGCTTGGGTTTGGCATTGGTGGTGACTACCCACTTTCTGCCACGATCATGTCCGAGTATGCCAACAAGAAGACTCGTGGAGCATTCATTGCTGCAGTTTTTGCAATGCAAGGTTTCGGGATTTTGGCTGGTGGAATGGTGGCAATTATCGTGTCTGCAGCGTTTAAGGCGGGATATCCTTCCCCTGCATATCAAGACAACGCTCTTGCTTCGACTGTTCCTGAAGCTGACTACGCGTGGCGTATAATTCTAATGTTCGGTGCACTTCCAGCCGCACTCACTTACTATTGGCGTATGAAGATGCCTGAAACTGCCCGTTACACGGCCTTAGTTGCCAAGAATGCCAAACAGGCCGCTGCTGATATGTCCAAAGTACTGCAAGTTGAACTAGAGGCAGAACAGAAAAAATCGAAAAGCATGATCAGGAAAAAGGGAATGGTTTTGGATTGTTTACAAAGGAATTCCTTAAGCGTCACGGACTTCATTTGCTTGGAACAACAAGTACATGGTTCTTATTGGATATTGCATTTTACAGTCAAAATCTTTTTCAGAAGGATATTTTCAGTGCAATTGGATGGATCCCTGCACCCCAAACCATGAATGCATTGGAAGAAGTTTACAGAATTGCAAGAGCTCAAACTCTTATTGCCCTTTGCAGTACTGTACCAGGCTACTGGTTTACAGTATTCTTCATCGACAAAATCGGAAGATTTGCAATCCAATTAATGGGATTTTTCTTCATGACTGTATTTATGTTTGCCTTGGCTATTCCTTACACTCACTGGACACATAGAGAAAACCGAATTGGATTCGTGATCATGTACTCTCTCACTTTCTTCTTTGCCAATTTCGGTCCAAACGCCACCACATTTGTCGTGCCAGCTGAAATTTTCCCAGCCAGGCTTAGGTCGACGTGCCATGGTATATCAGCAGCTGCAGGTAAGGCAGGAGCTATTGTTGGAGCATTCGGGTTTTTATATGCTGCACAGCCTACTGATCCAAACAAGACTGATGCCGGATATCCTCCTGGTATTGGTGTTAAGAACACGCTTATTGTACTCGGTTGTGTCAACTTCCTTGGAATGTTGTTCACTTTATTGGTGCCCGAGTCGAATGGAAAATCATTGGAGGAAATGTCAAAAGAGAACGAGGAGGAAGATGGAACTGTAACAGAATTGAGGTCACAAGGTGGTAGGACAGTTCCGGTTTAGTTAAGCTAATTTTTTAACAGTTTCTTCGACTACTTAATGTAGATGTTTGCATCCATCTGAAGATGAAATAAGCACCCTTTTTTCTTCTTTTGCTTTTTTATGTGTAAGTTTTATGCTAATGTTTGCACTATCAATGGAATATCAGAGTAGTACAAATTGAATTGAGTTCTTATTGTATGATCTCACAATCCCCTACCCCACCCCCACCCACACCCAGGTGGGGTGAGGGGTGAGGAGGAGAGTGGGGGAGGAGGGTTGAGGCGCGGCACCACCCAGCATGCCCTTTGCACAGTCGAGGATCTGCACGGGTCATCCCTGGCTTAGGAATTGAAACTCATAGCTCACTTGGACCTCTTTTAAATTTTTGTTTTTCAAGTAAGGTAACATTTTTATTCATGGTCGGATGGGCCGAGCTGTCTAGTAATTATGTGCACTTTGTTGGTGCAAATTAGAAATACTCAACAATTAGGATGTCACATTCAAGTGGAAAATAAGAAAAATACTCAAAAATCTTTCTATCAAAAACCCAGAACTTTGTTATAAATTAAAATTTAAAAGAAACCATTCTAGTGGGACCCATTGGACTCTCCCAACATTTTCAACCATTTGATTAAATACATCATCATATGTAAATTAGATCATACGATATTATTTTAATTTAAATAGAGATTTAATTGATTCATAATGTTTGATTAAAAGTCCCCTAAAACAAATGTGTGATAAAAATTAAAATTCTTCGGGAGTGTAATCAATTTAAAAGTTAAAACTCTTTTGGGACGTACCAACTCAGATTTTAATTTTAATTTTTTTAATTTTTGTAAATGTTCATGGATTTTATTAACTGAAATAAAATTTCACCAAATTTATAAGATTTTAATATAATTTTATTCATTTAACTTGTTTTTATTTCCTCTTTTCAAAAAGGTCACTGAAAGTTAGTAATAAATTAAAAAAATTGAATTTTGGTAGTTACACATATATTATTGTGATCTAACGTAGCATGAAAAAAATGTGAATGGTGCATAAAAAGGTTCAAAAAACAAAACCCCAAACTAAAATCAAAACACAAAGAGGAGTGGGGATTCAAAACTAACAAGCTTATATCAGTAAAATTTACGTTATGAACACACAAAAACACAATGATCAGAAGAGTATAAATTTTTAAAATCCATTCAAATATGAGTTGGGAACACTTCACTTCTTCTTGTCCTCCATTTTAGTACCAATTGGTATTTTCAGGGGCGGAGCCACATGAGAGCGAGTGTAGGTGGATGCTTACACTGAACTTTGAACTGTCTTTTAAAGATTTATTTTTTTCTGCACTGAAATCTGAATTGAGTTGGGCGACTCCAATGTGTTCTAGTTGCAGAGAAGGAAGAAGAAATAAGGTGTATGCACCATAAATCGAAAAGTAGTTTGTTGTTGACCAATTCTCTTTATTGGAAACTTGTAATGTCTAATAAAATAAATTTGTCCAAAGTGCCCTCTTTATGTGCAATGTGCATGTGATTAGGACTTTTGTTGGATTGGATTTACATCATTAATTTTCTAATTTTTACTTAATTTTTTCTTTATTTTTTTTCCAAGCACTAAGTCTCATTGTAAATTTTGGGACCAAGACAATTGTAATAATTTTTAATTTTTATGTTGCTAATATTTGTAATAACTCAATCTATTTTCTGACACGTGATTTATTTATACATTTATTTATACATTTATATATTGTTGCCGCTCTCTCTACTGACTGCCATTGTGTTACCAACCGTCAAAGTGTTGTCGCCCTTCAAGGAAAAAACTTTCCCCTCTAAACGAACTTTCCACCTTCGTTCCCGCTAGCACTGAAAAATATTATTGCATGGGTATTTTGGGCGTTTTAATTCACCCCAAAAAAGAAAACGAAGGTCCAATGCATTGAAACCCATAAAATCCACATGGCAAGATTTTTCTCATTTTGTATTTTTAAGTGAAAAATGCAACTTTTATATTTCTTAGTATGGGTGGTGATCTCCTCCCCACAATGAAGAGGAGTTATAACCTCCTTATTGGTATATTATGTAATATTTTAAATAAACATTTAGAAGAAATATTCTCTCTTACACTCAAACTTTTTGTTACTTGTTGCTAATGTTGTTGGTCATGTGAAGTAAATTTTTTTCAACTTTTCCTAAATATTGATGTTTTAAACAATTTTTTTTTTAATGATTTGGAAATAGATCCCTAGAATCTAAAGAGTTACTTTTTAATATTAATGATAGATTCTCACGGTGGGTTAATCCGTGAACTAATCCAAATCAGGTCGGACTGGTTTCGATCTAGTTATTTAATGGACGGGTCATCTTGGACTTGGACGGCTCAATTCACATTGACACCACTACATATTGGTGATTTTCTAAAAATTCCAAACCATTATTTTCTTTCTTGATTTTGCTGGAAAATAAGAAATATTGAGTTAAATTTCACAAGGAATTTGTAGGATCTAAGCTAAAAATGCAAAACCTGGGCTCTAGCGAGAAACATTGTTTTAGTATATATTTCTTGTGAAAAAAAAAAAATCTAAATCTAAACAGAAGTAATTTGAAAAATCTTATCCATGAAGTAATTTGAGTTGGAAAAGATTTATCATAAAAGATACTCATTTCTTATCCATGAAGTAATTTGATTGGGATTAATCCACTTAATTAAAAGTAAAATGCTAACTTCCAATATGAAAAAGATGTAATTCTTATCGGATAGCTTATTCATGTTTTTCGATTGTTCTTTCATGTAGAGATATAAATAAAGATTTGATGATCTATTCAAAATAAGTCGATATCCCATTCAAAATTAACAATTATCATTTCATCGTCAATCATAAAATCTAAAGAGATACTCAACAGTCGAGACTCTACCTTATTTTTTAATGAAATTAATACTTTTTAACATACGCAACTTCATTCATTAACTAAAAGTGTTGGTCACACAGTAGTTTATGTTGAACAAGATTTACATAGCCTTGACTTTAAATCTCAAAAATGTATTCATACTATTTTAAATATTCTTTAAGGTCCTATATAGTACACAATATTAAATAAAACTAGACAATACAAAGAATAAATTTTAATTTCCTTTTCTTTGTTAATACATTAAATTCTTTTAAATTAACTTTCCAAATATGTCGTAAATATTTGTCTTCTCCTAGCGATAAAACTATGTAATTTCCAATCTACCAAACATGAGAAAAATGAGTGCTTTTCTTTCACGTGGAATGATCTACTCCCTATAGTGGGGAGTAGTTATAATCCCTCCCCAGACACGTGTCCAGTGGGAGTTGGATAATTGTTTGACAAAAGTGTTAAAAACTTTTTCTTTGTCCAACCCTCCACTTGGGATTATAACTACTCCCCACTATGGGGAGTAGATCATTCTCTTTCTTCCACTACTGGATAATTAGAAACGCTAAACTAATTCAAAATCAGTTCAACAGACATAATCAAAATTGGATTCCAGTTGTTCCAAAAAAAATATTAATAATAAAATTTGCATTGCAAGATCAAAATAGGATGTTTATAGAAACTAAAAAAGTGAATTCAGTTAACATATATCAACATCAACACAAGTTGCATAAGGCAAAAATGGCAAATTGCTACGACACTTCCTCCGCTTAAAATGCAATCACCACTGCTCATCTTTTGCACTACCGTCTCAAACATGCAGCTTTAGGATTTCAACATGAAGACACTAGGAGATGCGTTTTCATAGTAAGAAAAAGCAATTTCTGAAAAAACTGATTAAATGAAAATTCTTCTAATTTGCAAAAGCACAAATTTCATCGCAAAAAGGTGACAAAATGTGTGAAAACACGAGTACTTACTACAAGGTTTCATATAGAGTAGAACTCACTATGGTTAGGTAGGTAGCATATGGACATACGAATGCCTATACATTATGTATATATGGTTTGCAGAGTTTGTAAAACATTATTTCAAGTCAGAACAGCCGTTGATCCAGTGTCTCCACTGATTTTCATCCATGGATGCCCTGCAAATCATCATGAAAGAAATCCATTACAACCATTCAATTCCATCTCAACAAGGTCGGAAAATTTAGAAGAATTATTGAAGAAATCTTGTTTGAACATTAAACTTGAAACAGTCAAGCAGCAAAACCGAGTGAAATTAATTAAGCAATTCAAATCTTAAACCAACTAAAGAATATTTGTTGAGCTTTTATAATTCAAGATTTTATCTCAAACTAAAATTTGCAGAACATTAACATAAATTTCCCCACATTTTATGCAAATACATTAACATAGTGATGAAGACAAGAACATCAAAATGAGATTGCACTGAGAACTAGTTTAAGCAAACAAATTTTTCAATTTTGAGCACATTTATTTCCAAATTTAATTATCTTAAACAGGAAATGCTATCACCACCAAATCTTCTATATCGAATATGAATAATCATATTTCACCTCAAAAAACATGAAACTCATTAAAATGGAATACTGAGTTTTAAGTATATAGTCATACCTAAGATTAATTTGGACTACCAAAAAGGAAAGAAGATTAAACTACTAACTTAAAGCGTGTTTGTTAACCATAATATTAATACTTACGTAGGACTTGATCAGCCGAGAACCTTCTGGATGCATCCTTACAGAGCATCCGTCGTAGCAAATCCTTAGCTTTTGGGGATACTGAGTTGAAAATCCTGGTTGGGAACCTCAGATTTGCACTAAGCACCGCCTCGAAAATCTCCTGTGCTGAATCCCCATAAAACGGAGGGATGCCGGCTAGCATTATGTACAAAATGACCCCTGCACTCCACACGTCAATCTTTTCATTGTAGACCCTTCCAGCTAGCACCTCCGGAGCCACATAGTAGGGAGTCCCAACAATGCCAGACATCGGCTGGCCATCATGGAAGAACTCAGCTGAGCCAAAATCCGCAAGCTTCAGCTCATTTCTGTCATTGAAGAGAATGTTGTCGGGTTTGATGTCCCTGTGGGCCACCCCATGCCGGTGGCAATGTGCTATGGATTCCATTAGTGGTACCTATCAAAGAATCAAGAAGGTAACTAGGTAAGTAATACAATTATATCATCCTTACAAATATGCTTCTGTTTAGAAGTAGCAACATTAAATACAGTATCAATTTCTGGAAAAAGAACAGAAAATTCTGCAAAAAATTATTCAATACCATTCCATGAGGTAAAATTCCGGAGTTAAAATGCGAATTTAGAAGGTAATTATTGTAAGTCTTGAATCCATAAAGAAGATGCAATGTGTCTCAAACCATAGAATTCATTAGCTAATTATTTTAAGCTTTAAGACAGAAAGTTAATGAAACCCAACGATACATGCTATTTCAGTACCAAGAACTGTGAGAAATATAAAAAAGAACTACATTCAGAAACAACATTCTGGAGACAATGAAATAGAACAGAAAAAAGAAGATTTGAATTATTTCTTGAGAAAAAAAGAACCGATATAATCATTCTATGATGCCCTAGAAAGAGATAAATTTTCAGAATCTTTTCAATTCATCATCACACAATAATTTGCAAATACAACAAAACATTAATTTTTGAATAATTTAACTTTATAATTTCTCTCAAAAATAACTAAATTTTCTCTTTAATAATTAGGTATCTAAGAAAACGAAACAAAAGAAAACTCACCATTACATCGAGAGCCTCGGATTCGGTGAAAACAGGTCGGGCATTTATCCTTTCAAAAAGGTCCGATGACTCACAATGCTCAACCACAATATGGAGAAAGCTATCATCCTCGTAAACATCGAAAATCCTCAACACATTCGGATGATTATTGCTCGAAACCAGCTGCATGATCTTGGCTTCATTGTAAATGCATTGGCTGTCAACGGCGTCGTTTTCGATAAGCCTCTTGTCGATGGACTTCACGGCGAAGCAGTCGCCGGTGACGGCGGAGTGACACCTGAATACGACGCCGTATTTTCCCCTCCCAATCTCTTCCTTCACTCTGTAATCTCTCTTGAGTGCCTCACTCATCACTCTCTCTCTCTCTCTCTCTCTCTCTCTAGAATAACAGTTAGTACCGTGGTTGGGTGTGGGTGTGGGGTATATATAGACTGGTAGTTGGAATTGTTAAACGAATATTCTAAGTAACGGCATTGCCGATTTACAGTGTGAAGTCTAACGGAGTTTGAAGTTTTTTTTTTTTTTTTTTTTAGCAAATTAATTAGAGGTTGATTTATAAGGTTTTTATAAGGTTGATTTATCTGTATGAAAACGTGTGCTATTGCTTTAAAGCCTAGTAAATTAAGAGTTTGATTTTTAATTGGAACTTTTAAAAAATTTTAGAATTTAAAATATTTTGAATACTTAATATAATTTTTAAGATTCTTAAACAATATTTGTATATTCAATAGACTTTTGAATAAGTCTTTAAAAGTTACGGGTATTCAATCAAAAATTTATAAGTTTCTGTAAGCCATGGAGTATTCAAATTGAGAATAATTTTAGAGAATTCTCTACTTACTAAACTTTTAGAATCCTTTTAGTAAAAAATATAAATAACAAATATAAAACAAAAATCTTCAGTATACCAGTGGCAAATGTAAGATGAATAAATTAGAGGGGCTTGAAAATTTTTATTTTTTAAAAAGGAATTAGATAGTACGAGAAAAATAAAAAGATGAAAATAAGGCACACGAGCATTACCTTTTAATTTACACATTTAACATAATACATTAACTTAAAAGACAAAACGAAAAACAAAAAAAGTACCCCCCAAAAAAAAAGTGCAATACAAATACTTTAAAACATTAATTAAGTTGCAACTTGCGATACTTCAAAAGATCAAACTTATCAATGATTAACTATTTATCAATACCAATAACTAATATATACAAATTCAACTAAAAATCTCAAATTCTCAATTCACAAATTTAATTAAAAATAACAATATACAACTTGAAACGACCCAAAAATTCATTATATTTTTTATATTTAATAAATTAAGTTAGACGAGTATCAATTGAAGTCAAATAGAATTTTCTTTAAGTTGATGTTAGAGTTAGCAGGAAAAAAAAATAAGATTGTTAAATCTATTTTAAATAGTCATATTTGACTAGTTATTTTAAGTCCACCATTTAAAAGTTTTTATTTTCACTATGTCGCATACTGGTCGTGAGTTCTTCGAAACAATAGTAAAACAAACTCTAAGGATCAAGAAATATAGCCCGAAAATAAGTCAAAATATGTGATAGCCATGAATTAGATATACTGAACATATTTCGTGTAGTTATTTTTAACTCGCAATTACAACTTTATCATTTAATGGTTTTGTAAATTGAAAGGTGTGTTACGAAATTCGCCTTGAGTACTTCAAAATGGTATCAAGAATCTTTGTAATCCAAAATTGATTCACAAATTGATTTGGTGAAATAAAAATCATAAAATTTTGTTTTTGTTTTTTTTGATCAGGGTGGACATGTACTTAAGCCCACTCTACCCATGGGTTGTATTCCGCCCCTGAGTATACCGTGATATTTATAAAGACTTCAGAGCTTCCAAAATAAAAGAACGTCTCTTTTCGTTCACTTTTAAAAAATTCTTAAATCTCTTCTATTCATGTAAGAATTTTCACAGTCCTGTTCTCTTGCTTATGGCGGGCAGGATAATTTGTACCCACTGTTGATGTGTCACTTCTACATCAATTGTGAAGCAACAACAATTAAATACTAAAAAAATAATTAAATGTATAACAACTATCCAAGCCCCCTCTCACTTTCCCTCTCCCTTAATTTATCCCAAATTCCATCCACCAACACAGTGCAAGAATCCATGCCCATAAGCCCACGCTGCGAACCAATTGTCACGCTGGTGAACTCTTTTCTGCCCAAGGCTCGAATCCAAAGTCCAAAGAGATTAGTAGAACTCAAGGTCTAAAGAGATTGGTAGAACTCAAGGTTTGTACATCAACTCTCAATTGGATGGTAAATGATTGTATTTAATATTTTCAGTTATATTTACACAAGGAGCTTACAAAAGGAAGCACTCTGAAAATTCAAGAGCTGATTTTTTTGCAATAAAGGAGAGGGAAGGCAAAATGTTGGGGTGGTGAAGAGAGTGAATTAAACATTTAATTGTTTTTGGTATTTAATTATTATTGCTCCATTGCTGTAGAATTGCCACATCAAGCATAAATTCTCCTACCAACCATGGACAGGAGAATGGGATTGAGAATTTTCATTGCCTCACGCATTCTATTACTTTGCTATTGAATAAGTCGAGAGGTAATTTTGTACTTTTTCGCCACCTCGCACATTCTATCACTCTCCTTGTATCATTTTTCCAAGTCAAAGGCAAATGTTGTTGACATTATGTTACAAGTCAACATTTCCTAATAAATTCATTAGAATCACTAAAAAATATATGAATTCTACAAAAGTTACTAACTTACAAAAATCTATAAAAATCTTTTAAAGTCCCAATTGAATATACACCTTAAGAGAGTGAATTAAATTTATACATTTAATTGCTTATTTAATATTTAATTGTTATTGCTCTCCTGCTATGGAAGAGTCACATCAGTAGTAGGCACAAATTCTCCTACCAACCATGGGCAGGAGAATGGGATTGAGAATTTTCATCGCCTCACGCATTTTATTACTTTGTTGTTGAATAATTCGAGGGGTAATTTTGTACTTTTTTGCCACCTCACAAATTCTCTCACTTGCCTTTGTCATTCTTCTAAGTCAAATCGTTGACATTTTGTTATTAGTCAACGTTTCATAATAAATTCATAAAAGTCACTTAAAAATCTACGAATTCTACAAAAGTTACTAACTTACAAAAGTCTATAAAAATCTTTAAGAGTGTGTTTGATTGCACACTTTTTCATGGAAAATAGACATTTAACAGATCTAACTGTTTGATTGCCAACGTTTTCCATGTAAAAATGGTCTTGTTTTCCTTAAAAACGAGGAAAATGAATTCTTAGAGGATAATTATATTACCACAACATTATTTGTTAATTACACTACATTCTAATTGCAATAAAAGTTTCTAGCTATTGGTTACTTTTGTATTTATGACTCTTAAATTTTTTTAGCAAATTTTTATCATCAACCTATTAATTTGCATGTCTTATATTTGTCTTTGATGATAATATTTATCTAAAAAATTAATTAGGGGAGCGTAAATTTTTTTTTTTTTGCCTCTAATATTTTTACATAATTAAATAGATAACAAATACGTACGTTTGACAAAATATTTTTCTCTCATTTCAATGCACATTAGCAGAATATTTAGACAAAAATTTTCATCGGAGACAAGATGTGAAAACTAAATGAAAGTTAATAATAAAAATAAGATGAAAAAAATTAGAGACGTAAGTGTCTAAATATCAAATGTTGGAGGACTTTTATTGCAATTAAAATGTGGTGTGAATAATAAAAAGTGTAGTGTGAATATAATTACTCATTCTTAGGGAGTGGCTGGTTTTTATTTTCCATGGAAGTTGGAATTCATTTTCTTTTTTACTTGTGCAATCAAACACACCATAAAAGTTCCAATTGAATACACGCCATAAGTAGAAAACATGGATAATGTCTATTAAAAAGAAAAAACAAAAGAACACACATCTTCAAAGAGACAACAAGCTTCAGATTCACGAGGAGCTGGATCTACTCATTATCCATTTGATTTAGGGAAAGTATGCTCTTGGCTTATCACCTGAACCCGAAGAAGGAAATTCCTACATTGGTCCCACTCTAACGTGATAATCAGTAAGAACAAAAGTGTATTAATATAAAAATAGTGCATGTAGTTACTGCTCATAAATACTTATAAGTTGATTAAACATTATTTTATCCACACATTTTGTAGGATCCATTGTTTATAATCTACAATTTTTTTTTACCAACTATGCTATGAGAGTGTCAACCTTCCTACTAAAGGAGGTCTCCTTTTATAATGTTATCTTTTGCTAACATATCACATATTCGGTATGTATGAACGATAAACTTGTCCACCTTATTTCATAAATTATGAAAGGAATCTAGTATTCTGCAAAATAGTCATTAGCACACAGGTTGTTGTATATCACTCTAAGATATTTTGTTAAGCCTCCTACCTCGATCACTAATGTGATTGAGGTCATCGTATAAGAAAAGGGTATGCTCCAAACCGCATTGAAGGTGTACAATTAGAGGGTTATCTAGTCGCGGATAGGCGGTTGAGGATGACTCCACCAACTTTAAATTACTTTATTAATTTAGCTGTGTTCCATAATTTATCAATGGACATCGGTCACATCTGTTCAGAACATAATTTCACGTCAAATATATCAATCCACGACCCATCGAAAGCTACCCTCTATAAAATTTTCTCCAAAACAACGATGCATAATATCTTGTCTATATCAACAGTTAAAAATGTTTCTATATCTGCATAAGATATTGTTCATGTTTATCTTTACATTTGAAAAATTAAAATCATTTAAATAAACCGTCTAGATGTCAGAAAAAAGAAATAAAGAACTCGAGAAAACTTTGGTAAAACTGAAGTTTGTGTATAAGTAGTCTGGAAAGGTAGTGTTTTCATTTTCGAACCCTTATATAATATTAGGAAATTTTGCGTATAAATGTAGTATTTTAGGAAATTTCAACTTTCAAGTATAAAATTACAAAAGAAAATGATAAAAATCCAAAAAGTGAAACGCCGTTATTTGAAACGTAGTAGGACTTATATATATTATTACGAAACTACCATCTTTGAATTCCGTACATTTGCAGGTGGATTGGGTCTGATAAATACCGAATATCCTATATATTTCGAACTTATTACGAGATTGCCACTTCTAGAAAAATTTTGATGGTTATTACAACATCTCAGTGATTTATAATTCTTCTTTCTAGTGACACAAATATTTGATGAATTTCGATCTACGTGACATTGATATCTAATGAATAGATATTAAATATTTTTCATAGATCCAATATATTCTATAGATCGCTATATCTGCAAGCGATTTTAAAAACGTAAAGTGTGGAAGTCGAACTTCAAGTTTTTAGATTATTACAATTATTACAACATTTCTAATGTATTTTATGAGTGATACGTGACGCGTGATATTTAATGAATAGATATTCAAATTCAAATTCAAATTTAATCTTCAATGCATTTTATAAGTTGTTAAGCAGATAGATTTTATTTTATTAAAATAAACACTAGATTACATTTAAATATATATATAAAAATTAAATATTGTAGAATCAATATGTTTAACAAAGTGTTTGAAATTAAATAGAATGTTAGGCATTATTAATATTTTTTCCAGCCATGTTAGTTTGACAGGTTGCCTAACAACTTACACTGGAGAGGAAAATTTTTAGACATCCTCCATTGTATTTACGTGACAATATTTTTTTTATAATCCAATGTTGCATTGCATGTGGTCCACAATAACTGTAATATGCGCCCAATGAGAAAGCAATACGTGGCCCACAAATCTAAACCCCTTGAAATTTATAAAGCCATTAAATTTTGGATTTGTACCCCTTGATTGGTTTCAATGGGTAGTGGGTACACTACCATTGTATTGGAACAGAATGTTGCTTTATTAGTAAAGTTTGTGACAAGTGACCTACATGTCATTATTTTGTTGCAAATTGAGTCCTCATCCACTCAAACTTTTTTTTTTTTATTAACAAATTGAGAGAAAAAACAATGATTTGAGCTTCACTCTGACAATCAATAATTTTTATTAAATTTAAAACATAAATAAGATATTTAGTCCTAGGACTCAAACTTTGTCGTTAGACTGTCATCAATTTCATTTGATATAGGATACATCTAATAGATGGACAAAGGTTAAAAGATAAAGATAAAAGATAAATTTTATTTTATCTTGTTTAGATGAAAGTAATGTCCAAAATAAATTTTTATCCGAATAATAATTTAAGCCAAAAATAATGATAAATTTTGTCTTCGGAAAGAGGATGACAAAATTTTGTATCCGGATAATGATTCATTATTTTTTAAAAAGATAAATGTACTCATTTATAATATATATTAAAAAAATCTATTTTTGAATATCCATAACCTAAGATAATCGCTGTCACTTGTTCACCGCCTAGGAATAACAAAATATCTCGACCACGCCCGTTAGTAATTGGGTAACGTGGATCATAGTCCCTATTCCAAATTTCTCGAACTCGTCTCGAATTTTTTTAATTTAATTTTATATTTATATTTTAAAATTTAAATCGTATTTAAAAAATAAAAATTAATATTAAAAATTAATTAATTAATTAACTGCAGTAAATGAAGATTTTTTAATCCCCTCCCCGCATTTCAAAAATCTTGGACGGGATGGGGATGATAATGGCCGCCCCAACCCTACCACCGCCACCGTCCTATACCACTGCCTGCCTGCCATTGCCACTACCCTCCATCGTTTCATTTAAATTTTTTCTCTTTCAATTTTTTTTATTTAGTTTTTTTTGTTTAATTAAGAAAAATTGTATAATTGTCTTTTTTTTAAAATAAAAAATTGACTTTTTTAAAGTAACTTTTTTATTCTCATACAGAGCTGAATCAAACAAGATACGAATAAATATGTTTTTTTTTTGGAGGAAATAAATATGTTATTTGAATAACTTTTATTCATATAATTTTGGGTAATTTGCAGCCGCCGTCCCCAACTTTTGAACTTTTGACACTTTTATCCTCATTCTTTATTTTTTGGCACCCATATCCTCAAGATTTCTTAATTTGGTGGCTGAAGTCCCCAACCTTTGAACGTTTGGCACTTTTATCCTCATTCTTTATTTTTTTGCACCCATATCATCAACCTTTCTTAATTTGGTAGCTGAAGTCCCCAACCTTTGGATTTTTGTATCATATTTTTTAATTTTTTAATTGAACTTATGAAAAGTCTATTTAAAGACAAGTTTTGTGAGTAATTTTATCTATAAATATTTGTTTATTTAAAAAAACTTATTTTTAAAAATTTTATGAGATTTTTAGATTAATTTTTAATTTTTTAATTGAAACCGGGTCAACCATGGTTCGACCTTTTGACCCTTGACCCGTTACCTTTTTCAGGTCGATGGTCAATCCTGTTTTCTGAATATTGTATTATTCAGATAAATAGTTTTATTTAGATAACTATATTTTGATTAATGCTCCATTTGGTGATATAGGTGCAAAAAAATGAAGAATGAGGATATGGGTGCAAAAAATTGAATTTTAATTGAAAACGGGTCGACATTGGTTCGACCTTTTGACCCTTGACCCGTTATCTTTTTCGGGTCGATGGCCAGTCCTGTTTTCTGAATATTGTATTATTCGGATAAATAGTTTTATTTAAAAAACTATATTTTGATTAATACTACATTTGAGGATATGGGTGCAAAAAAATGAAGAATGAAGATATGGGTGCAAAAAAATGAAGAAAATCTCATAAAATTTTTAAAAATAAGTTTTTTTATAAATAAATCAACATTTATAGACAAAATTACTCACAAAATTTGGCTATAAATAAACTTTTCATAAGTTTCAATTAAAAAATAAAAAAATATGATACAAAAGTCCAAAGGTTGAGAACTTCACCGCCAAATTAAGAAATGTTGAGGATGTGGGTGTAGAAAATAAAGAATGAGGATAAAAGTGCTAAAAGTTCAAAGGTTGGGGACTTGACCACCAAATTAAGAAAGGTTGAGGATATGGGTGCCAAAAATAAAAATGAGGATAAAAGTACCAAAAGTTCAAAAGTTGGGGACGACGACTGCAAATTACCCTATAATTTTTATGTAGATAAATAGTTTTATCTATAAATTAAACGGGCCATAGTATAAAAATTTGTATGATGTTGAGTCAAGCTAGACTTCTATGAAATATGAGTTGAATTGTATTGACATGGATAATATATAATGAAATGGAATGTATAGTCAGGTTACTCTACTATAAATATCTAAAACTAGAAGTTGCTTAACTTGTATCTATGAAAATTTGAGGCCCCTTTTCAATGTCCTTTGGAGAAATCAAAGGGTTCATTATTTAGGTAAAATCTTTGGATTGTGACACACCACGTACTTGAGACAACGGACAATGCGAAGTTTTGAAGGAAACAATCACACAATTATGATTAATATGATGTGTATATATATCTTTTAAAATAATTTGAGACAAAATAAAAGTTTAAAATAGTTTATCACCAAGGATTGAGATAGCTTGAGAACGCTCAATTTGAATTGCAAGCTAAAACTTATTTGCATGAAGTCGGAATCCCTTGTAATAGATTACCAGCCATACAAAAACATATTTGTTTTCTAACCTTGTACATACTGTTACATCACACTGTGTGAGTTAAACATGCTCGAAGTCGTAACCTTAATACCAACAAGTTGTGTAACTAAAATAAAATCGTAACAATGTAATTGTGGTCGAAAGTGCACGTCGAGTTCTTTCTACTACTAGTATAGACACATTATTAATATTAAAAATTTATTTTCTAGTACGATGAGTCATTTCAATGATAAATAAATAGATATTTGTTAGTGATTTTGAAAATTGTTAATTTTAATTTTATTTTGTAAGCTATTTTATGATCTTATAATTTTTGTCATGCACAAACATTTTCTCTATTAAAGAATTTATAAGTAATTCATTTGATAAGAAATAACTAGAAATATATTTCCTTTAAACATTTGTTTTTGGTCAACTAAATAATTAACTTCATACCATAATATACAATTTTCTGTAGATATATATAAAATTTTAAAGACTTGTAATTATGAATAATAAAAATAAAAAATAATTAAATTCTTTTTATTTGTGATTTGTTAAATCAACTTTGGCAAAATATTTTAAGTTTAAATTTAAGTCATAAAGGTGACCATATCCTACACTAAATAATATCAAAGTGATCCCTAAAATAATAGTGCGACAAACAAACAGTACGAGGTAGTTTAAAGTAATAAACTAATCAATAATTAAATATCATTTGGCTTAGATTAAGACATGATGATTAGACAAATAATTTATATTATAAAATGGATATTTGAACATAATATCAATTTATTATCTTGCACATTTCAATGGAACATCCATTAATTATTACTATATAATAATGTATTGTGTTCACAAACCTAAGTTTCATGGACAAATCAAACACATTAGTTTCCTTAACATTATCTTTGGTGAGTAGTACTAGTAGGGATGGGACCCAAGAATGCTGTCTTTTTTTTTTAAATACTTTATAGTCTTGTCTAGTACTACATATCGAACATTGTAACAAAACTGAAAGACAAATATAAGTAAGAATGTACTCACTACGTTGTAGAAATGCTAATGCAAACAACACACACACAAACTGGTAACAAAATGTATGGAACTGAATGAGAAAAAGGAAAGAAAGATTATATTAAGTTCCAACTTCTGTCCTCACATTTTCTCCATTTTCAGATTTCTTTAGGTCAAAACTTAGTAGTAACTACAAGAAAACAAAAAATAAAAACCTTCAAGATGTCATACTTAATTAACTAAGGCGTACCACAGCAACAAACTGTCATTTCGCTGCACTCATATATCGCATGATGATCTTCTTTCATCCCGATCAATGATTCGGACGAATCTGAAGAGGTGTGGCTCCTGCATTCATAGCAGATAGAAAGGTGTATTACAATCAAAACTATGTGGAAAACAGTTCTTATTTATTCTTCATCTTAAAATTCAAATACAGGAGAGACTCCTCCCTTTCCCAGTTGTCAACATACCAATTAAAATCCCGTAGTATAATATTACTTTTCACATTTTCTTTTGTTATTTCTATGTCATTTTTTGGGACTCGGAACAACCAAATCAGCTGGAAAGAACATTGTTTCAACTACTTGATGTGATTAAGGTGCCCCTCTAATTCAATGCCGTTTCAATACAAAGGCAATAGACTAACTGTAGAAATGCATATAAGCTCAGCGGTTTAGATCTTCACCTTGTCACATCGTGCCATAAAAATGACAGATTAAGTCAGTCTTATTATTGAACAAGGATTGAGATAATCAATAGGATGACGTTATCCTTTTTTTTTTTTTTTTTCAGGTGGGTAAATAGGAATCTAATTCCTCTTCCTCCAACTTTAATAATATGAACTTCCTTATTAAATAATCAGATTATATCCACCTTTACTAGCAAAAAATTTCGAATAAGGACTATAATTGCAGCATCTTACCGCTTTCCCTAGAAGTCTCTTCCATGTCAATCTCGTCTTGCCTTCTGTACTTCAGGTCAGATGAGTCGTAATCCTGATAACATTTGTCCTTCAACATTAAAGAGAAGGTATCGGGAACAGAAAAAGAATTTCTACTGCTGGTAGTCAGCTTTTTAGGTGTCGAAGATTCAGCTGTAGAGCACAAGTCATCCATTATTGAGGTCTCAACTCCACTATTGCAACTACGCAAGTTATTTTTCAGGGGCTTTTCTTCATCTTCTGCAGACTTTGGCCTCTTTTTATTCAGTATAGCATTCTCGAAATTTTGCATCGATGGAACCCTTTGATCGCGAGACGAACTTGTTGGACAATTAGTCTTTTCCTTCAACACTACCTTCGGGATGGCCAAGTTCTCGTACGTGTCACAGTTATCAAAGACAACTTCATCTGTTCCGTGAGCATTTCCTCGCATGATCATTATGGCTTCAGTTAGTTGATCCCTTGCAAAATCTATATCAATTATGGGCTTTGGATAGTTCAATCCCAGCTCGACTCCAGCAGATTTAAGTACGGAAAGAGGTGTGTCCCATGGATGATGGATCCATTCAGTTGGCATTCTTGCTAGCTCGGGCAACCACTGCCTCACGTATTCACCATCTGGATCAAAGTTCAATCCCTGAACCTGGACAGTTGAGAAAAATGATTTAAGAATCAAATGAAAAGATTTATCAACTATAAAAAGACGGTTTTCAGAAAAATCAAATAGCACAAGAGGACATTATCCCCATCCCACCCCCCAAAAAAATAAAAAAATATACTTATATGTGCCATAATTTTACTTTCAGAAACGCAGATAAAGATTGCCAGATGAAATGAGCCGAAGTCAGATTATATTGCAATACCTGTGGGCTATCCATACGTTCAAGTTCATGTCCATCAGGCAAGCTTCCCGAAATATATTGCCAGCCAAGGATATCACTTTCCAAGTCTGCATCCAAAAGTGTATCCCAAAAGTACTTCATTCCCCATTTCCATGGCAGAAGAAGAAACTTCACAAAGAAACTCGAAACAATCACTCTAATCCTATTGTGAATCCACCCAGTTGCCCAAAGCTCTCTCATTCCTGCATCAACTAATGGATAACCGGTTCGACCCTGTCTCCAAGCCTTAAAATGAGCCTGGTTAGCATTCCAAGGGAAAAATTTCAGGTTGCTCAGCAATGATCTCTCATGAGTAAATGGGAAGTTAAAACAAATGTAGCGAGAATACTCTCTTAGCCCAATAGCCCTGAGGAAAATAGTTGCACTCTGTTTTCCAACAGAATTTCCTTCGTTGTTCCAAATTAATTGCTTCATAAGCACACATTGGAAGACTTTTCTGATGCTAAGTTCCCCATAATGAAGATAGGGTGACAGGAGGGATGTCGAATTCCCACCGACCCTGAGCCTATCCTTCGAGTAGTTGACCAGATGGTGTTCTACAAATTCCATGAGCGCCTTATCAGCATTGCTCCAACCTGGTGACCATCCTCTTCCCAACAAGGCATTACTCGACTTTTCTGATTCATCTTCGAGTCCCAATTCCTCAATAGAACATTTTTGAACTCTTCCTGTCAATAGTACAGACAAACGCCAATTTAAAACTCCCTTTTGATTTTCTCTATATTTCCTTCTTCTTCTTCTTTTTTTTTTTTTTCTTTCTTTTCCATGTTTTATTTCATTCATTTCTTGTCATTCTCATTCCAGTTAGGTTGTCAGACCGTTATGCATAAAGTCAATATCCCATCCATAGAATTTGCTCCAACAAATGATCAAGTCAGAATAAGACGCTTGTAGTTGCCTTCCAACTGATCAATAGCATGATCTACTCCGCAGTGTTAGATAAAACATGAGATGATAGCAATACTAGAAGTTTCTTAAAACAGGGTGAAGACCTAAACATTTTTAAAAAAAACTATAGCATACCTGCAGCCGGCACTAAACGCCATGGAGGTAGATGCGAAACAGGTTCTTTTTGCATATGCACACACTTGTCCCAGTATGCATCAAAGGTTGTAAAAGCGTGTCCATGATCATCATACACTTCCCAAGGTTCATACAATAACTCTCCATTGTAGCTTTGTACGGTAACACCAAGTTCGGTCAACTTTTGTTTAATATTGTGATCACGAACAAGTGAAACAGGATCTGGGAAAAGAGAGAACCAATTCAGAGTAACAAAACGAGGAAGAACATCTGTGAAAGAGCTCAATGCCAATACAGAAGAAAACATTGCACCTAGGGTGGATTTTAGATCGACTAGAATTGATAATTTAATAAGCCAAATAACTGTTAAAGTAAAGTGAAATGTCCAGCCGATCCAAGTTATATATATTCAAGGGTTAAATTAGTAACAAACTATATCATACACTTCACTTTACATATAATTATCCAGAAAGACCAAAACGAAAACTCACCATAAAGATGGTTATACACTACTTTTGTTGATCCAACAGCATTAATACAATCCACAATCGCGGAAAGAGTGCTCTCAGATTTGATCAGAACCAATTCGACTCCAAGAGATTTCAAAGAGTGCTTTAAATGGATAAGAGACTGCTTCAACCACCAGCGTGAAACTCGTCCAGGATAATATTGACCTTCTTCTTTTGGGCACCATATAAAAACTGGTAACACACTCCCATCCTTAGAAGCAGCAGCTAAAGCAGGATTATCCTCAATCCTTAAATCCCTCCTAAACCACACTATGGTCTTGCAATTACTTTCCATCCCCAAGATTCAAATACGCTATCCCGGATAATAATTTTTACACCATCCCGTCAATCCAAATTCGAAAATGTGTACAGGATTTCATTTTTTTTTTTATAAATCCACTCATATATATATCATCACTTTCACCATTAAAAGAAGCCCATCACTTCATAAATGGAAATCTAAGTATTCTAGGAATCAATTCAACTTAAAATTGACTCATAATTTCTTATACCCAAACAACCTTCAATCCCACCAAACCAAGAAATACTTATTAACTAATCATTCCAATCCAAACCCGTAAACAAACCTTCAAATCCAACACAAAAATACAGAACTTATACACACACCACGTGTGGCTACACCCTTCAAATAATAATTTTGGCCAAAACCCACAAAGGAAAAATCAAGAAAAAGTATAAAAAACAATTAAGAGGAAGGATCAAAATCTGCTGACACAAGTTTTATGCAGCCCTTGTAATCAAGAGAGTGAAAACGGGAGTTCTGTGAGCTCAGAGATTAGGCTACATGTGAGCAACTACATAGAATACAATAGAAAATACTGATAAATGCTATCCGCAAGACCGCTAACAACTCTTAATGGGAAGGAAATAATGGAAAAGTACCATTGTATAACCCTCGTCAATCTAGCACGCAGTACAGAAAGAGAAAGTAAACAGTAAATATCATCTGTTTCCAGATATTTTATGCACTATTCGAGTAAATATGCCAATTCTTTGTTTTTCGTTTTTTATTCTTTTGTGATGTAAATAAATCCCGTAAATTGTTGCTCAGACCATGTTTGGCTTAATTTTTTTTTAAAAAAAAATTTAAAAATTTTTTTAACAACATATTTTGTGGGATCGATAATTTTTATCAACATTTTAATCACACTTTTTACCAATTTTTTTTAAAATTTCTTAAAAAATCTACATTTAAACTCCACCAAATAAACACTTAGAGTTTGATCTAGCTAGAACAATAATATGGTCGTTTTAGAGTTTGATCTAGAACAAACGTTTGATCTAGAACAATAGGTAAAAGTGTCAATATGGTTCGAAATGGACGTGTTGTTAGTGGTGGAGCTAATACATGATTTTTCGTGATGCATTTTTTGATTGAAAGATATTAAAGATGATTTCAAAATAATAAATCAAAGAAGATTGTTTTTAATATATTTAATAATTCTATTTTTTATCATTTATTTCTCAATTTGATATTACCTCTTTTGGCTTATTTTTAGGTTATGTTTTTCACTCGTCGGGTAAGTTCTTGTACCGTATTGAAATATTAATGACAAACTTCGCAATGCATCTTTTAGATTGAAATCCATTAAATTGTCATTTCAAAATAACAAACCAAAAATTACGGCTAGAAATGAATTTAATAGTATGATATTTTATTATTTAATTCTCATTTCGAAGTCATATTTTTTAACTTATTTTTAAACTATGTTCTTGACTCATCAAATATGTTATTGATACAATTTCAAATTATTTATGACAAACTTCTCACACATCTTTCGAATTGAAAAATCATTAAACAGCGAATTCAAAATAATAAGTCAAAGAAGATTACTAAAATTGAATTTATTAATATGATTTCATTTCCGTGTTTAGACATTAATTTAATTAAAATTCTATTTAACAGTAATTTTAATCGTCTTGTTTGTATAATTAAATATAAAATGAAGAAATTTTGAAGTATTAAAAAGTAAGTCTCTGAGTAAATTTTTATCAAATTTTTTTTTTTGAAAATTCGGGAAACCTTGGGGCTGGTCCCAAGGCCCCCTTTTCTCCGGCCATGCATGTTGTCGACTAGCTTGTTCCTACAATTGCGCTAGATCAAGTAAGGAGTAAGAATTCGTAATGTGTTCGAATAAAATTTTCATAAAAATAATAAAGAAAAATTAGTTCCCGTTTGATCTCCTCCTCTCTGTCCATCCTCAGTATAACTATTACTTTTTCTCCTTTTGAGTTATTCCCAACACGAACCATGTTGATGGGTCATGCTAGTCTCGTAATTTTTTAAGAGACAAGTTAAGTCTAATACATGCAAGAGTTTTGAATTTAATCTCATTCGAAAGAAGATTTTTGACTCATTTCATTTTATAAAGTTCAATATTAGTCAACATTTATATGTTTGTATGCAATGGTAACTACTTTTGTTGATTCTCTCAGAGTAAATGAATAATATTCATTAAGGTAATTAGTACGTTTCGTTCTTATCCTTTGAGTCTATTGCGCAAATCATCCATATCGTTTGAATTTTGATATTTGAGTTTTGAATCCACCATTCTTTGCGCAAAAGGTCCTTTTTGTCTAATTGTGTCAAGTTTTGTCGTTAAGTCAGCGCGTCATGTACAATCTCTGATTTTACGAATGGTATTTTCGTCAAGTTCATTCCACCTGTGTTGATTGTGCCACGTGTCCAGCAAAAAATATTAAAAAAATTAAAAACTCCTCCCCAAACACACACACACACACATTCTCTCTCTCTCTCTCTCTCTCTCTCTCTCCTTCCTTTCTTTGATTTTCCATTGGAGGAAGAAACTGGGCGCACTTAGCCTCTCTACGATTTTCGCATCCTAACCTAACCATGACAGAGATAAAGCTCTCGGAGATGCGGGATTTGACCCTAATCGAAAGAATCGGAGCCCATTCTCATATTTGGGGCATGGGTTTGGATTCGGTTCTTGAGCCACATGTTTCTTCGGAGGGCATGGTGGGCCGATGACCGCCCTTAAAGCCACCGAGTAATTGTCAAGATGGCATAGAACGAAAAAATAGCGAATCGGGCTGTTCTTCTTCAGGGTAAGCCTAGCACTGGAAAAACTACTATTGCAATGGGTATGACTAAGTCCATCAGGTAAGAGACCCTATTTGCCATGCTGGCCGAGAGTGAGTTGTTCTCTCTCGAGATGTCAAAGACTGAGGCTCTAATGCAGGCGTTTAGGAAAGCGATAGGGGTTAGGATTAAGGAAGAAATAGAAGTAATTAAGGGTGAGGTGGTGGAGATACATATTGATGAATTTACCAAGCACATGTCAGATCTTTTGCGTATAGAAAGGGATTCAAAATTGGAATTTACTCAGGAGGAGCTGAATGTTGTTCCTACACCTGATGAGAATTCCAATCTGCCGGATGAAGAAACGGGGAGGGTTTTTAATTTTTTAATATTTTTTGCTGGACACGTGGCACAATCAAACACAAGTGGAATGGACTTGACAAAAATACCCTTCATAAAATCAGAGATTGTACATGACGTGCTGACTTAACGGCAAAACTTCACAGAATTAGACAGAAATGACCTTTTACGCAAAGAATGGTGAATTTAAGGACCAAAATGTCAAAATTCAAACCATATGGATGATTTACGCAATAGACTTAAATGATATGGACAAAACGTGCTAATTACCCATATTTAATACTATCAACAAATTATTTCTAAGACGGCTCAAGGCCCAACATGACTACAAAAAAGTTCCATGTCACTTGTCGGCTCAATTTACCCCTCAAATTTAAGAGAAAATTAGTCTTACTATGGTACATAAGTTAGAATATTGATTAACAAGGTGAATTTTTAATTTTTTTATAAAACTCATTTTTGTCAAAGTTTAAATTATAATTTAATTTGATCAAATAATTAAACATACATATTTTGCAAGATTTTCAATTTATAAGTACTTAAAAAATAATTAGTGTGAGCACATGCAATGCACGTGATGTATCGATAATTAAGAACGTAATAGTATTTATTATATCTTCTTTTTACGAATTGGTTTGATATTTGTAATGTAAGTGAAAAAAATTAAATATTAACAAATCATGCAATTGAAACCTAAATAGTATGCTTATAACTTAAAACATGGTTTATTAAAGCTCATTACAATAGATGGCTCAAACATATAATAAAATTGAATTCAATTTATTTTATAAATGCCTTGAAAACTTAGAATAATCATAACTTAGTTTATTCAAAATTGATATAAAAGTAGTCAAAATTATGCTAAATATACATTTTGCCTATTTGTGGCCAGCAGTTGCAACACGATGCAACAATTAACTGGTGTAAGTCTATATAATCAGAATGAATTAATATTCAAAGAAAAAGAAAACAGCTACATAGATATGAGTTTAAAAATACCCAAGTTACACTATGTGAAAAAAGTCAATAAAACAAAATATTTTGATTATATTACTATAGTAATTTTGGTCTACTAATCCCTTTTATAATGTGTTCAACCTTATTGCATTACACACAAAATACTTTTTTTTGGTCTATGCAAAACAAGCCACAATTATCTTGGGATTTGCATTCGAAGTTGAAATACTTTTTGAACAAGTCCTAGAACTTGTACCCGGTGTAACGATACATATGAAGAAGTTCATCTAGGATTCCATTTTACATAGGTTGGTTTGGATTTTAAAATGTATTTTAAATTCTATTCATTGACGTTACTTTATAAAATATTACACATGTAAATTTACGAAATATTTCCTAATGTTTTGTATAAAAAGTATAAATTACACTTTACATGCCATATTTTCAAAAATTACATATGTATTTCAAGTTCCATTAATTCTCTTTAAAAATAATAAAAAACATTAAAATACTGAATATATTCATATAAACCTAATTTTTAAAATTAAAATTTACATACCATTATTTCATAAATGTGAACAAATATCATATTTAATTATGATGAATTCATCTTTGGAGCACTATAATTATTTTGCAAATTTTTTAAACCAAATAGGTAGTAAACAACTTTGGTTGACCATTTTGAATAGTAACCAAATATCTATACTTTTAAAATAGGTGTAGGATTTCACTAGTCCAAAACATCCACCAACAATATGACAAAAGATTTAGATTCAGTTGACTTTTAATAAATGGTTGTTGTTAGAGCTGGAAAATTGATTGGGGTTGGTAGAACTTGGTCCCACCTAAAAGCAGTCACACTTGAAAATTAAATGGGTTAAGCCCAACCTAATTTTATCTTGAGTCGAAATATATTAGTTTTTAGTTCGGTCAAGCCCAAACCCATTAAGGGCAAAACCTAGTCTTAATTTTATTTTTTTATTTTTAATATTTTTTTACAATCTAATATACAATCTAATCAATCTTAGATAAATTTCAATATATATTTTGAAATTTTTAAATAGAGTAATTTTAAAATTGAGACTCTCATATATTAGTCGAGGATATAAATTGGGACTCTAGTGGGCGGGGAGATTATATTAGTCAATAGATAAACATTAATTTTCTTTTAAAATAATAATTTTTTTGACTAATTGTAAACTATTTCTTGACACATTTTTCTAAAATATAATAAAAGCATGATAGTCTTATTGCTTTGAGATATAAGTATGTTTGATTTAAATTAAAAAATTTACTTATAAGTAAATTTTAAATAAATAATTTATTTGTCACACCAAACATAATTTAGATTGAAACTTGAATTAAACTAAATTTTAATTAAATCTAAACATTTTTATGTTGGAGCTTGGGAATTTTTGACTAATGTTTCAAAAAAAAAGACAAATTTAAATTGAAGACTTGGGCTTAGACCATTATGAATTGATATTATTTGGATTGTGTGTTATGGTAATTTACAAATTGAGTGATTAGTACCAAGGAACCCAAAAAAAAAAATTTATGGGCCAGCCCGACTAGCCCAGAGGCCTGATGGGTTAGTTCATATAGGCTCGATATTGTTTGGGTCATGGTCAGCCCAACTCAAAATTAGGATTATATGGGTCGGCCAGCACGTGATCGGACCGATTTTGCCACCTCTAGTTGATGTGATTATAAGATTTTTCTTTAAAAATTGACTTTACGTCTTTTGGAGAAGACAAACGATTTTCTTGGGCCAGCTATTACATTTTCAGTTGTACCATTTTTAGTTTTGATTTAATTTATGAGATAATTAGATTTAACAATTTTATTAACTACTAGTGGAGTGCACGTGCAAAAATACGTGTTTTATTTTAATTAAGTATTTAATAGTGTGGTCATTATTTGTGAGTTTCTTAATTATTTTATTAGTTATGAAAGGCTGAGTAAAATATGTATTAAAATTTGTTGGAGAAAATACGTATTTTTTAAGAGTGAGCGGTATAGTTTCGATTAATTTTTAACATGAACGTTCTTTACTTTTAGATATGATGAATGGTGTGTAGTTTGTGACAAAATTGAATATTGTAATTCCTAGAATTGGATACTTCAATTATTATGTGAACAAATTATTCTGCTGCTTTTAAATTTAAAGTTCCATACTTTTCTTCATGATTTGACTTTGTAAAAATTTTCAATTATCAATTTAATTTTGTTTATTCTAATCAAACATTCAAAAAGATTAGATCACACGAGTGTCATGAGATATGTTAAAGATTACTTGTGAACTTGCAGTAATAAGTAATACAAATATTTATTATAGATTAGTATAAGTTGTTAATTAGTGATTTCTCATAAATTTTTGAAATAATTAATAAGCAATAAATTTGAGGAAAAGTGTTGATTTATTGTTTTATATTTATTTCCTCAATTTAAAATTGAAAATCAACAAAATTGTTCAAAAATCTCAAAAAAATTGATAAAAATAAGTGCATTAATGAGATTTTACTTGTTTTCATAATAATAAAGTATAGAGCACATCAATACCATATACATGTATAATTGTAAGGATTTAAACATAACTTCACAATACTAAATTATGTAAAAAGTAAAAATAAATAAAACTCTCAATAGCTTAAATCAACAAAAATAATTCAAAAGCAAATGAATATTCATTCTAGAATTTAAATAATTTATGCTTATAATTTCTCAACACAACGATTAGCAATGAAAACATGCATTTGTCATTCTTAATAGCGTGTTCTGAAGTGCAAATTTCAATATCTAATGAATGGTATTCACTATATTCTTTTGTTGTAGCTAACAAGAAATCAGAAAAATTATTTTTACTATAATCAAGAACTTAGGTAAAAATAAAAACAAATTAGTGTAAAAGAACACATATTTAGAAACGATATTTTGTATCTTGACCAGTGTTAAATTTAATATTACTATTGTATTTCGAAAAAAAAAAACTTACATTGCCAATTATGTTTCTAAATTAGGAAAAACTAAAAAAAAAAATAGAGAAAAGAAAAATGAACGGTGGTTGGTTTTCATAGGAACAATGCTACAAAAAAAAAGGAAAAAAATATTGTCAATTTTAGGAAATAAAAAAAACTAAAAAAAAAAAAAACAAGAACAATGGTGAAGATCACTCTTTTAATATATTAAAATACTGAATATTAGAACTATTTAAGAACTAAAAATGAGAATTGAAAATCAACACTCAAACAAGTAAAAATGTTCAAATAAGTATAAAAAATTAACAAAAACAGGACTTACACAACTAAACAACTACTTGTAATGGTCAATTCATGAATCCTAGAAATAATAAGAGCCAATAGCAACCTTCAAATTTATTCTGATCAGTGGTGCGAAAATTTAAACAGATAGATCTGCAGCAACAGCTTTTATAAAATAAAATTTGGATGGATACTCAAAATAATCAACATATTTGTAAATTTTGGGGTGCTTTTTCAAAAGACATGACTGAAATCGAAAAAAAGCGAAAAATACGAACGAAGAAATATAAGTGAAATAACAAAATGTTGAAAAGAAAATTGTGATGAAAAAGATCTACGATTGAGAAAAAAAATGTGTCAATTTCAAAAAATTAGAAAAATATGGAAAAAAAAAAGAAGTAAATGAATAGTAGTGGGCATTCATGGAAATAGTGTCACACTAAAAAAAAAAAAAAGTGTCAATTACAAAAAATCAAGAAAAACTTAAAAATACAAAAAAAAAAAAAAAAAGGAACAATGGTGGCATGCATTCATAGAAATAGTACCATACTAAAGTCCCTCTTTTAATATAAATATATCTCTGTGTGTGTGTGTGTGTGTGTGTGGCTAAATCTTGTTTCAATGGTTTAAGTTATTAAGTATTTGAATAGTTTTTATTTGGAGAAAAACAAAAAATTTATTTGATTGAGTATCTAAAATTATTAATATAATTGCAAAAACTTTGGACAATTTTTCAAAAGACATGACTAAAGTCAGAATGAAAACGAATAAGATAACTATGAAAACAAGAAAAATGGCTTAAACGTTGGAAAAAATTGGTTTTGAAAAATATTTACAATTCAAAAACAAAATGAAAATGAAAGAAAGGATATGGAAATAAGAAAAGTTTAAAAAAAATTTATGAATATAGGCACGCATTCCTATGAATAGTACCACTATAAAGTGCCTCTTTTAATATATAGGGATAGGGATGTATTTTGACAAATCAAATTATGAAAAACCAATTTGCAAAATCAGGTCTTTTGAATAATGAATTAAATCTACCTAATTAATTAAACTAATTATTCATAATATATACATTTTAGTTATCGTTTCCTAATAATCAAAGAGAAATATTATATTTGAAGAGAGAGAAACTTCAAAATTAAAAACACTATAAAAAATCAAGCCATCCCAAATTTACTCACTGTTGCGACTACTTTTGGATCTAACTCTAGTTCTAAAAATAACCTATCAATGAGTTGGTTGTGCGTGCAATTGTAGGATCAAGATACTAGTTATGTTGGAACCCGTATATTTATCACGATCGTATGGAGTTTTCACCTCCATTCACGATAAAATGCATTATACAATTGTCTTAAAAAAAGGTAAAAATTGCTTTCTTCAACATATCTCATTCCTTCATCAAATCTCATCTTCTCTCTTAAATCCATCTCATTCTTCTACTTCATGATATGCATTTGCTATTAAATTGGAATTATACGGTCGAATGCACCGCGTGTAGGCAGTATATTAGTTATTTTCAACCCATTTACCTCCGTATCACAAGAAAATGCTAGTGTACTCTATTGATGCAAAATGAAACAATTCGAATGTTATAATAACTCAAAAGAGTAACAAATTCAGCAACAAACAATGTTTTCTTTTTAAAAGTAAATCAATGTAAACCCATGCCACCCATATAAATCGCGCCTCATTTTTAACAGTCACGAAAATGTAACCCCCAATGGCGTAAGTCATAAATCATTATAGTGGTCGGATATAAGTAGTCACAATAAATCTTTTTTCTTAATTACATGTGACACATACAAAGACACACATAATGGTCACTACATATTTAAGTAAATTAGCAAATAACACATTAACAAAAAGTCACAACATACATCAATTACTATTACAACAGACATAATATACACATATTCTAATTTTCAAACACGTATGTAAGCCACAGATCATTATAGCAATCTTACTCAAATAGTCACACTAAATAATCTTTTGTAATCACATTTTTTTACATAGAAGCCACATATTTACATAGAAGCCACATAGTATTGATCACAATTGTCTAAATTCATACCACACGATGTTTTTATGATAACTAAAGTAAAGTGACACTTAACATGAAAGTAAAGTCACAATCACAAGACATGGGCCACATACTTAATCACTAAATACTCACCCACAGCCACAATAATCACAAACTAAATCACAAAATGGTGAGTCACAGCCACGACCACAACAGCCACAAACTATATCACCAAAATTTTCAGTCACAGCCACAAAATGACTGTCACACAATTAATCACCAATATTCAATCACATTCATTATTTTCTTCATAATTTCATATATTGTTAAAGAGATAATATATAATGACAAAGAACTGACACATTCAAGTCATAGAATGTAGCATTGATATATTTATTGTGAAATGATGAATCATTTTAAAACATAATTTTTTTAAAAATATTACTATTAATTGGGTGACTAATACCGTCGATGTGGTCACGAATTGACAAATACATTATTTTGTTATAAAGTTTTGTGAAATCATGAACACATAATCAACATATTATAAATAATTTAGTTATAAAAATCTAAATTCAAAACTAATAAAGTTTGAAATTATGGTATTATCATATTCACATACTAAAATTTGTGTCATACCTCATGTATGTAGACAGTCGGACGACAATATCAATTCAAAAAATGCTATGCATGCATGTCATACTTTTTAAATTTGAGTCACAATACCATTCGCCACAAATTTCTTTTTTTTTTTTTCCTTATTCTATTAAGAAACACTTTACTTAATTGTAAAACAAGATACTAACTGATTCTACAAACCTACCCAAAATTTTCAGTTCCCAACCAATTAGCAATTAGTTTTCTTTGATATCCGTGATTGCCGCGGTGTGACAAGCTCCTAGTTGGGTCTTGGGAATTGGCAATTGTAGAGATGGTAAAGGTTGCTCATTTTTATGGAAATGAGACCTACTTCTATTAATTGCAATGTTTTTTTAAACAAATATAATCTTTTACTAGTATATACCGCTTTTCCTGGTGGATTCGATTGTAGGTTATGATTCAAATTCAATGGCAATCAAATACCTAGTAGATGAAAAAGAATGTAGATTTGAAGATGAGGAATTTGAAGAACATATGGGATATGATGGAGAAAAATTAAGTTTGATAATGATATAACAGATGAAGAAAAAGGTGAATTTGAGAATTTGATTTGAAGAAAATCAATTTTGAAAATGAAATGAAGACAGAAGTATATGTATTTTTTTTTAATAGAGGAGAAACTCCATACGGTCGTAATTATATTATGTTATTTCTTTTTATTTTTGTTTACTTTGGTTTCTGGGTTTTTTTTTTAAACATTTGTTGTCGTCATTTGTTTGTTGTGCTTGTTATTCTCATTCATTCTTTGCAAAATAATAGTGTAAGTGTTACTAGTATATGCTTTGTTAAGGTGAGATTCAACCATAGATTCTATTATGATGATTGATTAAGACGGTGAACAGATTTTAGAGATGATCGGTGGATGGAGATGATCGATTGAGGAGAGATGGATTGATGATGTGAGCAGATTTTGGAGATGATCGATTGAAAGAGATAATCGAATCAGGAAGATAGATTGAAACAATCATTTTGGAGGAGATGATTTTGTAAGAGATAAATTGAAGACATAGTGACACATCGACGTGTAAGTACTTTTTTCTTCTCATAACGAGAGAAAACTCCTATACGATTGTGATCAAGTAGGGTTTATTTGGATTGTTTGAGGGTTAATTTCAATAACGGCCACTAGTTTATTTTAATAACTTTCATTGAGGTTTGTTAAAAAATATAAAATGATAATTAAAGTAATTTTTTTTTATAGTAGTAGTTACTCAAGTTTCTAACAATTACCTTAATAGTCACTCAACTGAATGTTAACTTAAAATTCTACAGGTTACTATTAATTCAACATGGACATAAACAACGATAACTAGTACGCCATGTTAGACTAGGACGTGTTAATTGTAGCTAAATACGTAATTATCAAACATGTTTTTCCCACATATGTTTGATTTAATTATGCAGCCATTAGTGAAACTTTGTATTTTTGTTGGTGAATTTTTTGGGAGGGGCATTTTTGTCTGACGTAGGGTACTAGGTAGCGTCATTTATGTCCACAATGGAATTTAACAGTGACATGTAGGATTTTAAGTTAACGTTTTCATTCGAGTGATCATTAGTGTAACTATTAGAAACTTGAGTGACTACTATTGTAACAAAATTACTTCAATGACTATTTTAAAATTTTAATAAAATTTAGTGACCATTACTAAAATTAACCCAATTGTATGATTGTTAATGTTGCTAATTTACTTGTGACTATGGTTTTGTTAGTCTTGTTCTTCTTGTTTTCTTATATTGGTTGTATTATAATTGTTTTTTGCAACTTTTGTGTGCATTAGTTCTTCTTAAGTGGAAATATACAATTGCAGGAACATGGGTCCTGATTTAGCATTATTATTATTTTTCCATAAACGCGCAATTTAACAATCGATTATGTTTTTTAATCAAAAAAATGCTAGACGTGGGATTTTTTTTAGAATTCATCTCTTTTAAAATATTTAAAATAATACTAACAATAAGAAATGCTTTTTCACGCATCGACTTTGCTTAGATCAAAAACTTAAAATTCGAATTCCACACTTAGTCATGTTTTACGTTTATATGTGTTGAACTACTTTATTTAAAAAAACTTCAAAAATTTCGAAGTGCAACCCACGTAAACTACTACTAGGCACTATAAGTGGTCTGACGAGGAAGTATTTGCGTGTGTTTTGTTGCTTATGGTCAATTTACTCCATGGAAATGAGAACTTAATTAAAGATAGAGAACATTTACTGGATTATTTAAAAATTTAACAAATTTATAGAACACTTGAAAAAATTTGATTGAAATGAGAAGTGCAACCCACGTGGGAAAACTATACTACTAGGCACTATAAAAAGTGGTCTGACGAGGAAGTATTTATTTGTGTGATTCCTTGTTGCTTATGGTCAATTTGGCCATAAAGTGCAAGCACGTTTTGGAATTTTGTTTTACGTTTTCATTTAAAACGTAACTCCATGGAAATGAGAACTTAATCCAAAATCAAATACTCCACGAAAGAGAAATCTGCATTTTCTTGGATTATGCTAAGACGCTCACTTCAATTTTAAAAAGGTTGAGAGTAGATTTATTACGCAATTGTTTACTTTTTGTAAAAGTTTATTAGGTTTTGTAAAAGTTGAAAATGTAAAGTGCAAATTTTTGTTAAAAATATCATCACTCCTTGTAGTGAAGTCACAAGTATTCTTTATTATTTCATTATTCTAAGGAATCAAGAAAGATCTATGTAGTCGACCACAAAATTTATGTGATCGACCCCAAATACGGACAGTGTAATTGAAAGCGTCGTCACAAACCTTAATAGATGCTAAGATATCAAACAACAATCTCCAATATAACATACATCAGTAATCAAACTGTTAATATTTTTCATTTGGTAGGTATCATGATAATAAAGAACCCCATGTTCCCTAAATCAGGGTGTTTTATAGAATTCCTAATCAGCCTTCCCAATATTGTCAAATACATTTTATTTAAGCCATATCTAATTGTATCATAAACAAGTACTGCACAGACACTACTAAATTGAAGGAAAATGCATATTTCTTCTATGTAACAATTAAAATATAGTACTTTTGCCTGAGACGAGAAATCAGTGCACAATAAAACGAAATCAATTAGCACGATCTCGGAGTACTTCAAGGTCCATCTCGGCTGGGTCAGTGGCCTGAATCTCGTAGTGTATACCATCCAGCTCCCTCCTGAGCGTTTGCTTGGACGTTGCGTAAAGCATCTTGGCACGAATCCAAGACATAGAAGGAGACCTGAAAGGAAATAAATGTAACTTTCTTCTCTTATCTTGAAGATACATAGTATTGGAACATAGCGATATTCCTTCTTCCTTTGTAATAGAACAAACAGAAAGGTGTCGATAGATAGACGGAGGGCAGGGGGCGAGGAGAGCAAGAGAGAGAGAGAGAGCGACCATGCAATAAAAACATGCTTTTGCAGTGATGTCAGAAACCAAAATCGTAAACACATATCGGCCATGCAGAATGATGCAGCTTTGTCCTTCTTCCTTTGCGAATGTGCTTTTGCAGTGATCAGCAACACCCATGCCAAATGATGCATTTGTCTGCAATCATTAACATTGCTCAAAATTCTTGCACCAATTTGATGAAATAACATAAAAAAATATAGGACAAATTATGAGAATAGAAGATAATGATGCTTTAAAGTTTCCGTTGAACTGCACTACCCGGTAAACATAAAACATATAAATGAAAGGGAAGTTTTTCCGTGGACTTGTGCTATCACTTTCCATAACACCTTTCGAGGAACCAATCCAGTAAACATATATACACTGAAGTCCTATGTTTCATCCATTCAGTTTAACATTGGTTAAACAAAAATCCCAACCTCCCACCCCTCTTCTTTCAATTGAAGAATCCTCCAGAATATCACACATCCGCTAGCCTGAAATATTCTGGAAGCGGGAAGAACATCAATGTTGAATTCATCTCTGATCCCACCTGTAACGACCACGGACTTACTCTTTAAAGCTTCTTGCTCAGGAGCTATTCCGTGCATCGTTAGTATATACGTACTATCTACTGAGGGTTGCGCTTCAAAGTAGATTTCTTCCGCATCCCCAACGATTCGAACTCTTGACCTCTCCTTAAGAGGAACTTATGGTAAATTCTGGCACCAATTGGGCAACTTGCAATTTAGTATGACGTTGAGGTTCAATTCCTTTAATGCAAGTTTAGTATGCAGTATTAGATAAGATTGAATGATATAATGAATAAGATTTTAAGATACTACTACTATCCAATCCTCTTACAAATGTGCCTACGCCGTTGGTGTCACAAAACAAACCACTTTACAAACTAAAGTAGGAGAAAAATAATGCTCTAAACTGCAAAAATAAAGCCTAAAAATCCAATAAATGTCACATGAAAACAAGACATCACAGTACAAATCAGAGCACAATTTCATCTGATTAACAAATTCCAAACCACCATGCAACTTTAAATTCAAAATTAATTGTCAAAGAAAGGAAAACCCAGTAAAGTAAAGTCAATGATGTCTCAAAAAAAAAAAACCTTAAAATCCCAATTGATCTCCTTTTCTACAATCCACATTAGTCATGAATTTCCATTTCATTTATCATTAGTTTAAAACATAAACAGCTTAAAATTCATGGAACTTGCACAAAAAGCAGCGATAATCAGACAATAAAATTCTACAAATCAACTAAAAGACAGTACAGATAAAAATTAATAAAATAAACCATCAAGAAAAAATACATATGAAATAATACAAAAACAAGAAAAGAAGGATTAGAAACTGACCCATCCACCACGGAAAGACATGGCAAGAACTTAGGAGATTAAAGAATTCTGTGATCCCTCTCACTATTTTTTATTTATTTTTTTATCACTTTCTAAGCTTCGCCTCTCACTTCACTAATCTTGAGAGGAGTGGCGGCCTTCTCTTGATTCGCCCACCAAATAAATTCGGATGCGATCACAGCTTATACACATTTTACACACTTGAACCAAATATTCTACGACTCTCTCCCTGTTGACCGGACCACGGCCTTCCATGTTGCATTCCAATATTAAATATTGACTTCTAAGAAAAAATGTTGCATTTCAAGTACCAGGGAATTTGATCACTCGATCATCTAACAACTCCTCTTGCTTTAACACTGTACTGTACCTATGCGACCTGAGTATTTAATTTGACATATGTATGTTTAGTTGCAGTTATTCAATACACTTTTGTCCTGGATAGAGAGAGAGAGAGAGAGAGAGAGAGAGAGAGAGAGAGGCGCGTCTCGTCTGTTTATGGTTCAATAAAAAATGTCAGCTAACTCACTTTGAAGTTTGAATGCGGTTGCATATCTCTAAAAATAAAAGATTTTTTTATATTTTTTATTTTTTATTTTTATTTTAGAATTAGTACTAGGCTATCATCTTTTTTTTGGTTAACATAACCAAAATAGAAAACTGTCTGAATTTTTTTTTCTTCAATTCATATTATCAAAGACTCTGTCGTACTGGTGTAATGGTAAAAAAAAAAATAGGCAACTTCTAGAGCTTGTCTAAATTGAGAAGTTTCATTAAAATTTAAACATGCTAATTTAGAAAAAATTTAATTTTCTATGTAGATTTAGATTTTATATATATATTTAAATGTAATTTTAATAAAATAAAATACATTTAAATAACAATTCACATAATACATTGAAAATCAAGTTTTGACTTGAATGCGTATTCGTTAGACATCAATATCACATAAATTAAAATTTTTAACTTTTGTACTACTTAAATAACAATTCATAAAATGCATTAAAGATATTCTAATGATTTTGTCTCTTCAACCTTCAAAATAAATGGGGATCCTAGATCTCCAATTTATTTAAATATGTAAATTTTATTTTACACATGACAAAAGGAAGATAAAATTGTCAAACTATTTAATTATTTAAGGTCCATCTTTGAGGTCATGTGAAAGTCGGGAGCAATATATAGATCGTTTTTGTCATATAAGGACTCAAATTATTAAATATAAATAGATTGAAGAATTAAAACATTCATTTTAATTATATTCAATCAACGTTTTTTATTTTTTGCATCACATTTTAATTATATTTAACATCTTTAATCTTTCAACATTATAGCACTCATGTCCCCAACTTTTTTTTTATCACATTTTTATCTTCAACTTTTCGTTAATTAGTACATCTTGTGTTTGATAATAATTTCTGCAAAAAATATTTGTTGATAATTCGTAAAAAGACTTATTGTCTATTATATTTTGAGTGTCGTTCTCGTGCTCTCAAGTGAGCAAGATGTATTGACCTGCCGCCACGTCACCAAGTGGGCAATACATCTTGTCCGCTTGGGGGCAGGAGAACATCATTCATCATATTTTTATATATATATATAAAATATATATATATATATATATAAAAAGACGATAAAATATTTTTTCCTTATTTCAAAACACGTAAACAAAATGTCTCGACATAAATAATTATCAATGATGAAATGAGCTAAGTAATAAAAGTTGAAGATAAGAATTCAATAACAAAACGTTAAGAATTAAAAAAAAAAAAGTTGAGGATCTTAAATACAATTAAAATATAGTACACTTATAATAAATTGTAGTGTTAATATAACCATCCTAAATGTTATTATTATGAATTCAATTAATAAATGTTAACCCAATTTTGGTTCGGTTTAGTTATACTTTTAAAACCATTTAGGTTTAATTGTATAATTTTTGTTAATATGTTATTTTCTCGGGTTCTTATTAGAATTGATCAAATTGAATCGTTGCATCAAAGATCGTCTCTATTTTTCAAGAACCTTTCAAATCAAATTTATGCTGATCACAGTAAATCTTAGCATTTTTCTTTAGGGTCAAGCTTACTAATTTCTTTGGCACTCTCAATAATTTTTTGAATTTAATTTAATTTTAAACGATAATCAATATTTTTCATTTCTTAAACTTCTCAAATATTTTCCTAAATTGCTATTTTTAATTTCTTTGAAGATAAGAACTCGACCACACTTATTATTTCTCATCAGTTGACAAGATGCCATTTTATCACGATCGAAAGTTTTACTTTTTCAATTCATCTATTCCACTCATCATCTCTAAAATATCTTTACCGTCATCAATCTATCATCATAATAGAACTTATGGTCGAATCACACCAAGAAAGCGGTATACTAATAAAATTATATTTTGGAATCTATTTAGTATATTAAATTTTATAGATCAATTGATAAATGTTAAGTGATTTTTCTAAAATACAAAAAACAAATTAAATAATTTGAGAATATTTATCTACACTAAAAATATTAATCAATTAATGGCGTAATGGTTCCCTATTTATCCTTATCCATATCCATTTGTATGCGCACTTGAAATAATCAAAATTCAAATTAGGCCGTTCTGTTCAAATTATCGTTAACCAAAATTCGCCAAAAGAATAGGAATAAATATTGGCGCGAATATGGAGTTACAAGGTAAGTAACAAACAGTAATTTTCACAAATTCCAATTTCCCCATCAATCCAACCGTTAAATTTATAGTGAATTTAATTTTTTTCTTGTATTTTTGTTTCTTTTTTGCTTTAATTTTCCTCTTAATTTCAATCCATGGAATAATATTTAGGGCACAGAGGTCCAAATAATCCAAAAGCCATGCTTTCGTCTTTATTACATAAGCGAGAAAAGCTTCAAGAAGAACTGGGGAACGTTGAAAAACAGGTTATTTTTCAAATTGTGTGTTCAGTACAATTCTATGTAATTTGGGGTTGGGGTTTTTTTTTTTCCTGAGAGTTTGTTGCTTTGTTTTAAAATTGTTTTTTGCTGCATAATTTAGTTCTTTATTGTACTTTGAGCCTTTTTAGTCTAGTGTTTAATTTCTTTTCATAAGCTGTTGTTTGATAATTAGCAAATAGTTGCTTCTTATTGAAATATTTTAGGGTTTTGATTTTCAGGGTGTATTCGATTTATATTTTTTACTTGTATTGGAATTAAATTTGTTTCAGCAATTGAATTTGTCTATTTAGTTGCAATTGCTATGTAAATATCATTACTTCTCATTAATTTGTAAATTTTGGATATTAATTTTTTTTTAAAATCATAAGGATACTGTTTGTTGTAGGTATATGAATTAGAGACAAGTTATTTACAGGAAACAAGCATTCTGGGGAATGCGTTGAAAGGCTTTGATGGATTTCTTTCTTCGACAAAAAATACCTCTAAGTATGTAAACTCGTATAAAATTCTCCTTGTTTTTTCATTAATATTTTTGCATCTATTTATTTCTTATATTCCTTGGTAATTAATTTGATTGCTAAAATTGGATTTATGCACGATGTGATGTAGTTTTGAAGAATTTGCACTGAACTTTGTTTGTTGCTGTTGGATTCATGCATAATGTAGTGGTAATGAAATAATCAAACATAACATCAAAGCACCTTTGAGCTCAGTTTAAATGCTTTCATTTATCTTTTGTCATGCTAATTACTTTTCATCTAATCTACCTTTCAAAGGATAACTTACTTATAATTGACACACGTTTTTATTGGAAACTCAATTTTCAGAATGCGACTCATTTATAAAGTGGTTAAGGATAATCAGAACTAATATTGCAGAAAACTAATTTCTGTTCACTGACCATTGGCCTTTAACTTTCTTGAGTTCTTGTTGTATTAATTATTCAAAGTTTTCGCTTGGCTTGAGCAATTAGAAGTCGGTATCTTTGAGCTCAGATCACCCGTTGGGAGGGTTTTCGTTCTTCATAACTAGATAGAAACTTGTTTTGGATCTAATTAAAAACTTGTTTAATATTAGAGTGATATGTATATCTATTATCTTTGATAGTGAAAAGCTGAAACCACTGTCTAGTGAACCAATGCTTTTAAATGTGTTGGTGTGCAAATAAGAGAATATATATGCATTAGACTCCTTGGTGGTGAATTGGTTACTGTTACCATAGTCCTAGTACTAAGCTAGTGCTTTTATTGTCTTTGCTTTCTGATAGGCCACAATTAGTTAAAGCGGGAGGAGGGGTAGTTTGGAAAATTAGGTAATAAACACCAATATATGTAATGGGTAGGGGTTTCTTTTGAAGGCATTCAGTTTTCATTTTGGGGTGGTGTGGCTGAATGTGAAGCAGTCCGCCCTTACAGTTTTTGATCAGTAGATTATTTAGAATTAGGATAATTGTTGGAGAGAGAAGAGCTCTCGAAATCTCTTTAAAACAATAGCATAAATTTTGTTTCATTTACCAGTATTCAACAATAAATCATTACAATTCCTTCATCTATTACATACACAATCTTTTCTCTTAATACAAATTACATTACACTATCACTATCAATCACGATGGCTTTCGAATCGCGTCCAATCTGCATTCAACAACCTGTCTCATGAACTGTGTTCTATCAATTGTTATAAGAGCATCGCACCTGGGGTTAAATGGCAGCAAATTTCGGTAATTCGGTTGAGGAAATAAAGAAGAAGATAGAATCAGTCATGGAGAAATGCAAACATCTGCTCCAAAAATTCAGCGAAGAGGATGATTTTCGACTGGATTCGCGAGGTCGACTGAAAATGTCTATATTCTACGATGGAAGTCCAAATTGGTGGCTGTCGAGGGTGGAGAAGATTTTCTCAATGAATCGGTTGTCCGAGGTTGAAAAAGTGGAAGCCGCTGTAGCGTGTTTGGACGGTGAAGCGTGGGCGTGGTTCTAGTGGGTAGATAGTCGCCGTACCGTGCGAACTTGAGAAGAATTGAAGAATTTGATGTTGGCTCGATTTTGCGTAAAAGAGGTCTCTGTTGGTGAAGAATTTTCAGCATGGAAACAAATAGGAGGTGTTGTGACCGAGGAGGCGACGGTGAAGGAACACCAGTACCAACTGCAGATGACTCCATCGCAGGAAAAAGAAAAGAATTCTGGGAACAATTTGGAAATGTTAGATGTCATTGGGCTGATTTTGAATTTAGGGCCACATTGTTAAATTCGGCGGGTTTGAGCCGCACCACTAAACTGGGTTAGCAAGTGGAGGATGAGAACGTATTAATTGGAAAAGGCATCAAAACATTATTAAAAAAAGGGCCCAATTACAGTAACAAGAAAAAACTCAGCCCGGTCAATTTCAAAATTTGCACTAGTGACCCCAAAAATTTTAGATTTGAAAAATACTTGAATCTTCAAGAAGCTCGTAGATTCAGAACTTCGATTAAAGATGAAAAAGAGAATTTGCTTCTGGTGTGACGACGAGAAAAATTTGGTGGGTCATCATTGCAAAAATAAAGAGATACAAGTGGGGGTGGTAAATGATGAATGGGAAGAATTGGACATCAACGAAATGGAAAAAAGAGAGGACACACTTGAGGTCTCCATTAATGTAGCAGTGGACGTGACATCTCCAAAAATCGTGAAAAGTACAGAGAAAATTACACAATTAGAGGTCATAAATTGGGTTGAGCTATTTGATGGTCAGACAATCCAAAATTACATTGGGAATGGCGTGGATAAGACCAACTAGTTACGGGGTCTTCATGGATGCTATACTTATGGTTGTAGGGAATTCCGCTCACTCATGTGAGTTGAAATATTGTTTTTCTATTCTTATTGTAGATAAGGTTTTTGTAAATAAAATTGTTCGACTTTACGGTATTCTAATATTTATAAGTGGCCCGAACCTTCACCTTGTGGACAAGGTGAATTTTTGAGGGCGGGGTATTGATAGGCCACAATTAGTTAAAGTGGGAAGATGAGTAGTTTGAGAAATTAGATAATAAACACCAATATATGTAAAGGGGGTTTTTTTTGAAGACATTCATTTTTCATTTTGGAATTAGGATAATTGTTGGAGAGAACAAAGCTCTCGAAATCTCTGCAAAACAATAGCGTAAATTTTGTTTCATTTACCAGTATTCAGCAATAAATCATTACAATTCCTTAATCTATTACATACACAATCCTTCCTCTTGATACAAATTATATTACACTATCACTATCAATTACGATGGCTCTCGAATCACGTCCAATCTGCATTCAACAGCCTGTCTCATAAACTGTGTTCTATCATTTTCATGAGCAAAGAAGTATTCTGTAGGGCAAAGACAATTTATTATTTGGATGCTTAATTTAATAGTCATTGGCGAGGATTTTGGGAGTGTTTTGAGTGATTGATAGCTCGGATAATATTGTTAGGAAATTGATTGGGAAATAAAATCCAATTGTTAAGTATGTATTTGTGGTATTCTTTTGGGTATTGACATCTTTATATAGAGCATTGGCTAATGCATTGAGCATTTGCTTAGACGTTAGCATATCTAACAGTTTATAGAATTTTGTGGCATTTTATCTAATTGATGTTCTATCGCTTTTTTTTTTTTTTTCTCTCTCTCTCTCTCTCTCTCTCTCTCTCTGGGTGTGGGTGTGGGTGTGGGTGTGGGTGTGGGTGTGCAATTTTCATGTTCAGCGTGATCCATTAAAGCCCTTTTTATGAAAAGTCTAGCTAAAGTGGATTTTATTACCTATCTACCATTGAAGTCTTTCTCTCTCACACACACACACCCGCGCACACAACACACATTTACTTGTATTGAAGTTTTTTGTGAGATTTGAGATAAATCTATGAAGAAATGGAATTTGGCCAATCAATCTCTCCAATTCCTTTTTGTCACGACGTCATACGATAGTCGTGGCATATGCAGAGCAACAGGCTCAAAACTACATATTAACTTGATAGGTCTGGCATTATCTGTTCAATTTGATCGAGGACGAGATAAGATGTGATCATGCATTGTTTTAATGAATATATTGTATTAACATTGTCGATATTCAATGTTTGTTAGAGCTTTATTTATCCATCACACTTCTTACATTGTGTTTCAGCTTAAAAAGATCCAGAAAGTTTCAGCTTGAAGATAGGGTGTTTTCATTGTCCTCAGTTACCTCACCAGCAGTACGTGCAAGAACCTAACATTCATATCTGAAGTGCACCTTTCTGTCTTAGATTTCTCATTTGGAGTGTTTTGTTTGAATATCTTACACATTTCTATTTCATTATCTGTAAAAATATTCTTATCAAGAGTGAGAAGGGTTTGATTAAATTTGGAGTTCCAAAACCTAATTATTCTCATCCAACGCTTCCACGAGTGTAATTCCTGAAACAAGTTTTTGATACATCATATATCCATTTCGGATTACGAGTTCTTGTCTGAATATCTAAGAGTTTGGTCACATATAATCCTATTTATGTGGAGAGTTATACTTTGAAACTATATGACCTTGGAAATGAAAGTTCTTGATTCGTTACTCCATTCAGTGGTTAATAATCACTTTCAAGCAGAATGATATCCCATGAGAATATGTAACAATTGTGTTCTATAAGAAAATGATAATGTTTGGGCACTCTGTCTGATCTAAGTTAAGCCAGAAGCGTGATGCCCAGAATACATTGATTTTTTTACCTTATCTCCAATCGAAGCACCTTATGGTCCTTATCCTTGTGGTTTTGCGATCTCTGTTTTACCTCACTCTGTTACAAAATGGGCTGCCAGTCCTCTGGTGCTTATGAAAATTAAGGATTTTGTCCCCTTGATGGTGAGGATAGTGTAAGTAAACGGAGGGAGATTGCAAACTCTTCCAAACCACTGGGCTTGAATCACTTATACATTAAGAGGGCAAATATTCTTCCTTTACATCATCTGTCAAAAATTGCTTGGTCCAGTTAATGGCAGAGAGATATTGCTTGCTTTCTAATACTGTGTGGGGGTTGTAGCCCATTTTGAAACTAAAGGGGCTAGAGTGCAACTAACAAAACCACTTCCTAGGTAACATGGAGTTTCCTACACTATTCACCGGTCAAGAAGAAACCAAAGTGTTGTTACTCTTCTTTTTTTAACCACCATTTAGTGACTGTTCTTCAGAATGCTCTTTGTTTTTCACGTGCTTTACCTTTCTTGTTTTCAAAAATTAAGTTTCTGTTGTAAAGGATGTATTGTTGCCTACATTTGATATTAACCATTCAGGTTTGACATTGCCTGTTTGATCACTTTTTAATGTCTAGGCAGAGGAGCTTAGAGTTGTACGAGAAGGTTAGTCTTTTTGTTTTCTTTTCCTATTTCAAGTGGTTCTGTGTTACTACCACGGGGAAGGCATAATTAATCCCAGGTAACTTGCGCTGAGGATTGACACCATAAATAATTTTCATTGCCTCTTTACCTGAATTTTTTTTTGTTTTTGACATTATTCGAGCACTGTTGTTTTACCTCGCATGCCTGCATGTTCATAGATGGAAGATTGGATATAGGTCAAGGTCGGTCCAAGGGTGGAGGCTTAGCCAGTAATGGACAGTAAGTGCACTTTTTTGTCATTGCAAGAGTTTATATTTAGTTCGAGCAAGCTAAAATGAATTATCAAGCCACTGGTTTTTATAAACTCTAAATAATTAAAGATTAGAATATATAGTTTGTGTTGTCATCCCTCCACTGATTATTTTCGTTTTCTTATTTCCAATTTAACTACAATGCATAATACGAGTTCTTTCTTCAGGGGAAAACCGAAGAAGGGAAGAACAGGCTCAAGGGATGGAAAGAAAGTAAGGCTTTCAAGTGACTTAGATCTGGATGATGAAGACGATCTTGATATGAGATAGCTAAATTTCTTAGTTTCGTATTCAATCCTCCTATGTATCATGTTGTGCTGTAAGTTTAGTAAATTTACGGTTTAAATTAATTAATCATGTAATCTTTGCTAGGATATATATATGTTGTAAGATGACCATAATTGAAAATTTACACCTGGGATCTACATTATTTGGGAAGATTTAAAATAAACATAAGTATTAAGGTAATAAGAAAATGTATTTGAACCGATTTTGTTTCTGATTTTCGAGTTCTGTTTTGTAGCAGAATATAATTTGTAGTGTATATTTTGACTGATCTTGATTACAGTTTGGAGTCAAATTACACATGCTTTAATTCTTGGGTTGTGCACGTAAAAAGACATGTTGAAGAACTATTGTACGCATGAGCACTGATCTCCTGCCCCCTTGGGTGCAGAAGATCATTCCTGCTGTACACATATTGTGTTGTAAGTTGTTTATTTTGATAATAAGTAGGAATGATTTTCTAAATGTTACTTAGTGCTAGTTTTAACAAGAAAAAAAATTAATTATTTTTAAATCCACTTATTCACTTATATGCAAACTTATTTTTTTTTATGTTAGGCTAGGCTAAGCTAAGCACGCCCTTAGTTTAGAGATTAATCTAATCTATTATCCATTTATTTAAATGTTAATGTATAAATATTTCCATCCTTATCAATTTATAATAAATTTAATTAGCACTAGTAGACATATGGAATGTCCAAATATATAAAAGAAAAGCTATTTATTTTAAAAAGAAAAATATGATTTAATCTTTGTATTTTGCATTTGCAATATCTATAAATCCACGATTTGGGACCATTTCTAAGTTGAATGGTTTCAAGTGGCAATTTTTACCATGAAAAAGTCTTTTCCATGATACAAATCTATTACTTTTACCATTACGAAAAAATCTAGGTTTCCATGATACAAATTTATTACTAAGGGTGTTTTAATGTTTTCCTTGAAAATTACTGAAGAAATCTCAAAAAGTTTTATTTTCCCAAAACGCATAAAAATAAAATAGTAGGTATTTACATGTTGGAAAATTTTTCTCACCCAGTATGTAATATTTTACTGGAAAAGTTCATTTTTTTAAGTTCTTTTTCTAGATTTTCATTTTCTTAATAGCCAATGTTTATGTCCTTTTGAGGACGTTTGATAAAATTGAAACGACACATAAAAAATTTGCATGGTCTTTGCTCGAGGATGACATGCATAAAACAAAAAATAGCCAATGTTTATGCAAGTGGTAGTTGGATATAAATTATTAATTATTATAAGTACGGATTAATAATTTAGTATTGTATTAGTTATTGATTTTCTTTTACATATTGTTGAATTAGACGTCTAAAACCTTGTGCTTTTAGTTCAAAATATTTATATTTTATTTTCAACTCATCTTTTCACATGCAAGTTGGAGCAAGTTTTCAAGTCTTATTATTTGTTGACGAGGAAGATTGTAAATTACGAGATAAGATTAAAGAACAAAAATGAGTTGTACTCTAGAGTCTTATCTAATATTACGTGTTAAATATATTTTTACAATATTTATTTTTTGGTGTTCTAGACGTAGAGTGCCATACTAATCCATCCAGAAACTAGGTGGTTAAACTGTTTTGTGGTGACGATATTGTATGGAAGATCTAGCGAAAAATAGTTAGACGTCAAGTTTCACATTTTTGTTCTTTTTTCAATGATAAAAATGAAAAATGGAAAGATCCAATTATGACATTTCGCCTCTCTCACTTCACACCTTGAAACACATTGTTATTGTAGAGATAAATGCGCTTTCACAACTTCTTAATCCGACATGAAATGATTGGGGGAGGAAATGTTCGTTTTTTAGGAACATATCTTGTGTAGATGGGGTTAGATTGTAGATCAAATAATTATTGTACGTAACTATGAATCACGATGTTGGGAGTTCAAATTCCTCACCGCCCACTACCGGCCTAAAAGGGAACCCGTGTAGGTAGGAAAATCATGATCGGTCATGGCCATAAGAACAAAACCAGCCAAATTATAATTATTACTTAGCAAATTACTTTAGTTAATTGCAATGCAGCCGATTTTTTTTACCAACTACATGTGGATGAATGAGAGACAATTAATTAAAAATGACTAATATAATCATTTGGTTTAAAATAATTATTAATTGTGATTGTATACTATGTCAGATAGCATAAATCATAAACATGACTTAATCAAACTTAATTATGCAGTTTAATTTAGAGATGGTTTCACGCGTAGTGCTTCAAAAAATAATTCTTAATTACTCTAAAATTAATTAATGGTAATTGATAGGCACTTTCCACTTACTTCCTGTCAAAATAAGAATAATATATTTTTATATTTTTATTCAATTGAATTGAATAAAAATGTGCTACTTGCTTTATTAGATAAAAAAATATATATAATGCCATGTTGGTTCAAGATGAATTAATTTTACTACGATAATACATTTAAAAATATACGGCAAGCAAATATGAGGTGTTTGAGTACGTTTTTATTGAGACGAGATTAAATAAGAGGGACATAATAAAATTTGTTAGATATATTGGTATGAAACTCGTGAATAGTATTTTCTGTTAGTGGATATACAAACAAATACTTGAGCTTTGAATATATTGACAAACTAGTTATAATTAAGTTTCTTGACTAGGTAATAGACGTCGAACAAGAATTTATTATATATAGACTTCATCGTGCAATTTTAATTTACATTTAATTAGAGGACTCGATCAAACTCAATCGATTTAAGAATTAGGACTTTTCCTAGAAGATTTGTATTCGAAAATTAATGCAATCTTAATTGCTAGTGTATTATGACCAATAAAGGGAAAGCTTACTTCTTTTAAAAAGACTTTTGTAGGTTGAAATGAATAATATTCTTCTTCTAATTTTTGTTTGAAATAGTTTTCTTCTTACATAAAAATTATTTGACGAGTTGTGGTGTGAGCAGTGTTTAGAAAATCAAACTGGATAGTTCAACAAGGAAAATCGAGAATCAGTCGCAAAATCGGTCCGGTCTTTTAATTTAACCGACCATCAGAAATCGGATCGGAAACCGGGATTTTTAACGGTTGAACCAGAAAAATTGGTAGAACCTGTCCGGTTTTAATAGTTTTCCGGTTTGAAAATTTTTTAAAAGCAAAATCACTCATTTTTTATTTCTTTCCCACTTCTCCTATTGTTCTTTTTTCTTTAGTTGTTTTTCATTTTTTGTGAGATTTTTGGATTAATTTTTTATTTTTTAATTAAAACTTATGAAAATCTATTTAAAACCAAGTTTTGTGAGTAATTTTGTCTATAAATGTTGATTTATTTACAAATAACTTATTTTTAAAAATTTTATGAGATTTGGATTACTTTTTAATTTTTTAATTAGAACCGGTTCGATCTTTGTTCGATCTTTTCGATTTTTGATCCTTGATCCGTTACCTTTTCTTGAGTCGATGATCGGTTTGATTTTTTGGACATTGGGTGTGAGTCATATATAATATTCTCTTTCTTGTACGCCTCTTACATCTTATTAAAAAAAAATATAGTGAGAAAATTGGGGTGTGAACAAATGTTCAAATTAAGATTCTAGTCGTGAACGAAATGGTATAAATTATTCGATTAGTGAGCTATTAGTCTCGAGTGAAAACAATTACAACATTAGTGTGTTTGTCCTAAAGAAATTATATATTAAATTAAGATAATTAAGACATCAATAATCATTTTTTTTTTCTGACTCAAGTGTTTTAAGTTTACTTAACTAATCTTGAGGAGTAGCGGCTTTTCTTTCTGATTTGCTACTTAGGTAAATTTGGATGCAGTCACAGCTTATATACACTTGGATCGGATATTCAACGATTCTCTTTTCTGTAGATCACTGTTTTCTAACATAGTTGTTGTATTTTAACATTAAATATTGCCTGACATTAATAATCATTGTGTGTGTGTGTGTGTGTGTGTGTGTGTGTGAGAGAGAGAGAGAGAGAGAGAGAGAAGAGTCAAATTTGGACTTAATTTAAAGTGGATTGGTCTAGGATGACTGAATGTATGGCAAACACATTTTTGGATTTTATTTTGGATTTTTAAGCCAATTTTTAGCTGTACTCGTTGAAATATTCCATGCAATTTGTCTTTTTTTTTTTTAATAAATAAATAAATCAAAGGTCACACCAAACACTCGTGTAATTATTAAATTAATTAAACAGAATATTTTTTTCACAAAAACACTTTAAAAAAATGAAACAAATGTTGCTTTCATTGAATTGACCAATTTTGATTTCGGCCATAGTTGTATTGCGGATCTTTTCTTATTTGTTTGACTACAAGGACAAAATATGGTAAACTAGGATTGTTTAGTGGATTTAAACAATTTCATTAACAAAATTTTACATTTCAAAAGAGATTAAGAGGCATCGTCGAGAACATTGTTGTTTTGCCATAAGACAAAAATTTAGATGCCCTTTCAAGTAAATTGCAAGACGTATTTTTAAATTTGCAAATAGTGTTAAAACGGGATAGTTTATGTATATTTTGTATCATGATGAAAAAAAGAATTACAAGGTCTAACAAGAATAATAGAAAGCAATTGATTAATATAACCACGGAGCAAGTATAATAACTAAGTAATCGTATAAATAATATAATTTTTAACGCTTCAACTTAATTTGATATTTTTGTCTAACGACTAAACTGTTGCTGATGATTAAAAATAACATTAAAATGTAGGTTCAAAGTGAGAAAGCGAGGGACTTGTACAAATACATGTCATCGAAACCAAAACATATAAAATATTGTTTTTGGATTAGTTACATAAATAAGATATTGACCAAATGCTCAAATTTTGATACTTGATAATAAATATGAGATCTAACCTAATTTTTTTTTCTATGAGATAACAAACTAATTTGGAAAAATAGATAAATATTAAAAGTACTTTTTGGGAAATTAATACTTTTAAAATTTTGAATTTTGAGCAAAAAAATCTTAAAAAAAATATCTACAACTTATAAAAAAGTTCAAATATGTATGACATTCGACTTTGGATGCTCCCCCAAAGATTTGGCGCACTACAAATCTCCGGAGTTGCACCTTACGAGTCATGCCTATAATTCTATTTGTTCTTTGCTGATCAAAATAATTACTTGTAGTAACTTTTAATCTTAGCCAAACATGCAAAATCTATTTTAGTATGGAACAACCTTTTTGTCATGCTTATTTTCCATTAATTTGATTTGTCAATTTTCAAAGAAAATTATCCAAATAATTACTAGCTCACTCAATTGTAGGAAAATTTAATAATGTCATTAAATGTGAGCCTGTCCAAATCAAAAATAAAAAATAGAAAAAGTCATCAAATTGCATCATTCAAATTCTTTGCCTTTTACTTTATAGAGGTGGGGCATAAAATAATAAAATACATCCAAAGATCACCAAAAATGTTGAAGATTGAACACATTAAGGGACAACTATTTTGCAAAAGGAGCCCAAAATATTGACTTGTGAGTTGTGACAGACAAATCTTAAGTCTCTCTAAAATGCACTATCTTTTGTAGGCACCCAATTTTAGAAAAATTCAATTGTTTGACTTAGGTTCCAATCATGATAACCAATTTTCAAAGAATTGTGATTTTTTTTCTTATTTTAATTTTTAAAAATATTTGTGAAATATTCTTGAATTAATATTATGTTGAACACATAAAACATGCATGAATTAATTAGAATTTAAAACTAGAAACATTTTAATAATAATATGTGCTTGTTATATTTAGTAAGTAGTATTAGAAAATTCAATGAATAATAGTTTAACTTTTTTTTTTGGCAACTTTGTACTTTATCAAATTCTTCATAACACGTCGACTAATTTAATTTAGGTTTTAGGAACTGCGATATCAAATTTAGTTAATTTTATGTAAATATTAGAAAATATTGAACCACATGAATAAACTTGATTTATAACGTTTGTTTTTTTTTTAATTTGTAATATGTATTAAATAAGTTGGAAACTTTATTTCTACGATGAAATAATTGACATCTCGTTATATACATAAAGCGAAAAAACATGACAAGTGAATTACAACCCAAAATCATTTTTTTTTTCTTCTAATTTCAAATTTATTGACAGAAATAATAAGAAATTGAAGTGAATAATCGAATTGTTATAACTCTTGTTTTACTTTTAGCTTATTTTTAAGCAAACACTCGAGGTCGAATTGGTAAAAAAATCGTTTTAATTTCGAAAAATTAACAATACCAAATTAAACTAGAAACCAAAGCGGAAACTATCTAACTAGACTAAAAAATTTCCACTTTCGGATTAAATGTAGATTAAGTGTCTATTTGATTTTGCTAAAAATCAGATTTTTAGTAGATTTTGATAAAAGTTGATGAAATATATGGTTAAAAAGTTAACAAAAATTGTAGATCCATGAAACGAAATGTGTAGTTAAAATTAATTATTGACTTTGACTCACATTTTTATCATTTTTTTTAATAAAACCAAACAAGCACTATATTACATACTGATTCTCAATTTTTTCGATCAAGTTTTTTTAATACTAATATAAAAATATTTATGAAAAATATATTTTATCTTAACGATAATACATGTTACCACGTGATTCAGTTTCTATTTTCATTTGGCAATCGAGGTCCAACGTACCGTCCTACTCATGGAATAATGTCAAATCTAATTGGTGACTTTTTGCATCCTTAGTGTTTATTTGCTTAAGTTTAAATTATAATTTAAATTGATCAAGCAAAAATGTACCTAAAAATAGTTCTATGTGAAAACAAACATCCACCTACAAATATTTTAATGTGAAAACTAGAAATTGAAAACCCATTAGAAGAAATTTTTTATTTTATATTTTTATATAATTTTTTTACCATAAGTTAAACTCTTTAACTTTTACCCTTTTAATTTTGGGGAGTCAATACTTGAATTTTAGACAATTATTTATTCTAAAGAAAATATTGAACTAAAAAGATAATCTCTTTTTTATATTGTGTCGGAGATTAAATATAATTTAGGCTTTTCAATGGTTTCTTTTATATTTTGTTTGTGGTTGGGAAATTTTGGAGTAGGTCTCCTTTTTCAAGATCAAATGTTGCAATGAATAGTTGATTTAAAGTGATAGATCAGTCAACAAATGTGAGCTCTCTTTCTCTTTGCTTTCTTCAGATACTCCCATCTCAAAAAATGTAACAAAGTGATCCACATAAATTTAAGCAAATTTTCACCTTTTTCATTTCTTTTTGTTTTTCAACTCCTTTTTTTTAAAAGGAAATTATTTGTGTCCAAAATAATATAATTAGATTGCATGAGATAGTTTTAAAAAGTCAAACAAAAATGAAGCTAATAATGAGTTATTGAAAGACGTTAAAGCTCGATTTTGTATTATAAAATATTATGATATTTATATTTTTAAAATGACGAGTAATCTATCAATAAAGTCTTGTTTATAATAAATTTAGAGTCGAATGTGTAAACTATTTTGGTCACTATAATCAGTTCATCACTATGTATTGAAATAATTTATTTTCTAAATTATTTTTACTGAGATTGTATTACTTGTATAAACAATACTCACTATAAGTCTCCGCTAAATATGTACGAACTATTTATGTTGTCAATCCTTTCATTTATTTGGTGTCCCTTCCACTTATTGAAGTATATTCTCATTTTTTCAATTATATCTATTTTAGTATGATCATACATCTATCTTAACATACGTAGAAATTTGGCTTATTAGCCCATGTTGTTGAATCTCACTTTGAAAGTTTAATAAATATGGTTCTCTTATAGCAACTATAAAATGAACCCCTCACCTCTTGCATTAGACTCAATTAAGAAAAGGAAAAGTGGAGCTCTTTAAGAAAAAAAGAGTCACTCTTAGTTAATAGTTTTGTTTATAATTGAAATTTGTTCACGAAGGTCTTGCCTCAAAGATCTCCTATAATAGTAGGTCATTTTACTATGCCTTTAAGTTTGTAATATTACTCTTTTCAAGTTAATGAAGTATTAGTTTTGTGGTGGCCACATACTAAGTAAATTTTATCGAACATTGTAAATTATTTTGATATTTTTTTGTTCATTTCTTTTGCATTTGGTATTTTTTTTCCTGCTTTATTATTATTCCAATTGCAATATTTGACATGGATTTTTTTGCAATAAATTGTTCAATTGGTACTAGCATTCTTCATAAATTATTTTAAGAGGAGAAGTCAAAGATTGAAATCGCTTGGAGACGCGACATAAATTCAATTTGGAGTCCAACCTTCTCAACTAAGTTAAACGGCGTATGGAATAGCCCATAGGCAAAAGATCGTAGAGAAAAGTCCACGGTCGTTACAAAAAAAACGCATGTTTTTTTAAAGACGACTATGGTCAATGCAACTATGCAAGATTTGAGGCAGATAAATTTTATGGTATCAATAATTTTGGTATATGGCAATGCAAAGTGTTAGACGTCATATATCAACAAAAATTATAAATTGCTCTGGAGGAAAATCCAAAAAGATGGCTGATGCAAATTGGACAAACATCAATTGTCAAGCATGTTGTACAATTCAATTGTTTGTTTCAAAATATCAAAAATATCACTTAAACATCCGCGAAAGATGTGAAAAGTGCTAAAGGGAAAGTTTATGAAGAAGAGCATTGAAAATCGACTCCATTTGAAAAAAATCTTTTGCTTCTAATATGATTATATCACTTTTTTTTAGAGTATGTTTGGTAAACAAATTTGTAGATTAAAAGTTATGAGTCCTTCTAAATGTGTGGATGAAAATGATGTTTGACCGACTTATAAATATTTATAAGCACACACAAAAATACTCTTAATCAGTTATTAGCTAATTTGTTGAACTTGGACGAAACCCTCAACAACGAAGATAAAGCTTTGCTATTGCTGGATTCTCTTCTCGATGAATATGAACATCTTACCATCACTCAAACTTATGGAAAAGACAAAATAAAACTTGATGATGTATGCACTGCACAATACAACACTAAAATCAGAAAGAAAGACAAGAAGTTCAGAGGAGACAACAACATAGGCTTATATAGTAGAGAGTTGTTCTAAAACTAGAAAACTAGGGAAAATGAGCAAATCTTGTGGTAATGGAAAACTTGTTAAAAATGAATGTACTTGTTGTCTTGAGAAATGATATTAGAAGAATGATTATCCCAAGTTACAAAAGAAAGAAAATGGCAGACTATTTCTTATGCTTGTCTAGCCAAGTGTGAAAACAACGAGTTAGATTCTGTATTGTCTACTCTACTATCAAAATCTTACTATAATAAATGGATATTGGATTCAGAATGCACTTATCACGTGTCCCACTAGGGAAACATTTTTTTAGCTTTGTAGAACTATATGGTAGAGTTGTTTACATGAGAAATGACATCTTGTGTAAAATAACCGGGATAGGTTCAATCCTTTTGAAGAATGAAGATAACTCAACCAGACTTTTGACAAATGTTAAGTGTGTACCAAATTTGAAGAAGAACCATATATTATTTGGAGCCTTATAATATAAAGACTTCTAAGCGATAGCATGGAATGAAGTTCTCAAGGTTTTATAATATGAACTTGTAGTGATGAAAGGACAAAAAGAACAAGACTCGACATTTGACAAGCTATTAGTATGGTGAGCAAGTATATGCACAATCTAAAGGTTTTTAAGTGATCACATAGAATGAAGTTCTCAAGGTTCTATAATTGCACTTGTAGTGATGAAAGGCACAAAAAGAACAAGACTCGATATTTCACAAGCTATTAGTATGGTGAGCAAGTATATGCACAATTCGTGCAAAGGACATTGGCAAACTATGAAATGGATTCTATGGTATATTTTGAACATTTTAGATATTGGTTTAGCTTTTTAGCGAGATGATACACTTGATCAACGCGTGATTGGTTATGTGGACTCTGATTACATTGGTGATTCGGACAAACGTCGACAACTATTGTATATATTTACTCTTGCTTGTGATCCAATTAGTTGTAAATCTACTTTATACTTTTTCTACTACAGATGCAGAGTGCATGGTTGTTACAAAGGTTGTTAAGGAAGCTGTTTGGGTTAATGGATTGATAGAAAACTAGGGAGTTGCACGAGATCACACCAATTTGCATGGTGATAGTCAAAGTGCGATTCATTTGGTAAAGAACCAAGTCTACCATGTATAGATAAAATATATCGATATTCATTATTACTTTGTGCAAAAAATTATCGAAGAAGGAAAGGTAATGTTTAAGAATATTGGGATTGCTGATAATTCTATAGATATGATAACTAAGGTATTAACAACAATAGTTAAGTTCGAATATTGCTTGTACTTGATTAACTTTTTGCAAATATGGAATAGTGGCGCATGTGGTCACATTTGTTAGTGCTATAGAATTAATTTCATTTGTTAGGGGATATGTGTGATTAAAAGAGTTGTTTGGAATCAGCTAACTTGATAAGGTAGAGATTTGTAGGAATTCGGCTTATTAGCCTATATTGTTGAACCCCACCTCAAATTTTGAATAAAGATGGACTCATATTGCAACTATAAAAGGAACCTTTCAACAATTGTATTAGACACAATTAGAAAAATGAGTAACTGAGCTCTTCAAGAAACAAAGAGCACATTTAGATCTTTTTTAACTTTTCTTGTTGAAATTAGTTTAGAAATGTCTTGCTTCCAAGATCTCCTAGTGGTGGGTAATTTTATTATTGTTCTTAAATTTTGAATATCCACTTTTAGTAAAGTGGTTCTGTAGTGCTCAAAAATTAGGTAAATTTTATCGAACCTCATAAATTTTTGTATTCTTTTTTTCTTACTTTTTTTTTTTGGCATTTGGTATTTTTTTCTGCTTTATTATTGTTCCAATATAGATATAACAAAAGACCTCACCCGCCACGAATTCTTCGAACTTGCCTCAAATTTTTTATTTTATGTTGTTTTTATGTTTTTAAATGTAAATTGTATTTAAAAAATAAAAAATAATTAATTAATTAAACAAGAGGGTGAATGGATATATTAATTTCATCCCACCTCATTTCATCCCCTATTCTAATAAAAATATTTGGTGTGGGTTTTTTCCCTACAACATTTTCATTTTCTTTACGTTTATCTTACACACATTTTATTTTTTTAACTGCTTAACAAGTAATACCATAATAAGAAGTTTTTTAGGAGCATTTACAACAACTAATCTATATTTTAAGAACATCTTTAGTATTTTAAAGAGTACTTATAAATTTAAAGATCAATTTTTTTAAAACATTCAAGAACTTTTTTATCTTCATGCTCTTCATTTTACTTCTTCCAAAAAATATTTAATATCTTTCTCTTTTCTCTTTTTTTTTTCAAATGTTTCTCTCCGAATTTGTATATACTATTTAATTAAAACCAATAAATCAAACATTGAAAATTAAAATTGTTTTAATGTATTTAATAATAGAGAGTAGGTTTGACTCTCCAAATTAAAAAGCTTGTTGGAAATGGTCGAGTAGTTTACATGGTCTTTAGGGCTTTCAACAAATTATGTCAACATCTTCAATTATTAATTGAAAAATACGTGAACATTAATGATAATAATAAAGCTTGTAATTTTTGAAAAAGTATAAAGCTTCTTCATTTGTGTGCTCAGTGCATGAAATTGAAAATAACAACTATTTTGTGCTTGACTATACAAATCAACGCTCGTGTGTTGACTCTCATTGACTATATCACTACACGTGCAAGTATGTACTTTGTACTATATTTTGTAAACAAATAAATAAGTAAATAAGTTACAAATTTTTTTAAATAACTTTTTCAATATAAATCCAAATCGATGTGTGCTTATTAAAATTGGATTAAATTTTACTTTATTGGTCCTCACATGAACACCCACGTGCATTTTACGTTATATGGATTGAAAAAAAAATATTAGCAATATTTATATAATCATTGGCTCATTGCTTTAGAGCTTGCACTCTATACTTAATTTTTTATTTTTGGCTTAAACATTAAAAAAAAAAAAAAAAAAAAAAAAAAAAAAAAAAAAATGGTCAATGGCATCAAATCAGAAGTTCAAAAATAATATTAAATAATTAAATATATAACCAAACGTTAAAGTTAGATGATGTTGATGATATTCATAATAACAAGATAGAATGATATTTGCCAAAATTGACTACTTCTTTAAAAAAATTATATGAAAAGAAAATCAGAAAAAAAAAAAATAGTTGAATAGTTCTGGGTTGAACCAGACCATTCACTGAGTTTCATTCTAATTTTTCAACGTATGATTTTAAGTTATAATTGAATTAGTTCATAATTTTTTTAGTTGAACTTTTCATATCGATCGAGGGTAAGTTGAAGAAAAATAAATGAGTTGTATTAATGGTTGTCACAACATGTTGGCTACCGATCAAAGTATGTTAAAGACCAAGTTGCGTTGTATAAAGATTGACAAAATCACATGTGATTTTCAGAAGAGGAATATTCTATCATCAACTTGAACTGTCGTTATAATAAGGGATAATTACATATTTGGTCTCCAATTTTTAAAAAAATTTGAGAATATACTCATAACTTTTAAAAATAGAATCAAACATCTCCAATATTTGAAAAAATAGGTATGGTAGGTCATTTATGACGAAATTGCTATTCTTTTTAAATAAACAAAAAAAAAAAAATAAGAAAAAAGAAAAAAATAATTAAAAAATAACCAAATATACCCCAAAAAAATAAAAAGTAAGAAATGTACCCCAAAAAATAAAAAATAACAAAGTTGACATTTTCTTTATCAAAACTCAAAATCCAAAATATGTTATCATCCCCCCAAAACCCAAAAACATCAAAATGAAATAGTGTCTTGAACTCGATCAATTTCCTTCTTCTTCTTCAATTTCTCTTATAAATTTTAGTTGATTCCTCTCATAAATCTCGATCTACAAAAGAGGAAATTTCTTATTAGAACTTGATTTTCCACTAGTTTTTCCAGCTCTGTTTTGCTCAAGTTGAAACCGGCATGGTTTCTGCTTTCAATCCCATCACTTTCTTCAACAAACAATGGGATGTTTGAACACTGAGTATTAAACCCTCTAAGCTTAAACTTTCAATAACAAGATTGCAAATCCAATAAGCCCAGAAACTTTAAACTCAAATTCCCTACAACAATCCAAACAAAAGGACACGGATCCATAAGCTCTTTTGTACAAAACCTTCAATGGTGAAACAAGAAAAGAAGAGGGTTAACTAGTGGATCAAAAGGGGTGATTATGGATTCTGAGTTTGAGGAATCCGTGCAACCTAATAATAAAGAAGAAGAAGAAGAAAATTGATCGAATTTAAGACACTATTTCATTTTGAGGTTTTTGGATTTTGGGGGATGGTGTTGAATTTTAGATTTTGAGGTTTGATAAAAAAGATGACTTTTTTGTTACTTTTTTTGTGTGGTACATTTGGTTATTTTTCAATTATTTTTTTTTTTTTTTTTAATTTTTTTGTTTATTTAAAGGGAATTCAATTTCATCATAAAGACATATTATACTTATTTTTTCAAACGTCGGGGATGTCTGGTGCTATTTTTAAAGGTTAGAGATATATTTTTAACTTTTTTAAAAGATTGAAGACCAAATATGCAATTATTCCTTATAATAAATACTTTGCTACGAGATTATAATTTTATGCATTGCCATAGTTAGATATTAACATCTCTTATCCACTTTTTAGGTCAATTTTTATATTTTATTAGATAGACAGTGTAACAAATATAATTTTCAATATATATAGTTTATATAATATCCCATATTCTTATATAATATATATTTATTTCATCTTTATTCGATATAAGATTTACTCTTAACTTGCCCTCAAGACATTGACTCGTTTGAAGACATCAATCTTAAAATCTGATTTTACTCACTTGAGCTTTAAATGAATCAATTTGCTCGTTTCAGATTAATATGACCCTTATTTCATATTTGTATTAGGATTCCATCGAATGATGGCAATTTGACCCGTCCTGTTTTGGGTTGTCCCGCCTCGATTAATCGGGGAATAAGGGCAGGTTCGGGACAAAGTGGATCCACCCCATAATAATAACTTTTTTTTCTTTAAAAAATATAAAATCAAACTCTCTTTTGTTGGAAATGAGATTCAAATCCAGGTATAAAGTATAGAGTTACAAAGTTTAACCACTACACCACTACACCAATTTTACATTTTTTCGTTTCGTTTATTATTTTATTTAATTTATAAATAAAAATAACTGGGGTAGTGGTGGAGCGTGGCGGGGTTGTCCCACTCCATTGCCATTCTTAATTCTATTTTAGAATGTCAATTTTATTAATTGAAGTAATCTATAATCTTATATATTGTATAATGTTTGTTCGACGTAAAACTTACTCTTAACAATCCAAACATACGAAAAAAACAAATTGGGACAATTAGTACATATTTGGATAGGATATTTTATTTTTTATGATTAAGTAAAAAAAGTAACTTATTTTGATAGAAAATATAGCAAATCAAACTTAGTAATTTACTTATTTTCAACTAGATCAATAAAAAATTATTATTAATTGTAAAAGTTATTTATTTACTTGTAAGTAAATTTTTAAGCTTAGCCAAACATGCAATTTACTTTATATTTGCATCGAACCGTATCCCATGAATTTTTCAAATCATTGAATCACAAGTTCTTACTCGTGAATGAATAGTTTAACCAAGTCTCCTTTGCACTCATTGCTTGTGTTTAATTAAAAGTAGATTATTATTAAATAATTATTATTAGGAGAGAGAGAGAAGAGAGAGAGATCCAATTTCCTGGAAATTGCTATCAGACTTTTTGAAATTAGATGCTGCTTGTGGACTATGTGTGAATGAGCTCAAGGATAAATACCCATCCTTGGCATATGCAAAACTCTTGAGCTTTAGGATTCCACATTTAGAGAGAGAAAGAGGGAAGAAACATAGAGAGAGAGAGAGAGAACTTATAACTCATTTTAAGCAAAAGCAAAAGCAAAAGCAAAAGAAAAATAAGCTAAAATGGTGAGAGCTCCTTGCTGTGAGAAAATGGGACTAAAGAAAGGTCCTTGGAGTCCTGAGGAAGATCTGATTTTGATATCTTACATTCAACAGCATGGCCATGGAAATTGGAGGGCACTCCCCAAACAAGCTGGTAGTTACACTTTTATGCGTTTTGCTCATGTTGAGTATTCCGTACTGCGTACTAAACATGTTACTTTTTGCTTTTTTTTTATAAATTGGATTTGGATGGCACTCCCAAACAAGCTGGTAGAGTGGTAGTTACACTTCTACGAGTTTTGCTCGTCTACTCATGTTCCGTATTGTATACTAAACATGTTTTTTGCGTTTTTTTTTTCATTAGTGGTAGAGATGTTTCTAAACAAGAAATCAAAATTCATTTAAAATTCCAATTGGGCTCAATTTTTTTAATATTTTATTTTCTCATTTCTGTTACTGATTTTGTAGGTCTACTGAGGTGTGGGAAAAGTTGCAGACTCCGTTGGACGAACTATTTGAGGCCGGACATAAAGAGAGGAAATTTCAGCAAAGAAGAAGAAGAAACCATCATCAAGCTACATGAAATGATTGGGAATAGGTGTGTATCAATCAACTTGCATTTCACATTATACGTCTTTGATACATTAAATTAGAATAGACCGTATCTGGTTTAAAATGTTTATTCATTCTTGTGTCGAGTCTTGTTTAATGAACTATCAGGATGTCATTTTAAATGGTCAGTTATCAATAGATGACTGAATTTGAGACTGATATAAATTTAACTCATGCAGCCCTGGGCCGGACTTCGTCTCTATATGAGAGGCAGAGTCAAATGTAGTCCAATAGACGTACGATTTAACTAATAATAAAAATTCCGAAACAAAGTAATAACACATGATTATGGTCACATCCCATGATTTTGAATCACGGGTCTGATACTTTTGAAACGGTTAAAATAAACAAATATCTTGATCCCCTTGTAGTATTTATATGAACACATTGGATAAATCAAGATTAGCTGAAAAGATTCTCTGTAATATAAAATTCCAACATTAATTAATCCAATTTATAAATCAACAAAATCATTAAATGACTGTACAGACATCTATGCACGGCATGATCTGTATATCTACTTAGGATTTCTTGTCTGAATAATTAATCTTAGGCACTAGATTTCATGTTTGTCTGCTTTTATTAAACTTAATTTTTTTCGATAATTGACAGATTTCTTATTTATTTTTTGCCATTTTCAGATGGTCTGCTATTGCTGCAAGATTACCTGGTAGAACAGACAATGAAATAAAAAATGTCTGGCATACACACTTGAAGAAAAAGCTAAAAAGTAACGAGACTTGTGAGGAATCCAAGGGACACTCAATCATACAAAAATGTGATTCTAAAGATCCTGAAAATCCCAATTCCCCTAGTGAACAAATTGTTAATAGTCCACAGCATTGCTCTAGTGAAATTTCATCAGTGACAGATTTATCCCAAAAAACGGTTACAAAGCACGAAGAAATGGACTATTCGTCCGAGTACTTTCCTCATATCGATGAAAGCTTTTGGTCGGACGAATTCTCCTCAGACGAAAACTTACACGTGCAATCATCAAACTTCCCAGCCGCGAACGATGAAGTTCAGTTCGATGCCAGTAATTCAAAGGTTGATGATAGCATGGACTTTTGGTACAATGTTTTCATTAGAGCTAGAGACATGCCTGATTTACCAGAGTTTTGAGTGCTGTTTTGGTTGTAATATATATTTAGGACAGGATTTTCAATCATGGGATGCTGATTTTCCAAAGGTGCCAAATAATGAAATCATTTCATTGACCAAAAAAAAAAAAAATGAGAGAGAGTGGAAGTTGACACGAAAACTTAGAGGAAAAAAGGGAATTGACTTAGAAATTTGGTTTGTATACATTAGGATTTGAAGGATTTAAGGGTAGAAAAAGAGTAGGGACTAGAGACAGACAAAATCCTAGTCATTTTCCTTCTAACCCATGTTTGTTAGTGAAGTTTAATGTTTTCTTGATTGCCCTTTGTTGAAAATTGTGTCATTTTGTTGAAAATGATGATCTTGATTATGAAATTTGGGAATGCAATATAGTTTTTCTTCTTACCCCAATGTTATAAACTTTATTTTATTAGGCCAAGCTTTTTGATACGTTACTTTCTTTATATTTTAAGTAAAAAATATGATACTTATTTTGATTGTAATTCTTATTTTATCGTCGAAATAAATAGTTTAATTATTTTTAACTTAAATAATAAAAAAATTATTCATATTAAACTTACATTTTCTTTGATGAACTAATGTATGGCTAAGGTGGACCATTTGATCATCTATCCATAAAAATTAAAAAATAATAATAATAATAATAAATCTATAAATCTTGTTGTATCTTCCAATATAAATTTCCTAATTAAATATATTGCTGAATCTCGCATATGAATAAATTATTTGTTTGTACTTAAAAAAATTTGGCAAAAATATAAATAATTTATTTAAGATGAAATAATGAATAACTATACACGTTCAAAGATTTTATTAGAATATTAAAGTATAGGGATAATTGTATCAAAAGTCTCCAACGTTTTAAAATTGTTGGAGATATGCTTTACCTTAAAAAAAAATAACCATTTAGCATTTCAACGTATGAAAAACTTGGTGTGGAGTTTTATTAATTAAATTGTTATTCCTTTAAATAAACAAGAAAAAAGAAAACTATAATTAAAACATAATCTAGTTGTGGTACATATGGTTAGTTTTTAATTATGTTTTTCTTGTTTTTTATTTTTTTGTTTATTTAAAGAGAATAGCAATTTGGTCATAAAGAACTTACCAAGTCTAGTTTTTCATACGTTGAGGATGTATGGTACTATTTTTTTAAATTATAGGCATATTCCTAATAATTTTGAAACGTGAAGAACCTTTCGTACAATTATTCATAAAGTATATACTCGCAGCTTAGAAGAAAAATCAACTCCTAAAAGTCAAAGTTGGAATAATATGAATTGCATTACACATTATCAACGAGGAATGTGATTTTTGTCTTCCCCAATAACATTTCACAAGCTGTGATGATGTGACTAGCATTATTATAATTCTTTCAATTTAGTCCCTGCATTAATTTCTTAATAACTAACACTATGCTTAGTCAATTTAAAGAAATTAAGCAGCCCTAACAACATTGGTTAAAAGGAAATTTCTACTAGAGGACCATTTACGTTAAAGTTGTCAAAATAATTTATATCACATCAACTTTTTGGGAAGCACTGCATTTGGTCATTATATGTCTTTAATTAACTTTTTAAGTCCTCTATCAATTTTCTAAGTCTTTGATGTCTTATTCATTAGTCTTCCAATTTCTTTTGGTTTGTGATATCCATTGAGTTTCATGTCATTAGTTTATTAGATATTTCTTGTGGCTCATTTTCGTTCACACACTCTAAATCTATCTATATTCATTATCCATATATATTTTTTTGTAAATTACACTCAGGGTTTTAATTTATTTTTTTAATTTATGATAATTTCATCCTCATTCACTTTTAATCGCATGTATTACTCCTAACTTTTCAAGAATTATGCAAATGGTCTTTGACCCATAACTTAAATAAACTAAAATAGTACCCCCCAAAAAAATTTGCAATTGAAATCCCTAATATTTTTAAAATGTAAACAATTCAGCATAATTATCCAAAAACAAATACAAAAAAAGAAAAAAATAAAAACAGAGTTATTTTTCTTCAATGACACACTCACCCCATAAGCCCCTTAAACAGCATTAAAAATTTTATATGAAGAATGGATTTAACTCTCTTTTTATTTTAGAAAATTAATAAAATTTATTTCCTATAAAATATGTAGTAAAAATTAATTGTTAATTTTTTACAATAAATTTTAATCAAATCAAACAAACACTAATTTTTATATACTAGTTAAGAATAAATGCGTTGTACGTGATTTTGTAATAATATTATGATTTTTTATTTTAAAATTATCGATGAATATAAAGACTTAAATGAAACTCATTTTCAATCATAAGTTCATCAATGATTATGACCAACTAAGAAATTATATTCAAACTTTTGGTAAAACATGTGGTTCATTAAAAATATATAGCCTATGTGAATATTAAGTTTGAAAGATTATTGATACTTTTTAATTATATTTTAAAGATATATCTAATAAGATATCGGGAAAAGACAACTTTCTTTTATGAAAATTAGTATCAAATTCTAAAATACATTAAAATAGTAGATATAAGTATAACACAATTTTTCATTGATTTTACGTATTTATATCATTATAAAAAGACACGAAAACAAAATATTTAGCCTTTTTAGGTAATTATTTCTCAAAAAAAAAAAATCTCAAAATTCCTTGACATAAGATAAAAAGAATTTACCTTATATAGGGGTGGGCGTGGGTCGGGTTGGGTGGTTTTGGGCCCAACCCGACCCGAACCGATTAAAATCGGTTTGGATTTCTCCAAACGAAAAAAAAAAAATTTTGGAACCCAACCCGAAACCGACCCGAACCGACTCGGGTCGGTTCGGTTTTCAGTTTCAGTCGGGTTCAAGAACAAAAAAAAAAAAATTTTTTTTTTTTTTTTTTTTTTAAAACCAGTCGGTTTCGGGTTGGGTAAACCCAACCCGAAACCCACCCGACTCAAACCAAAAACCGACCCGAACCGACCCGAGTCGGTTCGGTTTGATTCGATTAATCGGTTTTCGGCTTTTTTTGCCCACCCCTAACCTTATACATATATACGACTCACTTTATCCAAGTTATATAACCTTCTTCACCAGCGTCTTGAAAGAGTAGAAAGAACACAAATTCTCCTCGTTTCTAACTCGTTCTTCCACAATAAATATACATTTAATTACTTACAAAATGACATGAAACATCATTCGAGCTTATCCCTTTGTTATCAAGACTACCACAATAATTAACATTTTTACATCGAACAAATATTCTAAATCAAGAAAAAAAGATATAGAAATCAAAATTTAAAATCAATATTACCATCATAAATATTCTTAAAATTAGTGAATCATTCATGGAAAATTAAGACATCCATTATTACCACATTACTATCAAATTAATTATCAAATATTAAAAATTGTTATTGCGAGGAAAAAAATATTTTTGGCATAATAAAAAACAAAGACAAATAACAAAGGAAGAAAGTATGAATCAATAATAAGAAAGTCGAAATGCAAAACCAAATTCATCTTGTTTTGTTATGTTGATGAAGGAATTTGTTTAAATTCTTGTGCATAATAAGATTGACTCTTTGATTATTTACAATTAAAGATAATAATTTCAATATATTAAAAATTTTATTAGTTTATTTTTATTTATTTTCATTAATTACAATATATATAATAAAATTTAAAGAGACAAATCACTTTCAATGATCAAAATACAATATTATATATAGTATTAAATAGTTTAAATTAAAGCCAAAATAAATTATATTAATTGAAAGATGATTTTAGGAATTATAGGTTATTTGAGGGGTAATATTGTCCATAAATGTTTCTCCCATATTTGAAACAGAGGAAGAAAGTATGATTCAATAATAAGAAAGTCGAAATGCAAAGCCAAATTCATCTTGTTTTGTTATGTTGATGAAAGAATTTGCTTAAATTCTAAGTGTATAATAAGATTATTTCTTTGATTGTTTACAATTAAAGATAATAATTTCAATATATTAAAAATTTTATTAGTATATTTTTATTTATTTTCATTAATTACAATATATAATAGAATTTAAAAAGACAAATCATTTTTAATGATCAAAATACAATATTTATATAGTATTAAATAATTTAAATTAAAGCCAAAATAAATTATATTAATTAAAAGATGATTTTAGAAATTATAAGTTATTTGAGATGCAATATCGTTCAAAAATATTTTTTCTTTTAAGAGACTTTTAGAATTAGTATAGATATAGATAAAGAGATTGTTGGACACTCCTCTAAATAAGAGAATGGACTCTCTAAAATAAATAGAATGAGACTAACAAAGAGCTCTTTGGAGATGCTATTAAAGAAGCTCTTACTAATATATGAATCCATCTTGCACGATTATGATGAACATTATGATGAAAGTAGGTATGGAACCACTGTCAATAGACCGTTATAGTTAAATGTATTTCATAAATGGAACCATTCGGCCCACGTAATTATTGGAACCAAACTCGAACCGGAACCATCGAGTTCGAGTTCAAGTTTCGGTTTCACCCATAACATTTAAAAGAAATAAAAATCTTTAGTTGACAACATGTTTTGAAAAAAATTAAAAATTGCAAACTCATTGGTATTAAAGTATGTTAGATATTTAAACAATTTATGAAAGATATATAAATATTAACTGGAAGAATAGAAACCAAAATTGCAAACCTATAAATTAGGGTTAAAAAAATGAAAATTACCTCTCAAAATTGAGGATTCGTTTCAATTAAAGAAGAGCTTCATCTTCATCCTCTCACTGTGTGTTGAACAAAAGAGAGAGATGAGCGAAAGTGCGAGACAAACAACAATACTTGTATTGAACATCTGAGTAAATAACGATTGAAAATTTGAATAATTAAAATTAAGTCAATTGAATTTGAGTTTAAGATTGATAGATTTTGTATTTTTGTATAAATCTTGGATCGCATGCATGTTTGGTAGTGTTGAAATTATATTTTGAGTGCTTATAATATAAATAGATGAATGTGTAGTTAAAAAGGGTTGTAAGTTGTAGGTTCTATTAAATGTGTGGATAAAAAGTATGTTTGACCAGCTGAAATTATAATTTAAGCGTTGCCAAACATATGCATAGTTGAACTTTTGTCCTTGATCGAGTAGTGTTGGATCGTGGGTTATTGAATTATGGTGAAAAATTGTAAAAATAAAAATTTATAAAAAGCGACATATTAGGTTCTAATTGAGTAGCCACGGTTCTAGTTCAAGAACCAACCCGAACTCAGACAGTTCTCGGTTCTTTTCCTAATTTTATTTTTTTGAAATTGAATAGGAACTTCAAAATGTTCGATTCGATTAAAATGTTCACCCTAAATGAAAGAATGAGAGTATTAGCAAGTAGAATTGTGGGAATGGTCTTTGAATGGTAGGGTGACTTTACCAATTTTCCAAAATGGCCGTTGACCAATTTTGTGTGTAAATTACCAAATATAACCCTTCCTTCTTCCCCGCTTATAACCATTTCAAAGGATTTCAAATTCGTTTGTATGTGAAAACGATTTCAAATTCGTTTATGCGTGAAAAAGAAGATTCCAAGATTAGAATCTAACCCATTTCAATGTTAGAATCCAACCCATTTCATTTATGTAAGAAAATTTCAAAGTAGAAATTCATCATTCTTCATCTTTTTCTTTAATTCACAGAATAATTGTGGATTTTTTGTAGTATAAATCATGAAAAAATGTATAAGCGCGAGTATGAATCATGATTTTTACTTTAAATTCCTAAAACCGAGTTGATTTGGATGGATTAATTGAAAAAATCATCATAATGGTATAAATCATGTGTTAACAGGACTTATAGTCTGTTAAAATGCACCATGGATCTGTTAACAAGTCCCAAGGCCTGTTAAGGCCAAATGTATGCGGACCCCAAGGCAACAAACAAAGCAAGTAAAGTGCGTTAATGACTTGGGGTTCAGTAATGATCGGTTAACAGACCATACGTTAACCGACGCGTTAATGTATGGTGCATTAATCGATATGTTATAAAAGTAAGGGTATTTTTACTATTCTACTTAAAAAGACCTTTAAAACTTATTTGGTATAAGTTAAGACTCTTTCTGCGATTCCGAGCATTTGACGATTTGACACGGCCATTTCAAAAACTCACCCAAGTAGAATTAGATGAATTCAATGACAGGAATCAGAGTGTTATCTCAATAATTACGTCTACCTTTCTCAATCTAAATTCACACAGGTTTCCAACCTTCAATTTAGAGAAAAGAAACTTAAGGCTGAAGACCCGCTTGTCGAAAAAAAATTATACGAGCACACAAATCCATATTTACAAATAATTTAAAGATTTCGAGTATAATTTTTCCATTTTTTCTGTATTAGTTTTACCATAGGAACACAAATAACCTAAATAGATTAACAATTAAGCCTATTTTGCATACTGGGCGTACGTCTTTCGCATTCACGAGGCCATAGCAGAATCATTTTCGGTATGCAAATAATTTTGCAGTCCAATGAACAGTAAAACCAACTAATTTGCAAACAATTCTCGCAGGCAAATCACTTGCTGGAAATAAATGTGAGGTGGACAAAGAAGAAACTGTGGATTCAAAATCAAGAATTTTCCGCCTCACCGCGTGTGTTGAGCGACAAAGAGAGATGAATGAAAAGACGTAGACATACAACAATATTTCAGTATTGAGATCGGAAGAATAAAGAATTGAAAATTTGATATTTGAGTAATTAAATTAAATCAATTGAGTTCAAATTAAGATTGATAGATTTGTACTTTTTGTTTAGATCTTGGATAGTTAGACTTTTTTTCTCCGACAGTGGTGTTGGATCGAGGTTATTGGATTATGGAGTAAAATTGTAAAAAATAAAAAATTTATAAAAAACGACATATTCGGTTTTAATCAGGTAGCCACGGTTCTAGTTCAAAAACCAACCCAAACCCGGACAGTTCTCGGTTCTTTTCCTAATTTTATTTTTTTGAAACTGGACCGGAACTTCAAAATGTTCAATTCCGATTAAAATATCCACCCCTAAATGAGAGTGAGAGTATTAGCAAGTAGAATAGATGAATTCAATGACAGGAATCAGAGCGTTATCTCAATAATTACGTCTACCTTTCTCAATCTAAATTCACACAGATTTCCAACCTTCAATTTAGAGAGAAGAAACTTAAGGCTGAAGACCCGCTTGTCGAAAATAATTATACGAGCACACAAATCCATATTTACAAATAATTTAAAGAATGCGAGTATAATTTTTCCAATTTTTTCTGTATTAGTTTTACCGTAGGAACAAAAATAACCTAAATAGATTAACAATTAAGCCTATTTTGCATACTGGGCGTACGTCTTTCGCATTCACGAGGCCATAGCAGAATCATTTTCGGTATGCAAATAATTTTGCAGTCCAATGAACAGTAAAACCAACTAATTTGCAAACAATTCTCGCAGGCAAATCACTTGCTGGAAATAAATGTGAGGTGGACAAAGAAGAAACTGTGGATTCAAAATCAAGAATTTTGATAGAGGCAAGATAAACAATTTCTCGACTGGGAAATTTATCTAGGACACCCACTCAATACAACCAAGGAAGATAAATCGGCCATGACTGGAAAGTGTGTTAGATTTTAAACATCCTCAAACAAAAATCAAGTACATAGGAAGTGAGATCTATAGAAGCAGCATATCCATTGTTTATCAAGCAACAAGATCGACAATGGACTTATTAATAACGGTAGCTACTTCAATCGCCACAATGCACTTTTCCCACCATGAGACTGGGAACTTACGAGAGACAAGAGTATGCCAGGTCTTTTTCCTCACTGAGCTCTTTAGCGGTCAAGTCCAACTTATTCCTCGACAACTCGTCAATCGAAAGTCCTGTAATGTAGAAAACACACAAATACTGAGACCCCTTCGATCATTGTCAATATCTATACAGGACGAGTAGACATGAGGAGGGATCTAAATGGATTGCAGAAAAAATCCTATACCGTACAATCGATGTTTTTATCTGTTTGCACTCTACACAATCTAAAATAACTGCGAATTTAAGTTTTTATGTTCTCACCTTGAACAATAGACCATTCTCCATTCTTGCATGTAACTGGGAAGGAATAAATTAGACCAGCTGGGACATTGTACGAGCCATCAGAGTACACGCCCATGGAAACCCAAGTACCCTGGAATATTTCAGAACAAATTAGAAAAAGCAGTATGACCATTTGATAAAAATCTTGATCTACGACAATTTTCAACAGAATGACGAGAGAAATCTACCTCTGGAGTTCCAAGGAACCAATCACGAATATGGTCACAAGCAGAACTAGCAGCAGAAAGCGCACTAGAAAGCTTTCTAGCTTTGATGATTGCAGCACCGCGTTGCTGTACGGTAGTTATGAACTCACCATTCAACCTAGCACCAAAATCAATATAGATAAAGATAAATTTGAAAAAATAAAAAATAAGAAGAGAGATTTCATAAAAGATAAAAGCAATTCATATGGAATTCATGGAAATACAAATTCATTACACACTAAAATACTGAAGTTTTAACTAAAGCTTCATACCATTCGTCATTGGCAACAAGCTCACGAACGGGTTTCTCTCCAGCTGGAGTATTGACAGTTGCGTGGTTGACATCAGGATACTGTGTTGAAGAGTGATTTCCCCAAATAATGACATTTTTAACATCGGAGACTTGAACATTCAATCTCTCTGAAATTTGTCCAAGAGCCCTGTTGTGATCCAATCTAGTCAGACATGTAATATTCTTCTCCGGGATAGATGGTGCGAATTCCTTCAGTATCAATGCATTGGTGTTGGCAGGGTTAGCAACAACCAAAACCTGGAAGCAAAACAGAGCAAAATCAAAACCTGGACTTCTAAGAAAAGCAAAAATACATCCTGCTACATAATTTCAAATTGCTAAAGATGTCTGAGCTTGAACATGAATCTTGAAGTTCCATCATGGAGGAAAGTTAACCGATCAGAGAGGTTATGCATAGCATTCAAAGTTCAAACAATATATTTGATACTTTAATCTCTAAATAATATTGGTCAGAATTACATTTGTAAAGGTCACATTCTTTTTGTTAGTATGTGACCATGAAAATTGTATTTATTTCTAAAATTAGAAAAGATATCTATACTTCCAAGTACCAAAATCAAATGAAAGATTATAAAAAAGAAGGTCATCAAGAAAAGAGTCTTCTATATAAGCCAATCACCTTGCAGTTGGCAGCAGCATGCTTCTCAAGAGCTGAAGCCTGGGACTTGTAGATGGAGACATTCTTTGACATCACATCTTTTCTCTCCATGCCTTCTTTCCTGGGGAAACCACCAACCATCACTGCAATGTTGACTCCAGTGCATGCTTCAACAACATCCGTTGTTGCGACAACACCTGATTCACATAGTAGATAGATAGTAGTTATCTACTTTTAAACCATATCCCATTTAGCATATAAAAAGTCAAAATAAATGAAACTATTGACACTCTAAATTACTAACCTTTGAGAAGAGGGAATGCAGCATCAACCAATTCCATTTTCACTCCATTAAGTGCCTCTGCAGCAGGTGGAATATCTAGCATGTGGAGGATGACAGGTTGGTCAGCCCCCAACATCACTCCCCTAGCAACCATGGGAACAAGAGCATATCCGATTTGTCCTGCAAAATTAGCAAGCTTCCATCAATCTAGTTCTATAGATAATATAGATTTCAAATCCTAGAAAACAATACTGAAAGCAAATTAAACATTTTGATTCAAATACTTGAACAAAAAACACAGATGTTCAACCATATAAATAGAACTCCATCTGTTTCCTAAAATTTGGCTTTCACTTGGATCAGTTTTTCAGAAAAGCTATTGGCATTGAGCATATTTGATTTTTTACCTACACATATTTTGAGTCACGGGTCCTATATTTTCCTCTCCGCAGCAGTCCATCACCAAATGTTCCACCAATTGCCCACCTTCCCAACATGAGACCCAACACGGTCGTTTCTTTCAGTTCTATTTATTTCCTATTTAGAGCATGTTTGGTATGCTTTTTTTTTTTCCAAACTCATTTTCAACTACATATTTCATGAGACCCACAACATTTATCTACTTTTCAACTACACATTTCACCAATTTTTTTAAAATCTCCAAAAATACAACTTTTAAACTCCATCAAATAGGCACTTAATTTCTTAAATCAAAGGCTAAACATAGATCTTGTATTCAATTCAAATTTTCCAACTCTTTTCATTCCTCGTGATATATTTCAAATTGACAAAATGTTTAAAAACCAAAAAGAAAGTTCTGCATCAAATTTGTTAGTATCTTGAATGGCTTCAACAAGCACTTCTGATGCTACCAAAGATGAATCCAAAACAAAGAGAAAGGAAAAATACAGATCACATTACGATTTGCTAAATCAACTTGCAAAAATATATTTTACTTCACACACATGTCACTACTTTGGTATAATCAGTAAACTTCAGTGTGAATGAAAATAATAACCTAGACAGTTTGTAGAAACCCAATTTATAGTCATACCACCATAAACTCTAGATAAATGTCACGCTACTCCCAAATTGAAGATCTGGCTTCTACACTAAAACCAGTGGTTATTCATAGTCATATTTTATCTCAATAGAAAAATCAAATCATAAAAATTATTCAGAAACAATCAGATTTAAAATCTATATAAATTATCAACATAAAATAAGGCTTTATCAAAGGATAAATTAAACTGCTAACTAGTCAAACCACCTCATTTAAATTGAAACAAAGCTACGCACTATTATAAATACTTCTTATATCAACAAACAATACTCAGAATCTATCAGATTTAAAAATATTTATCATCTACATATAATAATGCTTCTTCATTAAGGAAAAAGTTAACTGTGTAATATTCAAACGAACACATTTAAATTGAAACAAAGCGATTACGCCAGTACTTCGGATCTACATAATTATCTTTTTTATGAAAATTGAGGATATATCTCATAAACTATCAGATTCAAAAAATCTTTATCATCAACATAAAATAAGTCTCCATTAAAGCATAAATTAAACAGTGTAATAGTCAAATCATCACATATAATCTTAAACAACGCTATAAACAAGTACTTCGATCATGTGAACAGATCTACAAATCATCTAAACAGAAAAAGCTTATCGAATGATATATAACAAATAACTAGAAGAAAAAGAAGCAAATAAAGGTAGATCTCGAAATGAACGGTGACTATTGGTGGAGTTTCCGATTTACCTGCGGCACCGGTGACAAGAACGCGAACTGGATCTTTGGCCATTTGTGTATGAGATCAGATCTGGAATACGATGGAATCGATGAGGGTTTTTTGAGAGTTTTTACTTTTTAGTGAAGAAGTGGAGACGTGGAGTATAGTCAGAGCGCCTGATATTAATGGGTGAAGTTTTGATATTGACAAGGAAGTTTTGATACGTCCAATACTTGTTTGGGTAATTTGCGGCCTTCATCCCCAACCTTTCAACTTTTGGCACTTTTATCCCCATTCTTTATTTTTTGGCACCCATATCCTCAATCTTTCTTATTTTGGTGGCTGAAGTCCCCAACCTTTGAACGTTTGGCACTTTTATCCTCATTCTTTATTTTTTGGCACCTATATCCTCAACCTTTCTTAATTTGGTGACTGAAGTCCCCAACCTTTGAACTTTTGGCACTTTTATCCCCATTCTTTTTTTTTTTGCACCCATATCTCAACTTTTCTTAATGTGGTAGCTAAAATCCCCAACCTTTAGACTTTTGTATCATATTTTTAAATTTTTTAATTGAAACTTATGAAAAGTTTATTTAAAATCAAGTTTTGTGAGTAATTTTATCTATAAATGTTGATTTGTTTTTAAAAAAAAAATTTTTTTTACAAATTTTATGAGATTTTCTTCATTTTTTTGCACCCATATCTTCATTCTTCATTTTTTTGCACTCATATCCTCAAATTGAGCATTAATCAAAATATAGTTTTCTAAATAAAATAATTTAATCCGAATAATACAATATTGAGAAAAAGCAGACCGGTCATCGACTCAAAAAAGATAACTGGGTCAAATATCAAAAGGTTAACCAAGTCGAACCAAAGTCGACTGGTTTTAATTAAAATTCAATTTTTTGCACCCATATCTTCATTCTTCATTTTTTGCACCAATATCTCCAAATGGAGCATTAATCAAAATATAGTTATCTAAATAAAACTATTTATTTGAATAATACAATATTAAAAATAGGATGACCATCGATCCAGAAAAAATAACGGGGTCAAGGGTCAAAAGGTCGAACCGATTTCAATTAAAAATTAAACATTAATCTAAAAATATCATAAAATTTTAAAAATAAGTTTTTTAAATAAACCAATATTTATAGACAACATTACTCACAAAACTTGGCTTTAAATAGACTTTTCATAAGTTTTAATTAAAAATTAAAAAAACATGACACAAAAAGTCCAAAGGTTGAAGACTTCACCACCAAATTAAGAAATGTTAAGAATAGGTGCAAAAAATAAAGAATGAGGATAAAAGTGCCAAACGTTCAAAAGTTGGGGACTTCAAACCACCAAATTAAGAAATGTTAATGATATAGGTGCCAAAAATAAAGAATGGGTAGATAGATAGTAGTTATCTACTTTTAAACCATATCCCATTTAGCATATAAAAAGTCAAAATAAATGAAACTATTGACACTCTAAATTACTAACCTTTGAGAAGAGGGAATGCAGCATCAACCAATTCCATTTTCACTCCATTAAGTGCCTCTGCAGCAGGTGGAATATCTAGCATGTGGAGGATGACAGGTTGGTCAGCCCCAACATCACTCCCCTAGCAACCATGGGAACAAGAGCATATCCGATTTGTCCTGCAAAATTAGCAAGCTTCCATCAATCTAGTTCTATAGATAATATAGATTTCAAATCCTAGAAAACAATACTCGAGCAAATTAAACATTTTGATTCAAATACTTGAACAAAAAACACAGATGTTCAACCATATAAATAGAACTCCATCTGTTTCCTAAAATTTGGCTTTCACTTGGATCAGTTTTTCAGAAAAGCTATTGGCATTGAGCATATTTGATTTTTTACCTACACATATTTTGAGTCACGGGTCCTATATTTTCCTCTCCGCAGCAGTCCATCACCAAATGTTCCACCAATTGCCCACCTTCCCAACATGAGACCCAACACCGGTCGTTTCTTTCAGTTCTATTTATTTCTTATTTAGAGCATGTTTGGTATGCTTTTTTTTTTTCCAAACTCATTTTCAACTACATATTTCATGGGACCCACAACATTTATCAACTTTTCAACTACACATTTCACCAGTTTTTTTAAAATCTCCTAAAATACAACTTTTAAACTCCATCAAATAGGCACTTAATTTCTTAAATCAAAGGCTAAACATAGATCTTGTATTCAATTCAAATTTTCCAACTCTTTTCATTCCTCGTGATATATTTCAAATTGACAAAATGTTTAAAAACCAAAAGAAAGTTCTGCATCAAATTTGTTAGTATCTTGAATGGCTTCAACAAGCACTTCTGATGCTACCAAAGATGAATCCAAAACAAAGAGAAAGGAAAAATACAGATCACATTACGATTTGCTAAATCAACTTGCAAAAATATATTTTACTTCACACACATGTCACTACTTTGGTATAATCAGTAAACTTCAGTGTGAATGAAAATAATAACCTAGACAGACAGTTTGTAGAAACCCAATTTATAGTCATACCACCATAAACTCTAGATAAATGTCACGCTACTCCCAAATTGAAGATCTGGCTTCTACACTAAAACCAGTGGTTATTCATAGTCATATTTTATCTCAATAGAAAAATCAAATCATAAAAAATTATTCAGAAACAATCAGATTTAAAAATCTATATAAATTATCAACATAAAATAAGGCTTTATCAAAGGATAAATTAAACTGCTAACTAGTCAAACCACCTCATTTAAATTGAAACAAAGCTACGCACTATTATAAATACTTCTTATATCAACAAACAATACTCAGAATCTATCAGATTTAAAAATATTTATCATCTACATATAATAATGCTTCATTAAGGAAAAAGTTAACTGTGTAATATTCAAACGACCACATTTAAATTGAAACAAAGCGATTACGCCAGTACTTCGGATCTACATAATTATCTTTTTATGAAAATTGAGGATATATCTCATAAACTATCAGATTCAAAAATCTTTATCATCAACATAAAATAAGTCTCCATTAAAGCATAAATTAAACAGTGTAATAGTCAAATCATCACATATAATCTTAAACAACGCTATAAACAAGTACTTCGATCATGTGAACAGATCTACAAATCATCTAAACAGAAAAAGCTTATCGAATGATATATAACAAATAACTAGAAGAAAAAGAAGCAAATAAAGGTAGATCTCGAAATGAACGGTGACTATTGGTGGAGTTTCCGATTTACCTGCGGCACCGGTGACAAGAACGCGAACTGGATCTTTGGCCATTTGTGTATGAGATCAGATCTGGAATACGATGGAATCGATGAGGGTTTTTTGAGAGTTTTTACTTTTTAGTGAAGAAGTGGAGACGTGGAGTATAGTCAGAGCGCCTGATATTAATGGGTGAAGTTTTGATATTGACAAGGAAGTTTTGATACGTCCAATACTTGTTTGGGTAATTTGCGGCCTTCATCCCCAACCTTTCAACTTTTGGCACTTTTATCCCCATTCTTTATTTTTTGGCACCCATATCCTCAATCTTTCTTATTTTGGTGGCTAAAGTCCCCAACCTTTGAACGTTTGGCACTTTTATCCTTATTCTTTATTTTTTGGCACCTATATCCTCAACCTTTCTTAATTTGGTGACTGAAGTCCCCAACCTTTGAACTTTTGACACTTTTATCCCCATTCTTTTTTTTTGCACCCATATCTCAACTTTTCTTAATGTGGTAGCTAAAATCCTCAACCTTTAGACTTTTGTATCATATTTTTAAATTTTTAATTGAAACTTATGAAAAGTTTATTTAAAATCAAGTTTTGTGAGTAATTTTATCTATAAATGTTGATTTGTTTAAAAAAAAAAAAAACTTTTTTTACAAATTTTATGAGATTTTCTTCATTTTTTTGCACCCATATCTTCATTCTTCATTTTTTTGCACTCATATCCTCAAATTGAGCATTAATCAAAATATAGTTTTCTAAATAAAATAATTTAATCCGAATAATACAATATTCAGAAAACAAGACTGGTCATCGACTCAAAAAAGATAACGGGTCAAATATCAAAAGGTTAACCAAGTCGAACCAAAGTCGACCTGGTTTTAATTAAAATTCAATTTTTTGCACCCATATCCTCATTCTTCATTTTTTTGCACCAATATCTCCAAATGGAGCATTAATCAAAATATAGTTATCTAAATAAAACTATTTATTTGAATAATACAATATTAAAAAAATAGGACTGACCATCGATCCGAAAAAAATAACGGGTCAAGGGTCAAAAGGTCGAACCGATTTCAATTAAAAAATTAAAAATTAATCTAAAAATATCATAAAATTTTTAAAAATAAGTTTTTTTTAAATAAACCAATATTTATAGACAACATTACTCACAAAACTTGGCTTTAAATAGACTTTTCATAAGTTTTAATTAAAAAATTAAAAAACATGACACAAAAGTCCAAAGGTTGAAGACTTCAGCCACCAAATTAAGAAATGTTAAGAATATGGGTGCAAAAAAATAAAGAATGAGGATAAAAGTGCCAAACATTCAAAAGTTGGGGACTTCAGCCACCAAATTAAGAAATGTTAAGGATATAGGTGCCAAAAAATAAAGAATGGGGATAAAAATACCAAACGTTCAAAGGTTGAGAACTTCAGCCACCAAAATAAGAAAGGTTGAGTATATGGCTGCCAAAAAATAAATAATGGAGATAAAAGTGCCAAAAGTTGAAAGGTTGGAGAATGAAGGCCGCAAATTACCCTACTTGATTTCTGAATAGGGCTTGAGTCGAGAATGCCCAAGCCTGGTATCTTTCTAGCTAGACATGGCTCTGGTTCGTAATTGCTCAACTAATCACAGTTAAAAGTTAAAAAATCGCCTTTCTAAAATTAGAAAGGGCAACGGTAGACGCACAATATCTGACTTAACCGAAGTAAGATCTTATTATTGTATAGTTTTTCGTTAGACAACCATTATGCCTATATTATTTTTTATAGAAAGTGCGTATACACTTAACAAAACAACTTATTCGGAATTATGTTTAGACAGTTTACTAAAGATTTGTGTAGATTATAAGTAGTAGGTTGTACAAAATATATGAATAAAAATTAGATAAAAATTGTAGATCTTACAAAATATATAAATAAAAATAATGTATGACCAACTTATAAGTACTAACAAACATAGAATTCATAAATTGTCACAAGTCAACTTGTAGGATATTTTGTGAGATTTTAAAAGTCGTAATAACCTACCATGTAGGAAATGTTGCACCATCCCAAAAGCCATCACAACCCAATGTCGCAATCCAATTTAAAAATATTCAGTATTTAATATTTCCTCCATTTCAAATAGATAAGTTTGTTAATATTTTTACACAAATTAAGAAAATGTAATTATTATAATTGTAAAAATAATTAATCACTAGACCGAGATAGAATTTGATTGGAGTATTTCTCAAACATTTGATATAGAGAGAGAGCCTTGTAGTAAGGTACAATTTAAAATGTGTCCATTTTTATTTTCTAAGTTCTACTTTTAGTGTAGAAGAAGATGGCATGGCATATTCATAATGAATGCAAGCATTTTCACCTCCAAATGACAAGGTATCCATTTTCATTAACTTGACTGTTTTGGATAATCGACCTCTTCTTTTTCTTAAATTTAATATAACACATCATTTGTTCACTTTTACCAGCTTTTTAGCCCAAAAACTAAGACTTAATGGAATGTAAGTCTTTCGATGAACAATTTTTCTAATTGTATATCTGAGGATTTCTCTATGCATACAAGTGTTTTATGGCGTGAAATCATTGCCTTTGTTTAATATGTTCTTTTATTTTTTGTTCTTATTTCACAACACGCTGCATTTTGTTTAATAGGCTGCAATGTTGTGGCCTTTTGGTCAACGTAGGATGCAAAATGCAGCCAGCAAAATTTTCTTTTCTATATTTTTTAAAAATAAAAATTTTAAAACCAAATAGTTCATTCGTTCTACATACATAGATTTATAACATATTTGTTGGTGTTAAAATTATTTTTTAAGTACTTATAAGTTGTAAATCCTATAGAATGTACGGATAATAAATAAAAAGTAAATTGTGGATTCTACGAGATATGTAGATAAAAAATATGTTTGACCGATTTGACCGATTTAAATTATAATTTAAGCTTAGCCAAATATACTTAAACTGGTCAAATATGTTTTTTATCTACACATTGTGTAAGATCCACAATTTACTATTAACTTATTATCTACACATTTCATAGGACCTGCAACTTATAAAGACTTAAAAAATAATTTAAACATAACCAACACATGCACCACATTTTCTTTATTCATATTAATGATAGAAATAATGAAAGCTGCTATATGTTGTCTGTTAATAGTGGCACGTCTTGACACACCCGCCTCAACGATTCGCCTGCCTTACCAACTCGCCCACCTTGTTAGTTCATAAGCTCGCCTTCTACAGATAGACAGCAATAACTCAACTGCCGTTAAGTTAGCTAGACAGGCAACCCAAAGGTTGATAGTCACCACTAACAATTGAGAAGATGAAACATCTCTCATTAACTTCTAACAATGAGGAAGATGAAAGGACACGTGCCATTAAAGGCCATTAAAAACCATAATTGCAGGCCACCCATATAAATGGAGGTCAACTCCAGGTCAAAACACAACACACATACTCAATATTGTTATTCTGCATATTTGAGTTTAATCAAGTACTGTTTATCACACCGGGTAGATACAGGGAAAAAAGCCCTGCCACCTTTTGCAGGTCTCCACCATTGTCGCTGCCGTGCTCGGAGGAGAAGAAAATATTTATCATCAATTGGCGCTGTCTGTGAAAAACCGCACAAGAAGTCATGGTTCAAATTAGAAGAGTTAGGAATGTAACCGCCCCACTAGCCCATCGAAGATGTAGACACCGAGTCTAATGTCGCAACTAATAACCCACAACAAAAATTTGCCTCTGCTGCTCAACTTGCAACACTGTAAGCTCAGGTGGCGGCCTTAACGACTATACTCAAGGATCGAAACGCTGCGGTTTCTCAGCCACAACAAGGTCATAGCCTTCCGCAGGTAGGACCTTCATTGCTAAATGTTCCGCCTCAGGTCCTAGCCCTCCACCGGTAGGGTCCTCACTATCAGGGGCTTCTCCTCAGGCTCTTAACTTTCCAGCAATGGAAACACCGCCAACGACAGCTCCACCGCTGGCTCCAGTTTCTTTGGCTCCATCTTCCGCACCCCACATCTACTCATTGACATCTGGACCAAATTCACATTGGGGGCAACCGTCATGAGTGCTCACGCATACGCTAGTTGAGACACCAGTGTTAAGCTTAGAATAGCTATTAGAAGACATGATGGATTACGAAATAGTTGAGGCTATGTCTAAGAAAAGTAGTAGGCAACAATATATGGTGTTGAAAAAGGTCATTTTTTCCTAAAAGTGATGGTTGTTCCCTTGCCACGAGACTTCGAACAACCGAAGATGGAGAAATACGACGGATCCTTTGATCATGTCGATCACCTTAGGATTTTTGTCGACTTGATGAGATTGCGAGCCACCCCTGATGCGATTATGTGCAGGTTTTCCGCCAACACTTAGGTGGGAGGCCAGGGACTGGGTGACCACCATTCCACCAAAATTAATCCATACATTTGACAATTTTTTCAAGAGTAGTGCTGCATATTGTCGTTAGGTTAGTCAAATAGACAACCCATAGGCTGATAGTCACTACGACAATTCGAAAGATGAAACATCCATCGTTAACTTATAATAATGAGAGAGATAAAATGACAGATGCCATTAAGGGTCATTAAAGACTACAACTGCAGGCCACCCATATAAATAAAGGCCAACCTCTCAAGTAAAAACACCACACACATACACAATATTGTTATTCTGCATATTTGAGTTTAATCAAGTACTGATTATCACATCGGAGTGGATACATGGGGAAGGTCTCCACCATTGTCATCGCCGTGCTCGGAGGAAGAGAAAATATTTATCATCACATATATTTTAAATTATAGTTTGCTTTTTTGTTGATAGTATATTTAATTTCTTAATTTTTTAATATCTCCTTAATATAATTTGTTAGCAACAAATATGAAATATCATTATATTAGTGAAGGGATATATATTAGAAAAAACATAAGTAAAATTTATTGTTCCAACTATAATAATTAAAAATTTTTAATTTGTGTGAAAATAAAAATAAGACCACCTTTGTAGGACGGATGAAATAAATAGAAAGGCTCACGTCCGACTTGGCCCAGTAGGACCACAGTTCATGGGCCGAGCATGAGCTATATTTATTAAGATTTGTAGGTCCATCTAAAAATGTCAACCTTATTAAAACAAGTAATCCAAGTCTTTGTTCGTAAATATTTTGGTATTTAATTGACGTGAGATTTATACATTAACACGTCTTCATAAGATGGTGGCTTATTTGAGCACACCATTTTTGAAATCTGATGACTTGTTTGAACTTCTAGGGAATCAAATAACTCATTTGAACATTATGGATCCCTAATATTTATATTAAGACATGGATGTTCATTTTACATCACATTGCGAGTGGTATATATTTGTATCCCCTAATAGAATTTATACTATTTGTTATTTGAGCTAAAATACGTGTATCACATTTTGATATCAATAGAGCTCCCAAAACTATCCTAATATTGGTAAAATAAAAAGAAATTTGTTACGCACCAATCTACACAGCGGCCTAAGCGCCACACAAGCATTTTCCGAGGCATTTTGGACCGACCCTAACCTTCTCCGAGGCGGTCCGGTCCGACCCTAACCTTTCTCCGAGGCATCCAGGCGAGGAGGTAAATTTTCGAGTCTTAGGGTACCAAGTAGATCGAGTGACCGACCCAGGTTGCGTGCTTAGAAAGCCTCTCGCCAAACAAATCAATCTTGAAAAGACCGATGGGGATCGCTCGCCAATGCGACCGTCACAATCATAACCTCTTAGTTTGCTACCGAAAGCGACTTTCTCATTAATGCCGTTGATGTGACACCTAAGATGTGACTCGAGAATCCCTCGGATGGAACCACGTGTCACGTATCGAAGGGGATTATCATTGTAGAATTTTCCTATAAATACTAAGCTTGCTTCCACAAGAAAAGGATGTTGAAAATATTACTCTCATTACCCATATAACAAGTCCTCCTTTCTAATTACTTTTAAGTGCTACAACCGCCTAGAAATTTATTAGTAGGAGGCCCTCAGGCTTTCACCTTTACTTTAAGAGTGTTTTTGACCTTTTATCTTCCTTCCATCCGGACGGGAGGTTATCTACGTGGTTGAATAAACCACGTGGCAGTCTTAGTGAGAGGAAAGCACATGTGGACATAGGTAGCGTGGGGATCCTGTTGGCAACCATTTTTGGGGATCAACAAAATTAATAAATTTCATAACAACAATCTCTCAGATTTTAGCATCGCAAATATGATGTCCTTACCTTCCTTGATTCTGATTGTCCTTGTGACTAGTTTCAATATGTTAACTTTCAAATGAACTTAAAGTCAACAACGGGATTATAGAATTAAAACTTAAAAAATAGGTTTACAAGTGCTAAAATTATTTTTTAATTGCTTATATTATAAATTATTGGTGAACGTGTGGATAAAAAATGAGTTGTAAGTGGTGGGTCATATGAAATATGTGGATAAAAAGTATGTTTGACCAATCTGAGCAACTGAAATTATAATTTAAGCATTATCAAACATGTGCTTAAGAATAACATCACCGGTATTTAGAATAAAGACGATAAAGCAAAATATTTAACGATTTATCGAGCGTCATTTCGAATCTTCAATATGTCGTCTTCTTCTTACTGTCTTCTAAATCTGTGTACAAAAGATTGCGTTTGAAGTGTTTTTCTCTCCAAGAATGTTTGTTTTAATGCCTCTACAAAGTCCACATATGTTAAATCTGTGTACAAATGATTGCGTTTGAAGTGTTTTCCTCTCCAAGAATGTTTGTTTTAATGCCTCTACAAAGTCCACATATATAGGAATTGTCAAAAACCTAAAATGCGTGCATAGAATGTACAAAGGACCCTCTAAAGTAAGTTCCCAGAACAAAATTAAAAGCAGAATAGCATCCCGCTCGAACACGTTTTTAGCTTGATCGTTCAGGTGGAGTTTTTCGAATTTCTAGAAAAGGGTCTACTCGATCGGCATTTTGGCCTGCTTGATTGGACTGCGTGGATAATTTTTGACTTTTGTGTCTGGTTGAGTGGCACATATTTTGGCCAAAATTTCTATTTTCATCTCCTCTTCTTGTACAGACTGGCTCTGCAATTATAATATTCATTATTACTTCAAAATACCTAATTTCTTCTTGTTACTTCTTATCTTTTTTTCCTCGAAGCCCTTCAAACTCGAGTTTTGTCCTAAAGAAACAAAAATCAATAGAAAACTACTTCGAATAACTCTAAAAACTTAGTACATAGTCTAGACAAGTGTATCTTTTACTCTTATCAAAATTATTAGAAGTATGATTTTAAAAAAAGAAATGCGTATAATAAAATTTATGGACTCAAAATCTAACGTAAAAAAGATTCATTAATGAACAAGCCCCTACCATTTAACTTTGGTCTGTACACTTCGTAATTTCATACGGTACTGGAGATTTTATTTATTATTAATTTTTTTAAGTAGGAAATGCGGGGTTGATGTAACCAAAGTCTTGAGTTTTGGCCAGAAATTCTGTAAAAGTGAGAATTTAAACGTCTGAAAGTGTTGGAAATGTATGAAAAATGTTTCACATCGATTAGATATTGAGTAAATGATGAACTTATAAAGAATTTGAATATTCCACCTAATATATTAACTTTTGGAATAGTACCTCAATTCTCTACAAGTGGTATCAGAGAAATTAGCCATGTGAATGCACAAATCAGATCCAAGTTGTAGCCGAATGAAAGTGGTGGGCTCTAAGTTAGATCGCGATGGATGAAAAAATCCATAGTTATCTCTTAAGGCGGTTGTGCGCACGTAAAACAGTGGCTTTGACACAGTGGAAGAATTGGATCTTGATAGAGCACATAATCTTTCTAGGTTTGAGGAGGAGAGATGTATAGAGTATTGCTTAAAGGAGGCCGAAAAGACATAGTACTTCATTTGAAGGAGGAATTGTTGAGAATGTACAAACAAAGTCCCACATCGATTAGACATGAGATAAATGATGGACTTACACAGGATTGTGACTAATCCACCAAATAAGTTAACTTTTTGAGATGGAACCTACGTAAAGACGCCACAAATTGGGGAAAATCTGTGGGCACGTGAATTTTTCATTTCAATGAAAAAATTGCGTATAAATTTAAGATAACATGTTCACCACTGCATGCCAATTGAAGAAAACATGGTAATTAGCAATAAGCATAAACCAGCGATGAAAACAATAATCCAGCAGCCACGTGCATATTCTATAAGCAACCAAACATGCCTTCATTATTCCATACTGAGGATCATTGTTTTACACTACAGATTCAATCTCATTAGGGCATATTCAAATTGACCTAGGCTCCTGTTCTAAATTTTGAACCAAACAGTGCTAATTCTTCTCTACTATACTTCAATTTCTTAGCATCATTTCTTGAAATCTGATATGAATTCATCAGCACTTCCACCGGCATGGTCCGAATAGCAGACAGCCGCCCGGCAACGAATGTGGTCATTGCATTATCATTAGTCTTGAAAGCCACCCATTCGCAGCCTTGTTTGCCAGCCTTCTTTAGCACAACAAAGTTTTGTGGTACTATTATGATCTGCCCCTCCTTGACTTCGCCGTCAAACACCAGTTTCCCTTGGCGGTTGGCCACCTGGAACCGGCTGCTTCCTCGTGTAATGTAGATCATAGAATGCGCGTTCACGTGCCAATGGGGTGCCATTATTGCATTCTACATGAGATAGAAACGTTTCAAAGTTAGTTGTATGAATACAACGAGAGAGGTTGAAGGACGTGTTGAAGACTCTTTAACAGCTTGAAGTTTTTATGGATGTAATTCACCGGTCTCAAACTTTCAAATGTGAATGTTTGACTCTTTGTACTATACAACCATGGCCAACCATGGACTTAGCACATATTTAAATTATAATTTCAGCTGGTCAAACTGATAAAATATATTTTTTATTCACACATTTTGTAGGATCCACAACTTACAACCCACTTTTTTGAGAGCCAAGATTTTTAGAGCGGTGACTACTACTTTAAAAAAAATACACTTCAAAATCGAACTGCTACCAAAAAAATAAAAATTGATTTTTTCGAGCCCGCCCCCCATTTCCACCCCTGCCTAAGGGCACGTGTTTGGTTCATAGAATTAGACAAAATTATACAGTACCTCATACATAACTCCTCTTTCAGCACTAAGCTGAAGGGAGTTGAGAATGTGAAGCTTTTGGCTGTTGAGCGTGCTAATGCATCCACCGCGAGGGTTGAAGATATCGGCCTCGCTTGGCTTTGCTAAGTTCTCCCTAATCTTCATAGTGCATAGAGTTTCCTCTAACCCATTTGCTCCTCTCTTTTCTTCTTCTTCTTCTTCTCGTGGGATTGCAATTTTAAAGTTCTCTGCTAGAACAATTCGTCCCCTATGGTCTCCTTTGCCTTTCAATTCACTTGCTGTTTTATCTACATTGAAAGAATCAGCCAGAAGTTCATCATCAAAGCTTGTGAAAATGTTGCCAAAACCACCTTCCTTTTGAACCTGCTGCCTTGGCCTCTCTTTTCCAAGTATGGGATAATTTCCAGCCAGGAAGAATATCTGAAATTTTTTATTTTTGACATATCCTTAAGTGCTCGTTTGGTAAAATTTTTTGTAAATTATAAACAGTGGATTCTACAGAATGTGTAGATATAAAATATATAAAAACAGTGAATTTTACGAAATGTGTAAATAAAAATAATACTAAGTTACTTTTAGTATTTAATTTTCGAGTACTTTGTAGTTCTCATGTGTGCGACGGTATAGGGTAAGATATTTCTTACCCTGAATGTCAGATCAAGCTGGTTGGCTTCATTGCCAACGTCGAAAAGTGAGACAGTAACAACTGGTACTTCTCCATGGTTATAAATCCAAATAGTTAAACCACCTGGCAAGGCTATAACATCACCCTCTTTGAATTCCCTAACCTTTTGATGTCGATCCATAAAACCACCGGATCCCGTCTCCATTTCTGATTCATATGTCTCGGCACAACCCGGTATTACAACCCCATGTAAACCTCTTCCTGCAACAACATTATTCGAAAATGCAGTGTAAATAGCAATTTCTTGTCCTAATTTTTGCCAAAAGGCTCTCAAAGACACAATTTAAATATATAAATACAGTCTATCAGACGATATAATTCAATATGGTAAATGTTTTCTATAGTGTCCGGCATTAATCAAAAAATTCATCATGTGCCAATGTGAAACAAGGGCCCGCTATCTACAAAAAATTTCATTTTTACGGACCATTTTTTTGTCTTCATATAAAGTCATTATTTAGCCCTTTTTGATAAATTTTTTTACAAATTTTTTTATCAACTTTTGAACACATTTTGTATGATGTACGGACCCACAATCTTTATCAACTTTTAAATCACACGTTACACCAACTTCTATCAAAATTTGCTAAAAACTTTTATCAAAAAGCTTCGTCAAACAAGCTTTAATAAATTTGTCGAAAAATATCGTCTAAATAATTTTTAAACAGAAATTTTCGTTATTAAAAGTGACATTTCTTTAGCAAATTAAGCTATAGCCCACCTTAATATTGGGCCAATTTTCTTTCTTTTTTACTTTCGGTTACTTTTAATTTGATTTTGATTAAAATCAAATTTTAATAAAAATTGATAAAATGTGTTGTTGGAAAGTTGTAAAGAGTTGTGGGTCCATAAAGTGTGGTTAAAATTAATTGTTGACTTTAACTTTAACTTTTTATCAAAATCAAAATAAAATCAAACAAGCTCTTCATAAAATTGGTCTAAAAGAATTTTTTACTTCAGAAAATTAGCTAACAAAAATTAGTGCACCCGGGAGAGGGGAAGAACTTGCCTTGAACTATATACATAAGCTGAGGTGCTGCATTGTAGTGAGGCAACAAGAGGCCTTTAGGATTAATAACATTTCTAACAGCTTCAACTCCAGCACAAGTAAATTCTGGGCTAAACTGGTTCCAAAATTCAGAAACTCCGGCCTCAAACTCGTACTTAAACACAGGTTCTTGCGCACTCAGCCTCAGAATAGTGCAATTAGTTTTGGCATACAGCCTGTGCTGCTGCTGCTCATTCATTTTTTGCCAAAAAAATTTATGTTCACTTCCAATCTGCGCAAGGCAGCAGCCATTGAAGAAGAAAACAAGAAAACAAAAGACAGCAGAAATTAACAAAGAGAGTTTAGCCATTGAAAGAGAGTGATTTTCAGTGGTGATAAGAAGAGGGATTTTAAAGCATAGAGTGGTTGGTGAGGTTTCGCCACGTGGATTAGGGTTTGAAGACATTTGTCTTCTCTGCCGCATGAAAAAAAGTTGCTGTCCTTCGCATGCATGCCTAAGCATCATGAAGAAAGACCAAGAAACTACTGTAATAAAAGCTTGGTTGGTAGTGATCGCAACGGGTAGATTTGGATCAGATCGGTATATATGATTTGTATCTGCTTCGCAATTATTTAAGGAGATTCAAATTTACAGATTCATCTATCATTTTTTGGGGCAGAGCGGATCAAAGCAGTGATCTGCAGCTAATCTGTGGTTTATTTTTTATTTTGTTAATTGTCATTCAAAAAATTAATCAAACATTGAAACAAACATTAATATTTTACTTAATGCATTAATTATTTAATTAAACGTCCAAGAGAAACAAACTGCACTAATAATTTTTTTTTTATATATGAGTCAGATCGGATCGGGGCAAACATGATCCGATCCGACCCGTGATCCGTGGCGGATTACCAAAAACTGCCCCGCTGACTAGCGGATCGAGAATTTTTTGCTCGACTTGGAATAAGTATCCATCAGATTTGTGGTTGATCGGATATTTTTGCCATCCATATTGGTTGGTTAATGAATTATCACACTTTTTGTCGCGTTATTTTACAATACTAGTTAGAGACGCTTGCATTGTACGTACTTTTAGCAATAATATTGTTAATTTTTAATTTTTTTAATTTTTTAAATTTTCAATTATTAATAATTAAAATGCTAAAATAGCTATTAAAATAAAGATAAAACAACACAGTTCTTGATAACATGTTGTATTTGTATTGTTCAATGTTATAATGATGATGTTGATATTTTATTTACTTTCATAGAAGTATAATTGCAATCAGAAATGAGTTTTATATAGTTGTAATACTAACAATAAGGGTACAACTAACAATAAGGGTATGTTTGATTGGATTCTATGGAAAAGAAAAAAAATTCCATGCAAGAAAAAAAAAATTATCAAATTGGTGAGAAAATATTTTCCAACATTTTGGTCAAATGCATGCTTTAAGGGTGTGTTTGATTGCAAACAAGAAAATTGGAAGGAAAGAAAATAAATTTCATGGAATTGAATTGCCAAGGAATTAATTGATTGGAAAATAAGATAAATTTTCCATAGAAAATAAAACCTCATCCCCCTTAAGAAAATATTTTCCTTGACAACAAGAAAAATGTTTACGGAATTCACATGGAAGTAACACTTAGTTAATTTCTCGGCCAAATTTAAACTAAAATGAAAAAGATTTTACATGAAAAAAAAAAGATTTTATATGGAAAAAAAAAGTTGCAATCAAACACAGCAAGAAAAATAAGTGAGAAAATATTTTTTCCATAAAAAATTTTGTGTAATCAAACATGTCAATTGGAAAATAAGTGGAAAAAAGAGATTTTTCATGGAAAACTATAGGCAATCAAACACAGCCTAAGTGATTGTACTTTATAATTCATTTTCATTTTCCACCTTCAATCAAACAGCCAAAGTTGGAAAACATTTTCTTCTGATGTGACATTATTTTTATGAATGTGACATTTTCCATGGAAAATTAGCCAATCAAACGGACCATAATTTGAACTCAGCGAAAACCTTTTCGTGATTTGAGCTTTGATTATTGACGAACCATTGATATTAAATCTTATAGAATTGATGATGTTCTTTTTTGTTAAGTGTGTCTAATTTGACGATATAAATGAAAACAACATAAACATAAGTAATAAGCTAAAATTAAAGAAGTATCAATATTTGCTTGTGTTGTGAGAATATAGTTGAGGGGCAGAAGTAAGATGGGAATATCGACACTGCAAGAGATTTCACTTTTCACAATGCAAATTTTTGTCGAAAAAATTCATTTTTAAGTTGTTTTGTCGAAAAAATTCATTTTTAAGTTGTTTTGTCGAAAAATTGTTGTCAATAGACTTTATAAAATCAAAATTTTTCGTCGTTAAAATTGAAATTTCTTGCATTAAAAATATAACTATAGTTTGAATTTTAATGTAGCAATAAACAAAGTTACTACTTTTCTCATTTTTTTTTTGAAATCCATTTCTTATTCCTTTCATCTACGTAATGTTAAAAAAAAAAAATTGAAATAATCTTTTCACTTCCATGTTTAATCTAAAATATTAAAGTGGATTCAATGCCGAAGCACTCACAAATATTTGAGTAACCAAAAAGCACATAACGGGAAATTTTACACAACATCATTTGCATAAATTAGTCTACATTGTTTATAAGATTAGTTTTTTTAACGAATGGACTCGATTAATAGACTTGATAATAATGACTTTACTCGAGTAAATATATTGTCCCATAATTCTGAGAAAAGTGTTGCGTGTTCGCAAAGGAGGTCGTAGTAATCTGGTCAAATCGAATGATTGTCAAAAACATAAATCTCCACGAAGTTATAAGACCATGTGTGTGGAGAATCTAGCCAGTGCTAGAAGGTCATATGTGCACGTGTGCAGTGTGCTTCAAAAACATATAGGTTTACATATACCCCAAGTGGCAACAGGGTGGGTGGGGGGGTGGTCTAGTAATTGATAGGTGGATTAGTGGAAAAGAACCAAAGGCGCTATATTTGGAACGTTATGGACTAGATGGACAATAAGCCCAAACTAACAGGGGCAAAGCGTAAATCTTTCAACTTCTAATAAACTGTACGGTGTGTACCCCATATTACCAAAAAAACGTTATCATTTCTTCAAACCCAAACAATTTCATTCTAACAATAATCTCACAAAATCGAGGAAAATTCATGGCTTCATCGTCAAGCTCTTCTGCAATTCCCGGATTTATCTCCAACAACAGAAACTCGACTCGCACTCTCTCTCGCCGTAACTTCACTCGGCGCTTTACGCCGCCGCGCAATGGCGGGTGGAAACTTGGGCTGCCTTTGAAGAAGAAGAGTAGCTTAATTGTCAGTGCAAAAGAAAATGCGTTACAGTACAAAAAACTCGGAGATTCCGACCTTGATATTAGCGAAATCACTCTGGGCACCGTAAGTACTCAAATAAAATTCTATTAATTCTAAGTATATTTATTGCCCGAGGTTATAATCTAGAAGGATTATAATGTACTTAGTTGCATGACTTATCAAATATGTAATCTTTACTAACAGTTTGTGACCATAATGTCATAACTAACAGTATCTGGAAGTTGTGTTTTGGGCAATTTTACTGAATGCATTACTGAGTTTCAATGGAATTTAGATAGTTTTTATTGGGAATTCATATGCAGATGACATTTGGGGAGCAGAATACAGAGAAAGAGGCTCATGAACTGCTCAGTTACTCGTTTGAGAGCGGTATTAATGCTATAGACACTGCAGAAGTGGTAAGCTGTCTAATCATTAAACGGGTTTTGTAGCATAGAATTGGGGACTTTGATTCAGAGTTGGTATGTGAAACTATCTCTAATTCTAATTCAAGCCTCAATTCCATGCTGTTAAACATAGTTGTAAAAATTGTACACTCGTGGCATTTTCACTTGCTTTAGGTTTTATAGTGACTTACTCTGTCAATTGGGACGCCATCTTATAATGCTTCCACAACCCTTTTTACAGTAACAATTTGTACCCGTTGGTCCCTTGACGAACTCAATTTCAGGCAATCAATTTTTAGAGAAAACGTTCACTCTAGTCATGCGTGTGTGACATGTTTGTGTTTGGGAAGGGCCGAAGGGGATAATTTCTTGTATTTGTTTTTGGAAGTACGAAATCTGGAACTTGGAATTAGGATTCACCAAAACTCCCTTCAAACTTGAATGGAAGACTTCTAAATTTAGTTTTGAGGCCTTAATTCCCTACGACAAAATAAATTATGAGCACAATTTTTCTGTACTTAATGAGTTGGTAGTTTCTAGTCCCACTATAAGTGTGTACACTGTCCAATTATATATTTGTTCTTTGTCCTATATGTGGGCTTTGTGATTTAGTAGTTTTGGTGTTGAATGCTTCTATCAATTATGTCAACTGTTCTCCATTCTGTCCGAGGAGAAGGGTAAGTTAACAACTTCCACAATTCGATAACTAGAGGAGAAAGGAAGAAAATGCTAGAAACACATTTTATTTTCTCAATACAACGTTTGCCCTGCGTTTCTCTCCATTCCCCCTCATAACAAATTATTTCCCTTCCCTTTCCTTCCCCTCAAACTGAATGGAGCCGAAGAAGAAAAAAAGAGGAAGTTTTTATGGTTGTTTTCGAAGAGCAGTTGGAAAGAGAGCTTTCTATTTAATATTTGCCTATTTGGAACTAGGTAGATTTTACTGTCTTCTCCAATTTACTTAGTTTTAGTTGCCAGACATGGTTGAAGTCAAGTTCACCATTCTCTTTTTCATGTTTTCTTTTTACATTAAAGTATCCAATTCCAATAAAAAAGGAGACGCAAGGAAGGACAGATCTTTATATTGGTAGCTGGTTAGAGTCTCAACCTCGAGATAAGGTATTCTCGACTATTTTATGACTAGCTCTGACATTGCTTTGTTCTTTCGAATGTAATATAATGATTGAATAATCAATCAGACACTGTCATCTTTTATTGTTTTCAGTTCCTGTGATGACGCAAGTTTTCTGACAAGTTCCTCAAAAAGTTTCTGTATTAACACTTCATCTGAAATGCATAATTCTTCTCCTGATTGAGTGAAATTGACGATTCAAAGAAATTTTCACAGCCAACAATATAAGTACTCGTCCTTTTAGTTCTCGAACACCTAAATTTTCTAATAAGTTCCTCAAAAAGTTTCTGTATTAACAGGCTTCATCTGAAATGCATAATTCTTTTTCTGAAGGAGTGAAATTGATGATTTGTAGCAATTTTGACAGCCAACAATATAAGTACTCGTTCTTTAGGTCTGGAGCTCTGCTATTTATTAATTTTCTGCATCGACGTAAAATCTACATTGCAATAGCTTGATCATGATTCACCTTTAGGCAATAGTCCTAGTTTTACTTCTGTTTCAGATATCAATAAACTTTACAACAATATTTAAAATGCACCATTGGTTTCCCATCATGGGCTAAATAATACTCCCTTTATCTCATAATGTATGTGTTTTTTAATTTTCTGGACGGCTCAAAATTGTGTTCACCTTTTTGACCTTTTATCAAAGACATAGTCCTATTGTAATCAACTACCTACTTTCCATGGCTTTGTCCTTTTAATATAAAGTAACAAAAATGTTACTTGGGAACCCTTCGTATGCCCCCAATTCTCTATAGATGTTACACCTTTCTTTTCACTCCAAAATAACCGTGCCATCTAAGTAAACCATTCATCTGAACCAAGCAGGAGTAAGTTTATGGTGGCTCCAATTGATTTTACTGTATGATGAGTGAGCTCCAATTATTCAGTTTATCATAACTTCTATTTATATGTACTCTCATCACATTCTTCATTTTTAATTTCATTTTCCTAATTTAGATGTCCTCTGAATCTTTTGCAAACTTTTCTCCAACGAGGTTATTTTGGCCACAAAAGTTTCTGGTTACTCGGAGCGATCAACATACTTGCGAGATGATGCGAAGGTTATACGAGTTGATGCTGCTAATATACGGGAAAGTGTAGAGAAAAGTCTCAAACGTCTCAATACAGATTACATTGACTTACTTCAAATACATTGGTAAGTTTTTATGTTACAATCAATTCCAAATGCTAAAAGTGTACACCTTGGCGGTTGCACTCCAAGATATGGGTATTTGATTTTACTGTTATGCTTTTGTCTCTTTACTATTGTTGATCTGCCTATCAGTGTTATAACATATAGTTTTGATATGTGAGGGTGATCTTACTGGCAAAGTAGACGTTATTCAGTTCTGTCATGAAAAAAATTACATTCACTCACAAAACCATTGTGTTGTAGGAACAATCTTGTTGTCTTCTTTAGTTTTCCGCTTCCCTTCTCATGCCTGGAATGTTTTTAGGAGAGCTTCTCGATTTGTTCCACCAACATGTAACCTGATCAGGCTATAGAGGAGATTTGAGCACCTCAGTCTTATATTTGACAGTACATTTGATTAACTGAACTTTTGGATGGAATATTATTTTTTTGAAAAACTTTGAAATGAATAGACTTTTTATGTTAATAGGAAGCAAAATGAACTGGTAGATGCTATTACAGGAAGACGATTGTGAGTGAGACATTTGTGCACATGATGTTATAATGTAATCTTGTAAAACTCCACACTGTGTACGGAAAAGGAATGATTTGGTGAATATGACCATGGCATAAATTGAATATTGGCTGAATCAACTATTTAAGCTGTTCAAGTTGGTAATATAGGTTATTCAAGGATAACAAGGAGCCAAATGTATTCTTGATAGTTTTAAGTGCAAAAGGTAGTCTCCTTATTCTGTGCATGTATTCGTTTTTCCTCTCTAGAGATTGTTAGCATACTAATTGTAATTTCCAAACAGCTTTTAGAGGTAGCCTAACTGCTCATATGTTGGTAACTCTTTGCTGTGGCTGAAAGTTCCTGATAAAAATACGTGCTCGATATAATGTCATGATTGCTTTTCTAGACATCTTTTCGGAAAAATAAAGTCTTTAATCCACCACGACTCAAGCTCTTTAAAAGTTCTACCAGATAGCCCTCTGTTGATTAAACATTTTGATGAACATTGAAAAACTATTGATTTTTCAGTTTATACTTGCTTCCAGCAAAAAAAAGTGTTCCTTTACATCTATTTTTACCTTGTGTACAAAATTTGAATTCACTACACTTATGACCCATCCCAGTGTTTAGAGTTTGGTGACTTGAAGGTTTAATCATGTCGACAGTAAATATTTTTTTGTTGTTTGGTTGCAACATATAATTGGACAAATCCATAAAAAATGTACCTTACCTTTAATTTAGGTACCAATGTATACATAAATTAAACATGTATACAGGGGCGAATCTAGGATTGAAGTTCAGCTAGGGCGGACATTGACTGGTCAACGGTCAATGGACGATGTTTGTGAAAAAGTAATGTGAAAATATTTTTAATAAATACGTAACTTATAAAATAACAAAAAAATTATATAATATTGACCGTTGACCAGTTAACGAACTATGCTTATGAAAAAATAATGTAAAAATATTTTTAATAAATACGTAACTTATAAAGCAATAAAAAAAATCAAATAAAGTGAAATATAATTCGATAGCCAACAACAAGGGCGGACCCAAGATAATGATTCAGTAGAGACGATAAAGATTTATATAAAAAATAATTTAAAATAAGACAACGATAAGAAAAAACTTAAAATAAAGTCAAATTTATGAAAAAAAAAAAGAGAGAGCAAAAGTTATGATAAATACTTTCTATATTCTTCAATTTTGACCCCCTTTTTCAAATTATGCAATTATCATATTAAAGAGAAATAATAAATTCTTTACTTGAGGATTTATTCATACAACTATCTTATTTTTTTAATTTATCAAAGTTCAAGGATCACAAATGAAATTTTGATTTTAAAATATATATTCTTTCTCTCTCTCTCTCTCTCTCTCTCACACACACACACACACACACACGCACGCACCATCTTCAACCAAGAAATTATATACAACATATACATACACATACACATACAATACACGCAGACGGCAGAATGTACAGAGGAAAAAAAAAATTGATGAAGCCAACACCATTTTTTCGCGAAATTTCAGCACGGGCGGATGCGGGGTCTCGCCATGTGCTAGATCCGCCTCTGCATGTATATACAGAAATATCAAATATATTCAAAGTTCCATTCTGTTAATCAATACCATAAAATGATTTTTCTCAAAGTGGTATCAATTCTTGGGTATTAGGATTTTGTACTTCATTCATGTAGAATAGATTTGCTCCCTGGAAATGTTATTAATTATAAGAGATTATTAATTTATCCAATATTAATTATTAGAAGCTGACTTTCCATTTTTTCTGAGTTGTTTAGTGCTTTGGTATGGATGTTTCGTTTTCTTGACTTTTGTGTTGATTTGTTATGGAAGCAATCCCGTATTCACATTATATGTTTTTATATGCTCCCTCTCTCTATCATAGATCATAGTGTAGTTATGTTTCAGGCCAGACCGCTATGTTCCATTATTTGGCGAATATTTCTATGATCCTTCAAAATGGAGGTCCAGCGTATCATTTGTTGAGCAGCTGAGGGGATTTCAAGAACTCATCGATCAAGGAAAGGTAAATTTTCAATATTCTTGACACTAGCAATTCCTGGTCAGCATTTGTGGAGTATTAACTGAATATAACAGAGCAGGCCTTCTTAATAATTAAGGTCCTGTTTGGCTAGGATTGTATTCGCTGAATCACAATCATTTTCAGAATACATTGAGCTGTTTGGTTAATACAACAAATAGTCACAAAGTTCAAGAACAACTGATCTTTTTATCACTTTTAATAATTAAAGATGAAATAATCATGGCTGGGTGATAATTTAACCAGACAGCGCCAAAGCCCATCCATGAATAAAGTGCCAGGCAAGCCTAATTGTCTTTGTATTTGCATTGCATTTTCATGCAAAACCATGTCCGTGACCAGCCTTAGTTTCATATAAAGGATGGAACTCAGAAAATATTTGTGCATTTGAGGCTTAACTTCGTTTATGATAGACTTCTAACATGATAAGCATGGGCAGAGTGGGTGTGGTGACAACCTGCACTTTTGGACAAGAACTTTAAGGATACACTGAACACGTCTATAAATGCTAGAATCATCTAAAAAATTTCCCAAACAAAGAAACATATAATGAAGCTGAGGTCGCAGATTATAGTTGGACTTAGCTTGTTCTCTCCAATACCCAAAAATGGAACAACTCCCTTTCAGAGAAACGATTTCTATCAAGCATACCTAACTTATTGTCACTCTAAGATTCCTGTTTTAATTTTTTGACAGTAAAGCTCTCAACTTTTTTAGGTACGCTACATTGGTGTTTCCAATGAAACTTCATATGGAGTAATGGAGTTTGTTCATGCTGCTAAAAACGAGGGACTACCAAAGATTGTCAGTGTTCAAAACAACTATAGTTTACTAGTGAGGTGCAAGTTTGAAAGTAAGTCATCTTTTTACATTATTAGTGAACACCATAAACCAAATGTTAATGCTAACTTTGATTGACTTTTGTTATGCTTAGCATTGTTTTATTTTGTTGAAAGCTTTAGTTCATGTTTCGTTCGTGGAGGGATGGGGACCGGGGAAAGTGGGAAAGTAAACTACCCTAGGGGGGCAAAAGGATAGGAGGGAAAGGGTGAATTATTGGGAAGAGATAGAAAATCGATTTGTTTGTGGAGGAAATTGTTTCAGACTTTAGTGGAGAAATTTGTGGCTCTTCATTCCTTGGAGCAAATGCTTACAATTAAGTTTTAGGGATTTTTTTTTCCTTATTTGAAATCAAGTTCTAGGGATTTGACAGGAGTAATAATGGGAAGATTCTTTGTTATCACTGCCATGAGACATTCCTGGTATTCCCACAAAAGAATAATTGAACCTGGTCTTGCTTAGCTCTTTTTTCCTTCCTCCAGAAATAGCTGTATTTAGGCTGGAAGCCTTCATCAGATAGTCCAATTCAATCAAAAGAAGTTCCATTCATAGGATTCATAGCTTGCAAAATCATTATTGTCTAATATGTTATATTGAAGTAAATAATTCTACAATTTTCATAATTTACTGGAAACATTATAATTCCACAAACAACTGATATCTAATCACATGATAAAACATAATAATTAGTTTTCCATTTTCAAAAGAATTATATTTTCCACTTGCAGAGCTATTTACGTCAAGACTAGTTTGGCTGATTAGTTGTCCCAATATAGCTTCCAGCCTTCCCCTCCTTTTACTGTTTATGTTGTTGAGCTATAACTTCTTCCGTGAGTTCACTGCTCCACTCTTCTTTTTTTCTCTCTTCCTTTTCCGTTTCTGTTTCTCTGCTGTCCTCCTGGAATGAAGAAAAGGCTGAGCTTGCTTGTTTCATTCTTTTTCCTACCCAAGACGGTGGTTACCTTTCTTTTCTGCCTTTTTTGTTCTCCTTTCTAATTACAAATTACAGGGCATGTCTTCATAACTTGCTGCTTTACAAGTGATTGGAGAATGATTCTTGAGAGAATTGACTTTTGTTTTTATTACACCTTGTTCTGTAGTGTTTATACTCTCATCTCTTTAGTTTAATATAACTTTTTCCTTATAAAATGTAATTTGTAATTTAGTACTATATCCTTGTCTTCCTAGTTTATGTATTATAATTGAGGTTAATTTTGTTCTTTTAGTGCTTTACACCCTCTTTCCACCTAATTCAGGAGGGGAAGGAAAAATTGTTATGCTATACCCCTTCCCTTTTACATCTGTGTCCTATTTATATTCCAACCAAACAACTGGACTTGTATTCTTTACTTACTTCTACTTCACTCCCAATTATCACCACAACCGATCTAAGACTTTAGTTTTTAGCAAATATGATTTATTTCATTACTGTTGCTATTTAAAGTTACCTTGCTTTCGTCCAGTCTGGAAATATATACTTATCTCCCACTCATCTGCCACAACATTCGCTTTATTTGTCGTCTTCACTCCGTCTTTTTCTACAACGTAGCCATTTTCACTATTCATTTTATTTAATGTTATTACTTTGGATGGAGCTATAATTGTTTAGACATTACTTTTGTAATTTGTTGCCACTTTATCTGCCTAGAGAAAATAAAAATATAAAATGCCAATTATACCAGTATAGAAATATCATTCTGGATCTGACCAATCATCTGGCCTCAGTTCCTAGTTTAATTTGGTTTTCAATTGATTCTGTGCAGTTGATCTTGTTGAAGTATGCCACCCGAACAACTGCAATATTGGCTTACTTGCTTATTCTCCACTGGCCGGTGGATCGCTGACAGGAAAGTATTTAGAAATTGATTCTGAAGCTGCACGAAAAGGAAGGTTTAACCTATTTCCTGGCTACATGGAAAGATACAATAAATCTGATTCTAAGGTATGTTTTACTATTCTTAATGAAATTTCGACATTAAACTGATTAATACATTAATTGCTCTTTTAACCTAAGAACTTAAATTTTACATGCAACCTTTCCTATAGGCTATGGTAATGCTCATGCCTTAAAATTTTGTCTTTCAAAGAAAGCTTCGTATCTCAAGTCAAAATTTGTGATTGGGGCTTGCAGAATTGGACATTTGACTGCTAAATCAATGGTCATGTACAGCTAGGCCAAGTTTCGTCTCAATTTCCATGCAATTTTGTAATTAAGAAAAAGAGTAAATGATCCACAGCTCTTGCTAGTTCAGCACTGCAAATCATCAGTACTACAAACTTCATATTTCAGAAAGTAATGCAAATAAAGAAGATGCATCACAGAGAGGAAAGACGATAACTTTTGTTTGTCTGCTCTTCATATATCATGCCATGATCGATGAATTGCAAGAACACTATCTAATCTTTGTTTCTTGTCCCTGTGTTGAGCAAGAAAACTGTTGTTAATATACTGTTCGCACAATAAAATTATTACCTGATGCTCTATTTATCCATAACATTTCTTATTTCTTTTCTTCCAATGCTATGTTTGTATTTCCAAGTCATAAATCAGATCTCCACCAAAGTACTACTTGATTTCTATATATGGTATAACAAATTTTGCAGATATAATACTTACTCAGGCTGTTATTTTCACCTTTGCATTTCAGGATGCAACAAAACAGTATCTTGAAGTGGCCAAGAAACACGGTCTAACCCTTGTGGAGTTAGCTCTTGGATTTACACGAAACCGTTCATTTGTGACAAGCACGATCATAGGTGCAACTTCTCTCGATCAATTAAAAGAAGATATTGATGCATTTTTGTCTACTGAGCGACCATTGCCACCAGAAGTGATGGCAGATGTTGAAAATGTGTTTAAGAGATACAAAGATCCTGCCATCGATTAGGACTCCAAGTGAGTGCAACTGCATTCTTCACTGTGTTATTCAAAGAAACTTGTGATACTTGTCATTTTGTTCTTGTAATATTTAGGGTTAATTACACTAATGGTCTCTATTTTTCGGTTTGTAACGATTTCATTCACATTTTTTTAGCAGATATCATTCCCATTCTTCTATTTATTCTTACAGATGGTCCCAAAATCACTATTTTTCACTATTCTGACAATTCTATGACAATTTACCCATTTACTTAAATAAATTAAAATGATAAGAAAAAAAATATAATGAAAGTATTACAATTGGAACCTTAATCTTTTCAAAAGTACATATAAATCTTAAACAATTTTATTTTATTCAAATAAGTGTTCTTTCCCAATGCAAAAGAATAGTCTTTTCCCGCCCCCGCCCTCTCTCTCTCTCTCTCTCTCTCTCACACACACACACACATTGGGCACACACACACACACACACACATACACACACTTATCATAACTTAAAAAATTAAAAAAAATCGCAGAATTTTCCTCTTTCTCAATTTTTCCCGTCGTTTTCTTTGCTTATTGATTCTTCAAAATTTCCGCTCATCTTTTTCATTCTTTCTAGTGTGCGCCGTGGTAGGCTTCAGTAAGCTTCTTTCCTTCATCTGTGAGACAATAACTCATGCTTGTGTGGGTTGCCTTCTTCAACAGAATTTTTTATGCCAATTGAATCCACCACAGGAGTGAGCAAAGTATTTTCCTTTTCCTTTGACAGAGAGTATAAAACACCTGCATTGTCATCAACTTGATTCCCATTTTGATCACCACTTTGCTCCTCCATGTCCGGCAGCCACTCGACGGTGAGCAACGGCCACTCTAGCACATAAGTAATCACCAGATCGTAAAGAAATATAGTGTTCTTCTTCCAAATCTTGTACTACTCGTTTATTAGCCTCTCATCAATCTCCCCATTTATCTCGTCCTCGTCTTTCCCCATTTATTCTTTTCTTTTTCTGGGTTCTTGAAATTGAATGAAGTAATGGAAAAATAAGAAAATTTCAAGTTTGCATGTCAGTTTCAACAAAATTTGGCTTTTCTCGGAGGTGGGGTGGCGGTGGGTTTTGGCCTTTTTGGGTTGTATCGACGTGGATTTTGAGAGGGTTGGAAAATGGAGAGAAAAGATATTTCCGATTGGGCCTTGTGTGTAGTAGGTGTTTACTTTTTTGCGCTTTGCCGTCATCACTTAACTCCATTTTCACAAATTTGAAGTTCATTATTATTATTATTATTATTATTATTATTATTATATATATATATATATATATATATATATATATATATATATATATATATAAAATAAATTATGTTGAAAACTCACTGCGGAAAAATAAATACATAACTTTTATTTTTATAATTATGAGTATTGTTGAGTTTTGATATCATCATTTGAATAAAATAAAATTGTTATCTATTTGTATTTTTGAAAAGGTTAAGCATTCAATTGCAATGTTTTTATTGTATTTTTTTTCTATCATTTTAATTTATTTAAGTCAATGGATAAAATTGTTATAGAATTGTCAGAATAGTGAAAAATAGTGATTTGGAGACCATTTGTGAGAATAAATGGAAGAATGTGGATGATATCTGCTAAAAAAAAATAAGGATAAATTCATTACAAACCTGAAAGAATAGAGACCACTAGTGTAATTAACCATAATATTTATGATGAACTTCATAAAAGCACATCATGTCATCATAAATGAGCAGGGGTGATTGTTTGTCTATTAATCAAGAAGAAGAAAAAAAGAACACGTTGAAGCTACAATAAATTATATCAAATTTGCTAATTCTGAATATTAATAAAGTAGTAAAATAATTGAAACTGGCTAAATCAATTGACTATATAACGTCTATGAAATTACAAATAAAGTTCAAACAAATTAGAAAAATAAATTAGCGTCTAACACGTAATTTAAAATGAATAAATAGAACTGATCTAATTCAGTACATAGTAAACTTTGACATGATTATGATAGTTAGTAAAAAGAAAAGACTATCCAATTCTTTTTTGCAAATGAAATTACTTTAAATCAGTCATTCAAATACAAGTTAAAGATTTTAAGTATTGTACGCATTTTTTATTTCAAATCACAATTATATAATTTAGATGAAAATTAGATTGATAATAAAACATTATTAAATTAATTTTTCTTTCTTTTTCTTATCGTTCCATAAAAATTCAGTAAATTCAATCTCGACATTGCTACAATTTAATATTAAAGTATTTGTTATCATACTTCATTCCACAAAAAAAAATTAAATAAAAGATGATTAGCACATATTCTTAATAAAAAATATATATGTGAACAGTGTGTTAGACATAATTTACTTTTTTTTTTAATTACAATGTGAATAATTTGAAGTGATATATTATATTTTTTTAGTGCAATCCACATTCACTTGGATGTGCTGTCATTCAAATGAACATACTCTATCAATCAATTAAGATAATTTGACTTCAAATAAACTTTATCTGGACAGTTCAAATTGAATTCTATCTCTTCAATCTTTACGGGGTTCTCTCACACGGTAACAATATTTTTCACTCATTTTTGTAGGCAGGATGGAGAAGGAAACTGTGAGGAATTTATAAACAAATAAATACTATTAATTATAATAATTATTCAATGTTTGTGTGCGGATTAGTGTCATCAATAATTTTTTTAGCAATTATTAATTTCAATGAAACATTGTCTCTCTCCCTCTCACACACTACGAAATTGTTTAAAAAATGAAAGGCATGGAAAAATATCAATCAAAATTAGGAGTAGACAAAAATATTGAATTAGTCAGTACAGCTCTAAATATTAAAACCAAGAAATAGTTGATACGACCTGCCTCTCGTATCTAGAATTTGGAATGAAATTTAAAGTAAATAACATTTTTTAGTCACCGACTGTTGGAGGGTTTTTCCACCATGAACAAAAAGAAATAGTATGTATGTCACTACATCTTGTTAGTTTTAGTTCCTGTTATTCTTGATGATTTGCACGAAATAAAAAGATGCAGTTTTAAATTATGTAGAATTGAAACTGAAGCAGAAAAACAAGACAAAAATCGAAAACTTAATAACGATCGAGGCGAGAACTTGGTTCTCTGTCCTTAAGACGTTTTACCCGCCACACGATGCTTTACGGATTCAGTAAAGCGTTTCCCAAGATACAACGATCAAACCACTCTTGCAGATTAACACCTATATCTTTGCAAGAACGTGAACCAAGGAAGAAGTACTCGGAAAAAGAAAATGCAAGAAAGCGATTGTATGTTCGGACTAAATCGAAAGGAAGGAGAATGCTTATGTCTCGGTAATTCTTTCACCGGAAGTCCGAGGATTATATAGATGAGGAGGAAGGTGTGGCTGGCGGTTTTGGAAGATGATGGAGATGGTGGTTGACAGTTTTCCCACGCACCTATCCCTCCATTTACCACACGATGCACACACCACTAATACTTTGGAGGGAATTTCAAAATTAATTTGAATAATTTTTTTTTATCCAAAAAAAAATTGTTTGACATAGGCCCGACCCGACCGGTCGGACGGCGGCGGCGCGCGTGTAGGCTTTGCTCGATTACGAGCATGCCTACGTCCTCTCCCCTCTAAAGACTTGCGGTGCCCCTTGGGGCCCAAACCCATTTCCAAAATTGGAGTATATTAAGTGGTTCAATTTTGAGTTTGCAACCAATGTGGGACAACCACTTTTTAATTTTCTCCCATTTTATTCTTCATTTATTATCCAACTTTCAACCATAATTTCTCATTCATAATGGAATGGTTTAGCACAATTAAATATACTATGTTCATCTACTCGAAACGTAGAATTTAATTGACTATTTATTTTGACAAATCGACGCTTGGGTCCCACTCAATTATTATGTCAAAGTGGTCCATTTCCAACACATCTTCATCCTCTCAAATCAAAATCCATATCTCCTTCTCAATTTCTTTATATTCTTCAAAATCAAACCCTCTTGAAACAAAACTCGCTCTCTCTCAATCTTCAACAGATTCTTTTCAACCCATCGATCTATTAAAATTCTCTACTACGGTCGGATCTTACTGCAAAGAAAAACGATATATATATTTAACACAAAATATAATTACGATAGTGAGGAGTTTTTTTCGTCACGAGAAGAAAAAAATACTTAAACGTTCGTGTGTTACTAGATTTTCAATTTTTCTTATTCACAAAATCATCTCTCCAAAATTTGTTGATCGCTTTAATCCATCTAACTTATTCGATCATCTCCAAAAATCTACTCACCTCCTCAATTCTCTCTCTCAATCGATCGTTTCTCACCATCAATCATCGCCAAAATCTATTTACTGACTCAATTCGTCATCATCACCGACCGAATGGAGGTTTCTCCGCTTCTGTTGTGACAAAAATCTTCTTTCACATGTCACTACTTCTTCATCGTCTCAAACCAAAACCCATATTTTTCTCACAATTCCTCTATTTCTCCATATTCTTCTCTATATTCATTAAAATCAAACTTTTCTCAAACAAAACTCTATCTCCCTCTCTCGTTCTCCTCAATCCATTAAAATTATATACGTTCGAATTCTACTACAAAGAAAAGCGAAAAGCGATATACTAGTAATAGATGGGTGAGATTGAACCGCAATAAAACTGTATACTAGTTGCATTTAATCAACTGAAAATTAATTTTCGATTCCATTCGGTTCTTCTGGAAACCGGATCGAAATGGATGGTGGCCTCCCTAATGTAAAACCCCGCGTATAGGTCCCTTTCATTTATGGCAAAACGTCTTTTTTTCAATAATACAAGAAAGACTAGTGGAATTCCAGAAGCGTTAGATGAGTAGACCATCTAATTTTTCCTTCTTCATTAAGCAAAATCTTTAATTTTCCATTAATTATTTCTATTCTCAGCCACACGTTTTCTCAGTCCTACGCAGAAAAGTGGATACATTTCTACAGATCAATCGTCCAATTCCCCTTTGTTCTTTTACCTCGATATTTTAATTATTGGGGATTTTTTTTTTTTTTTTTTTGCATTTTGCCCTTTTAATAAAATATAATTCATCTTGAAGAATGGGACAGCAGCAATCGAAAGACGAGTTGTTGTATCAGCAAGTGAACTATGGAAACGTTGATGGCATTAAATCGCTTCGAAGTGAAGGCGCTGGGCTTGAGGTATCCCTTCAAAATTCTTGCCCTAAAATTCTAATTTATATGTGTGAGGGTGGGTTCGTGGATGTATTAGATATAATTGTTAATTTTCTTGTTCTTTGGGTATCAATTGTAAGCGTTGTTCAATTTTATTTGATGCCTGTTTCATTTTCTTAGAATTTATGGTGAAAAGAAGACTCTTTCTCTGTATATGTTGACACACACTTGCACATATAGTTTGCGGGATTTGTGCGATTTGAGCATGTAAAATTATAGTGATAAAATGTATGCCCTTTTTGATTAGATTATGTAACATAATTTTAATGCTGCCTGCACAATATTTTTTATGCACCTGGATTTGTGATGTATGTGCTGAAATGGTTTTGGTGGCAGTGGATTGATAGTGAAGGGAAGACTCCACTTATTGTAGCTTGCATGAATCCAGGGCTTTACAACGTTGCAAAAACTTTGATTGAACTGGGTGCCAATGTCAATGCTTACCGTCCAGGTACACAATTATGGTGCTTTCTGCATTTTGATAATTTATTTTTCAGAATTTCCAGTTCTACCCATGTTTTTTAAAATAATTTAGATGAAGTGAAAATAGAAGGGGAAGGAAAAGTAAAGAAAATTTTTATAGAAGACTGTTGTGATAAAATGAGTTTGTTCTTGTTACCATGTAATTGTGTAGATGTTTATGAAATTTGGTTGCTGCATTGGGTGTAAAATGACCTTAGGTCTTGTAATCAGGGGCGGCCGGTCAACATTTTTAAATTATTCTGGATTTATATAGATTTTTTTAATATATACATAATACATATATATTTTTCCTCTCCAACATTTTCCCCCCACCGCCCATATGAAAATCATTGCTCTGCCACTGCTGCTAATAATATTAATCTCTAAAAGTGGGACAATGGTACATATATTTGGATCCTGAATGGGAATGAATGCCGTTCACATTTAAGCTCTAGAGGCTTGTGATCGTGCATGTCTAAAGATGTTTTCCTTTTTCATTTTGGTTTTAGTTTTCCCATCTAAATTTCACTATTTTGAGTAAACCCACTGGAGAGGGTTGATTGAAGTCAGATGTTTGGATGCATTTCAGTTATATTCTTGATTATTATGGGTATTTTCTTTTTTGACGCATTGAAATTTTGCTGCAGCGCCTCTGATTTTATATGTGCATATTAAATCTAATCATCAGTCTAAGCATTTTCCTAATTAATGTTCCGCATAGTTTTTCTTCATTCCTGCTTCAATCCACTTCATAAGTTGTTTTTTTTTCTTTTTGGAAGGTCGCCATGCAGGGACTCCTTTACATCATGCTGCAAAAAGAGGCCTTGATGAGACTGTGAAGTTGCTTCTTTCACATGGAGGTGTATATCCAATTTCTGTCTATTATTGCATTCTCCATAATTTACAGTCTATATTTGTCAAATTAATAATTTCTGGTTCAATTTTTAGCAAATGCTTTGGTGATGAATGATGATTGCCAAACTCCCCTTGATATTGCCAGAGGC